>CM042142.1:100246877-100249377 GCA_023376005.1 Doryteuthis pealeii
GAGAGATCTCATTGTACATCATACTGTATGCTTATGGTAGGTGCAAACTTATACTATTCATATAAGATAAATCCTTGTATGAATTATAAGTTTGCATTACACATCACCACTCACACACAGCACACACACACACACACACTCACACACACCACACAAACATATATATATATATACAAAGAGGAGAGAGAGAGAGAGAGAGAGAGAGAGAGAGAGCAGAGAGAGAGAGAGAGAGAGAGGAGAGAGAGAGAACGCACAAACACAATCACACAAATGCACATATACACTCACGAATGAATTTTTTTGAAATTTAATTTACGTTTAATCATGATAGTCAGTATGCCTGTCAATATAGTTTGTCTATATATTGCATTATGCACACACACACACACACACACACACACACACACACTCTGAAGACTCACAAAACACACACACACACAACATATATATGTATATATATATATAATATATATATATATATATATATATATAAACTAAGACATGTAAGTATATCAAAGCCAACAAACCTTCCTCTTCCCACACACACAGCACACACACACACGCACACACCACACACACACACACATATATATATATAATATATATATATATATATATATATGTATTGAACGAATGTATTATTTCTGATTATTCTATCTGCTCTCTGTTAGATTTTCTTCTCATTCAAACACGCCCAAATTTACAAACCTGACATCCACCTGTCAACTCTATATTTTATCCTTACTTTTTTATGTTTCCTTTCCGTATGTTTTACCAACACACTTTAATTGCAATAAAGGTTGTTGGCGGCCATTGATTGTCTTTTTTGAAAAATTTCCTTCAAGATTTTTTCAGAATTGTAAAAAAATCACTTCATCCATTTGCACAGGTAAGAATGGATGTCCCACCTCCTCGTGCGTAGTCGAAATCAAAATTGGATGCGCAAGGGCGTCATTACTGTCATTTGGCGCATGGAGGACGCCTCGTGTATTTAGAGTCAACCAGCCTCCCCCCGTCTCTCTCTCTCTCTCTCTCTCTCTCTCTCTCTCTCTCTCTCTCTCCAATCACCAAACCCAGTGTCTGTATTTTTTTCTTTCTTATTCTCTATGTTTTATAAGTTTCCGACCAACCCCCTTTATATGAATTAATCTATACAAAGAAGCGATGACACAGAGAGACATTTACGTTTACGTAAACCAGTAATGTTGCATGACAAAAAAAAAATAGGGAAAAAGATGTTGAATCGAAGAAGAAGATGAAGTATACTGAAAATAAAAAAGAAAAGAGTAAAAGAAAAATCAAAAAAAAAAGAAAGAAAGGAAGGAAAAGAAAGAAGAAAGAAAGAAAAAGAAAGAAATAGAAGAAATTAAAAGATGGAAAGAAGAAAAAAATAAATGAGGCATGTGAAAATACTATTGATTGAAAAAATCATCATCATCATCATCATCATCATGTCACGCTGGTAGCATGAGTCCCCCCCTCTCCCTCCCTCTCTCTCTATCTCACCCTCTCTCCCTGTCTCTCCCTGTCTCTCTCCAGCGATCCCTATTGGTTTCCCGCACGGCATCCAGAATCCGTACATAGCTGATTGTTGTAGGTTTCTTGACGCTTGGCCAACATTGGTGAGTCCATGTGTTGGTCTCCATAGGAAAACGTCACTTATAAGTTCATTCTTTCATCTTGTCATATAGTATCTAAATAATGAGAATGGAATCGTCTGTTTTTCCAATAAATAATTTCTGACGAAACCTGGGTAGAGAGAAACAACAATATCTCACAAAACTTGCAATTACTAATTACTCTGTTCATCTTGTATCTTTGCTTAGTAAATATTTTTTTTCTTTTTTTTCTCCAAGCGTTTTGTTATGTGTTTTAAACAAAATTAAGACATCTCCACACTGGATGGTAAACCCTCAAAGTAATAAACCAGTTGATATACCTAGGTCTCGTCTACAGAAAGCCATGGCAATATACACATAGGAAAGGCATAGACTTCTATAGACATATAATCCTTATGGGAATCTAATAAGATAAAACGGTAATTCTTCCAAGCTGTAGCCATGTCAGTGCTACTCTATGGCTTCACCAGTTGGATTTTAATGAACGAAATAAAGGGATAGATATATGAATCAATCAAGAAACACATAAAGAAAAATATGAACGATAAATGGGGAGAAAAAAGAAAGTGATAGAACAAAATAAACGAAAGAAGTGAATGAAAGAAAGAAGTTTGGGTGTAAACTTCATCGCTTGGGCTTTAATGAATGAAATAAAGGGATACATATCCGAATAAGGCAAGAAAATACGATTGATTGATGAAGAAAATACTATTGATTGATAAAGAAAAATATGAACGATAAATGAAGAGAAAGAAAGAAAGTGATAGAACAAAATGAATGAAAGAAGTGAATGAAAGAAAGAAAGTTGGTTGTAAAAGGAAAACGAGAAAAAAGAAAGAAGGAATGGAATAAATTGGAACAAAGAAAAACAATTGTGAAGA
>CM042142.1:100256877-100274478 GCA_023376005.1 Doryteuthis pealeii
TGGATATATATATATATATATATATATATATATATATATATATATATATATATATATATTATATATATAAAATAGTATATATAAAAACCTTGATGTTGCAACAACAAGGTTTTTGTATTGAACTCATATGACTTTTTGTCTCCGCTCTTAACAACACGGAGTAATAAACACGCTCTGATGATGATTTTCATAAAAATCGAAATATTGTTCAATATGCAGCTATGTTATAAAAATGTTTTCACTTTAACAGGCATTTTGTGGTGTTTTCATATCTTTTTAATATATACTCATGCCGGTCGGATTCATTTCCTTTCTTTTAACTTATATATATATATATATATATTATATATATATATAATATGGGTCCTATATTAATATGTAAACAGTATCAGTATCATAGATAGAGCTTTATAATATAAGTTAGGTTAACGTGGCCATACGGAGTCCAACGGGACTTTCTTACTGACAGTTTCTCGCCTATGGACATTTTCAAAACTTTCACTGTTAAGAAAAATCGATAGATGGTTTTGCTAAGTTGACTCTCTAAATTGTTTATGTGGTTTTTTGTTTAACGCTTTAATCTGCAACTCTGACTTCTTGTTTAGGTTCACAGGCAGAAATACCAGCGAGAAAAAAAATGCCAAGTAACATTGTAACGTAAACATAAAAGGACAGAAAACAACGAATAGTATAAGGAAACGTTCAGAATGTTTGTTTCTGAATTTTAAACGGCTGAATAGATAGATAATATAACAAATGATAAGATAAATATATATGATTTAATTAAGTAAGGCAAAGGAAATAAAGATACATAGAATGATTATTATTAACAGGTGTGTCAAAAATATAGTAGTTATTTTTGTAATTTTTGACACACCTCCGTAATTATGGAAATAAATAACGTTTTCGTTCATTCTCATTCTATTTCGGTAATTACGCTTTAAACTTGGGTAACTTTTGACACAATTCCTTGTATTCTAAAAAAAAAAATGAATGGAACGTTATTTTTTCAGAAATAACAAGGTGTGTCAAAAAGTACTAAAAATCTCGATTACTTTTTTGCTACCCATGTCATGAAATATATTTGGATAGGGTTGAATAATATGTTAGGCCTAGAATATACAGATAGATATGAAGCTGGGGATAAGATATGAACAAACTCAGATAGATAGCTAGATAGCTAGATGATAGTGAGAGTGAGTGGTGTTGTTGGTCTTATCACTGTGATAATTATATGCGTTTTTTTTAACTGGTTGCTTTCGTCAATGCTTTCTTCGCCCATATTGCGTTTTAAATGTCCACAGAGCGGGAATCGGCACAACTTGACATGGTGGCGAGCTGGTAAGATATGAGCATACAAAAACTGCCACAGTGCCTAGAAAAATGCATCGACCGAAATTGACATTCTGTAGAAAAATATATACATGGTCAAACTTTAGAATGATGTAAACCAGGGATCCCAAAACTACGGCCCGCGGGTCGGATTCTTCCCACGAAGGCATTTTATCAGACCTGCTGATGCTACTTGAATTCAGTTTAACTAATCTCTCTAAACCTTTCTACTTATGTTGGGTTCTTTGGTTTGTTTTACGGCATATCAACCTCAGTGGGTCATTTAATGCCGATAAAGTTTTGAAAAGAATTCATTCTTAATGGATACACAATTTTTTTTATAAATACATTTTCTATTTAACCCATGGATTGGACCCTAACAGGTACTACCACTCCGGGTCAGAGTGGACGAGGGATCAATGGTGATGAAGGGGTACTCTATATTCCCCAAACATCCAAAACTGGAACTTCACCATCAGAAAGAGTTTAATGTCATTCCCAGGACATGTAGACCCTCAGCCACAGCCTTCTAGCACTCATATGATAAAAAGGGGTTGGGGCTTGTCATAAAGGCAATAGGGTTGGGGCCATCACGTAGGTGCTAGGGCTGGACGTGACTAGCCTAAGTAAGGGTCTAAGTGGAGTGCTGCATGTCATGGACTGCTCATCAACCAAGACTCCATCCTTAATCATCACGGGTCGCCACCCACGGCCAACAGGTGGCCCAATTTGGGGAGTCTTACCCCCCTGCAGAAGTGCAGTCTAACGCCCCAGATGACAGGGCGTTGGGTTCTTTGATAATGTTTTGAAAATAAATATGTTGGTTTAATTTATTTCTGTGCATTTTACGTCAATCATCCATGAATATAACATGGAAAGATAAATTTTGTTTCATATCTTTTTTCGGAGATTTTGTTCTGACTAGCAAGTATTGAACACAATAATAACGTTATTTTTTCAATTATCAGGCCCAACGTGAAAGAATTTTGGTGATCCCTAATGTAAACAAACAAGGGTTCGGTGATTTCTGAATATTTTGGGGACCTTACCTTTGGGATTACCCTCGTGCATAGACAACTACTTTTTTTCTTGGGTATGACAGACAAACCATGCACATTTCTATTTCTCTCTCTCTCTCTCTCTCTCTCTCTCTAACTCTCTCTCTAACTCTAACTCTCTCTCTCTCCCCTCTTCTCTCTCTCCTCACTCTCTCTAACTCTAACTCTCTCTCTCTCTCCCTCTTCTCTCTCTAACTCTCTCTCTAAACTCTCTCTCTCCTCTCTCTTCCCCCCCTCTCTCTCTCTCTAACTCTCTCTCTAACTCTAACTCTCTTCCCTCTTCTCTCTTCTGTCTCTCTGTCTCTCTCTCTCTTCCCTCACTCACACACACACCTAATATTTGTATACCTTTTGAAATGAAAGATAAACCGAGATCTAACTTTTCTTTGCTTGCATGCTGGCAACTTATTACCTGAAGTGTGCTTTGTTTTTTTGTTTTTTCAGATTATTTTTACGTCGTTACCTCAAATGTGACTCACATAACTAGATACAAGATCTAAATGGCAGTCAATGCGTGTAGATATGCAATATATTCATGAAATTGTCGTATCCTCAGAGTTGACGTAATCATTCACAATACAAGCAGACACAGAGACTGTCATGTCTTTGCAAGTCAACTTTCATTTAACTCTTAGACCTTTATATATATATATATTATATATCTATATATATATATTATATATATATATATATGAATTGAAACAAACATGTGTTTGAAATGGCGAAGTCCGACAAATTTTGGGGAGATTATGTGCTTAATAAAAGTCATACCTAATTTGTTTATTAATTAATTATAATTAAATGAATTAGGCGTGCATATCGGTTTAAATGTAAAGCGTAAACAAATCGAGAAAAAGTCGATCTCTGTATGCACATTTCAGCCTATTAGGCCTCATCAGCAGAGCTATAGACAGGGCAATGCTTTGTGCGTGATTCGAACCCTATGAGAAATTCTGGTGAAGCCAGCTAGTGTAATGGTTAGAATGTCCGCCTGTCAGCCTGACAGGTAGGGTTCGAATCACGCACAAAGCACTGGCCTGTCTATAGCTCTGCTGATGAGGCCTAATAGGCTGAAATGTGCATACAGAGATCGACTTTTTCTCGATTTGTTTACGCTTTACATTTAAACCGATATGCACGTCTAATTCATTTAATTATAATTAATTAATTAACAAAATTAGGTATGACTTTAATTAAGCACATAATCTCCCAAAAATATATATACATATATGTGTGTGTGTGTGTGTGTGTGTGTGTGTGTTCGGCATATTTTTCTTTCCCTGCAAATGATTTTTTTTAAAGATTTAGGTGGAACCATCTCTTTCCTATTTTTCTTTTTTGTAGATAATTTAAGCACACCTGTATGGACCAGGTATTTCCCTAACCCGTCTAATTGGCTCAAGTAACTGATCCAGAAATTTAGCCGGTAAGCTAAAACGTCATACAAAATTGTAGCAATGTATCGCCCCTCTTGTTTCGCCGCACCAAATAACAACATTGTTTCCTTGTCAGATGTAGAATAATGAATGTATTATAGAATTATAAATTAATTCTTGTGACTCAGTTCCTCGTATATCAATCAATTTCCCCATTGAAAATAAACTGAAAGGCCATTAATCCGTCCGCAGCTTCTCCCTCCCACAAAAAACCACCTTTTACTTTTCTTTAAAAGTAGAAAAATAGCACTGTATTGTATAAAAATATAAAATAAATTATAATGAATTAAGGTGCTGTAGTATATTTTTTAATGTTTAACTTTTCTAAATAAATTTTTTTTTTTTTGGGGGGGGTTCGGGGGGGGGGCGCTAATAAAATTTTGGAAATATAAATATTTTAGTGAACTTATTAACCTTTACGCGTATCTGAAGCTTACTCGTACCTCAAATGATACAGTCTGCTATATTCATATATGGCTAATGGGATCCTTGGTACTTAAGATCGCCGTAAATTGCCAGTTCTAAGGAGCATTAACCTCTATGTCTTCGCTATCCTAACTATCTATATAAGTATAATATATAATTATATATATATATCATATATGTGTGTGTGTGTGTGTGTGTGGTGTTGTGTGTGTGTGTGCGCGCGCGCGCGTGTGTGCTTGCGTGTATGTGTATGCACCAGCAGGAACGTAACACAAGGCCAATTTGTGGGCGAAGTAAAGGTGGTTAATTTATACACACACACACACACACACAGTTCACACACACACATATATATATACTATATCTACTGGAGTAATAATTTATATATATATATATTATATATATATATATAAACTAAATCGAGTATATATATATATAATATATAGTATATATATATATATATTATATATATACTATGGGAACTATATCTATACATATATATAAGAAAGATAATCATGATGGAAATAATAAACAATAATTAGGACAGCAATAAAATGAAATTAGACAATAGAAAAGATGGAATAAGAAAAGTAAAATAAAATAGAATAAAAGGCTAATAGAAGAAGAAGACAGAAGAAGAAGAAGAAGAGAGAAGAAGAAAGAAGAAGAAGAATAACAACAACAACAACAACAACAACAACAACAACAAAGATTGATGTGGCGAGTGAATTAACCTGTAGTTATGATGATACATTTTTTTCAAAGATTACATTAATGAATAAAATTAAATTGATGAAAACAACGAAACAAACCAATTAAAAAAAAAAATACAATAACATAAAAACAGAAAGCGATGATTGCGACGAGATGCCGAAAGATATTTGAAAAAAGGTCGTGTATTTGGAATGAGTAATTAATGATGTTTGGTTTCCTTCCTTTAATGGCATATCAATCTTCATGGGTTATCTAATGCCAAATCTATCCTTGTCAAAGAGCTATAGTGGTACTACTTAACCCATAACTGGAGACAGGACAAGGGTTCAAACCCTTCCCAAGAGTATTCGTCCGAAAGTAAACGTAATAGCGTGACTGGAGTTCGAACTAGCTTACTATGGTGTTACAGTTCAGCATGTTAACCACTACACCACATGGAATCCCCGAGTAATCTATACATATATAAAGGGCAGTTGTGCGTATATGTGTCCGGAGGAAACTTCGAAAATAAAACAATTAATGACAAATTAAATATATAAACACATTAAATATCACCAGGGCTTGGTTTTTTATTTATATTTGTAAAGATAATTAAAAAATAACATTTAAATAACAGCTTGGAGTTTTTTTCGTTAAATATTTTAGATAGTAGACATTAACCTTTCTTTTCAGAGTAGCTGGATCAATGCAAGGTCTATTTTTTACATTGGGATTTAAATGGGGCATCTCACAAGGATTCAACTCACGATTCAGTCATAATGGATCTGCGGGACTAAATAAAAAAAAACCTCTACCGAGGTGACGCAAGGTAGCCGCTGCTAGTTAATAACGAAGGGATAAATGATGAAACGAGTATAAACATAGCAATATTGCTTCCCTGATGCAAAAGTATAAAGAGAAAAAAAAAAGAAAAAGGAAGGCGACGATGGAGTCAAGACGCCGAAAGACATTTTAAAGAAGGTGTATTTGGAATGGGTAATTAATGATGTTGTTTGGTTCCCTTTCTTTAATGGCATATCAAACTTCGTGGGTTATTCATTGCCAAATCTATCCTTGTCGATAGTAATACTACGAAGGACGTTCAACCCTCCCAGGATTTTTTTAGTCCGAAACTAAACGTTGTATAGCGGGACTGTAGTTCGAACTAGCTTACTACGATTGTTTGCAGTTCAGTACGTTAACCACTTGGCCACAGGGATTTCCAAGTAATTAATGATGAAGGCAGATAATGATGAAACGAATATAAACAGAACAATATGGCTTCCCTGATGAATTGAAATCCCGGCGTCAAGGACAAGAATTGCAGCAGGTGTTTGTCATTTTGATTCCAAAGTGAGTGTGAGAGGCAAACAAGCAAATCGCTGATGAGAATTTCTTCTGGAAACTATAATGTCCATTGAATGGAATCGTGGTGAGTTCTCTCAGTGCCAACTGATATCTTCTGATAATTAGCACAATTCATAGCGATATAATAGAGATAAAAATGGCGGGAAATGGCAGAGGGCGTGCGTATGCGCACACACACACAGAAACTTAACACAATATTTAGAAAATTGAGACATTAATCTGCAATGGCAAGAAAGGATATTTCCACTTGCTCAAGGATACACTGGTGTTGGCCAACCAGAAAAAGCATGTATTTATCAGCTCTATGCGTATACCTGATGCGTGTGTGGAGAAACTTGCCTGGAGCGTTGAAATATAGCGGAGAAAAATGAATATAATAAAATATATTCATTTTCTCTCTCGCCATCTTTCATCGCTCCAGGCAAGTCCTCCGCACTGCATCCGTGTGAGTGGCTGAGCAGGTCAGTTTTTGAATGCCAGTCTCTGGTGCACTGATTGCACACAGTGATGATTGCAGTGGCTACTGTTGTATCTCCTTCCTTTTAACTCGCTTTCCTGTGGAGGCTACTGTCCTGTCTGCCCCACTCCTCGACGTGCCTTGTTTGACATTGAGATGACAGGTCGCTTTGTTTTCTGCACCAACCTCCCAGGTGTTAGTGTCAATGCGGCATGTCCTCAATTCTCTTTAAAAAGATCTTTGGAGCAGTCAAGGTAGTCTAGTGTTATTGACAAAGGGAGAGAGAGAGAGAGAGAGAGAGAAGAGAGAGAGAGAGAGAAGAGAGAGAGGGGGGGGCAGGGAGAGGCTACCTTTGCTCAAGTACACCCACACTCGCATCCACATGCATTTTACACACATATACCCTACCCTATAATACAAGCACGCGGTGTAATGGTTAAAGTCATGGGAAAGGACTCGTCGCCCCGAGTTCAAATCCTGTACGTGGTAATTGCATTTCACTTAGAGCTAATACCCTTGGAAAAGGTATGAATCCTTCTCCTCCCTCCAGCTATGGATAAATAGTAGGGTTGACTGGGCTCTTTAACCTTGGTCAGGAAACCGGCATAGGAGAAGGAAAACTCTGAATTCAAACCTGTTGAACTCCGCTTAAGAAATTGACCTTGTGTCACATCCTGCTCGTTGGTAAATATTTATAAATTGACTGGCTCGTACAACAGATCTATCCACTTGTTATTACTTCCCTTTGAGGGTACCCAAAGGCTCATGCATGTAAACGTAGGCAGCGGATCACTGACGTCATGAAGTCGCAGTAATTGCGGAGGCAATGATTAACCGACCACCGCAGTTTAGAGCTTAAAGTATTAAATCGAACTTAACGGACCTAAATTCCACCATCATATGTCACCCCGGCGAAAGAAAAAAAAATTCCAAAAATCAGGAAATAAACCAAATTTAATGGAATTTTCAATGTTGATACATTAATAAATAAAACATATAATGCACCAGTTATTTTATTTAAAAGCTTTTACATTTTTTCAGGTCAGTTAATTTTGAACCACATATCTTTGAGAATATGTGTTACGCCTCAAAGATACGTGGTTCAGAGTTAACTGATCTGAAAAAATGTAAATTTTTTTAAATAAAATAACTGGTGCATTATATATTTTATTCATTAATATATCAACTCTGAAAATTCCATTAAATTCGGTTTATTTTCTGATTTTTGGTATTTTTTTCTTTCGGCGGGGTGACATATGATGGTGGAATTTAAGTCCGTAAAGTTCGATTTAACCGCTTCAAGAGTGTTTTCTCATGTTTGGTTGGTTGGTTGGTTGAATTTTACGACCTCTCAACCCTTCTGTTATTCTATGTCGCAGAGTTTTTTGCTTTTGTTTGTCTCGTTGGGTATTTCTGCTCGTGCGGAGGGGTTGGTAAATAATATAAGCATACATCCTCATATATAGACATGTTCTCACCCATCTTGCTTATCTATTATTGCACCTAGAATTATACACCCAGGGTCAGCGAACGTAATTGTGGTCATAACAATTTGGAGGCGCGTTGTGTACGGTTTACCGTCGTAGGAAATGGACTACGAGACGAGTTCAAATACTGGACGGCGCATTTCACATAGCACTATATACTCTAGGAAGGTATGAATTACAACTATTCTCCTCCAGGTATGGTAGTTGTGAGACTATTGGGCTCTTTAATCTTGGTATGGTAACCGGTCAAGGTGAATAAAAACTCTGAATTCAAACTTGTTAAATCCAACTTAATAATGACCTCGTGTTACATCCTGCTCGCACAGAGGGGGTTGGTAGCTATATATATATATATATATACTATATATGTATATATGAGTTGAAAGGTGGATGAAAACATCACAACACAAGTGCTGTTAATGAGAAAACAATTTAAAGATATAATCATAGCTGATATTGATCAATAATTGCGATTTTACAAAACATCATCTCAGAGCTCATTAACTCCGTGGTGGATTGTTATCGGAGAAAAATGTCAAATGAGTTCAAAACAAAAAAAAACTTAATTTTGCAAAAAAGAACGAAAAGTTTTTATATTTATTCCCAATATGGGCATTCGCGCCAAATTTTTGTCGGTCACGACGAATGTTATAACTTTTTTTGTCGTCAACCCTTTTATTGTAGCAGATTTTGAGATGTTTGGAAACAAGACGAAATTAACTTCATTCAAAAGAGGTGTGTGTGTGTGTGTGTGTGTGGTGTGTGTGTGTGTGTGTGGTAAGAATGAAGGAAAAATGGACAAAAAGGAATAACTCAAAACAATCTAGATGTAGGAGATATATTTGTTCCGCGAATAAGCGGTACTTTTCAGTCAGTTTTCTGACAGATTGCAACAAACTCCACTGCCGTGGCTTGCACGAGTAACCTCGGGAACCGAAACTCAGAAAAAAAAAACTTTGGCTCGTAAACAGTCGAGCTAAACACAAGATAAAAACACAATACAGTAGTAAATGAGAATTACAAACTCTTTTCCCCCTCCTTCCCAGCAAAAAATCTCCTTTTTATACCAACTGGGGAGGAGGGTTCTAGGAAGAGCCAGTCCATACTGGCTCACGTAGCTACGCCACTACCTGCTCACCCTATCTTCAATTAATTTTAACAGGGGTTACACTACTTCCTCTCTGCTCTCTCGCTCTCTTCATTCTCTTCTCTCTCTCTCTCGTCTCTCTCTCTCTCTCTCTCTCTCTCTGATCTAAACACAACAAGCACACACACATACGTTTAGGCATAAATAATCCCAAACAGGTTGACATACAAGGTAGAGTCAGTCAAACAATCAGTCCATCCTGAAATAAATTTTGGAGTATTTGTCGGTAAAAAGTTACACTACTTTCGATACACCCTCGTAAATCTAGGAAGTATTCATTATTCTTTTAAAATATTTCCTTCTTTTTCATTTAATGTACTTCCTTTTTTCATCTTTCTCAAAACGTGGTGTCTTTATTTTACTCGAGTTCTTTAAATGGATCATCCAAATAATCTCTTATCATGTCAAACGTTGAATATAAACACACATAGAGATAGGCTTAACGTAAAAATAACGAAATTAAAGTCTTTCACACGATGCAAGAAGTTTCAAATTTGATTTATCCAAACATCTTCTCGAATACAAATTTATATAAAACCCGTCATTATCTTCACATTTTAATTAAAAACAACAACACATGTTTGGCTTAGTTCTATTGGTTTTATACTGGATTACTAATGTTAAAAATAGAAGAAGAAAAAAGAGGCAAACTTTAAATGCAATTTTCTAATGGCGAACACAAAACAAGATTTTTTACAGATTAAATCCTATTACCGATTCAATGTTTGCTGACGATGTTTTCAAACTTTCAGACTTTGGCTATGGTAAAATGAGTAACCTGTCAACATTCAAATTTTGGCTTTTTATATATATTTACCAACCCTCCGAACGAGCGGGAATGTGACACAATATCATTTCTTAAGGCAAGTTTTTGAATTCAGAGTTTTCCTTCTCCTAGATCGATTGCCTAACCATGATTAAAGATCCGTCTGCCGTCTATTTATCCATAGCTGGAGGGAGAATTGGATTAATACCTTTCCCAAAGGTATTAGCGCCATGTGAAATACCAACAGCTTCGTTCAGGAATTGAACTAACCCATTTGAAAATCTAAAGTCATGTATACAGTACCGAGATACACACTCACTCCACTCCACCTCCCCACACATATATGTATGCACCACATACATTTATAATGTACATATATGGTCATACTCATAAGTCCCAAAGAACCCTTCCTCACACACCACACACACAACACGCATATATTATATATAACAAAGTCGAAACAGTCTGTACGATATTCTACACACCGAGCGATACTCTGCTGGGATTACACTTGTCAAGTTCATTTTCTATAAGAAAAAGTATCGAATTTTATGCGATACATGCGTTGTAAGTGCCTTCAAGTAAAAAGTTTATATATATATATATATATTTTTATATATATTTAACAACCCCTCCGCACGAGCAGGATGCGACACATGGTCAATTTCTTAAGCGGCGTTAAACAGGTTTGAATTCAGAGTTTTCCTTCTCCTAGACCGGTTGCCTAACCATGGTTAAAGAGCCCAGTCTGTCCTACTATTTATTCATAGCTGGAGGGAGAGTAGGATTCATACCTTTCCCAAGGGTATTAGCGCTATCTGAAATGCAATAACGACGTCCAGGATTTGAACTTGGGGCGACGAGTCCATTTCACATGACTTTAACAATTACACCACGTGCATTCAATTTTGACTTTTATAGATTTGGGGACCCCATGGTGACAATAGACCAACAAGATAAAATAATGTATCTGGCGCATGCTCAGTGACTTCGGTCCCATGAAAGGGACGTAATTCATTATCAACAGATTCAGCTAGCAAATGTGTGTGTGTGTGTGTGTGTGTGTGTGTGTGTGTGAGGGGGTTCAGGTACTGGACATGAATGCCAAAAAGATGGGGTACCACTTAAAGAAAATTTATGATATTGAAAATGTGCCTGGTACCTCTAAGAGGGGGTGTCAATTCTAAAATGAGATAACCAACTGACTACTTGTACTATTAGTAAGGAAAGGCTAGGAGAGTAAACCCCGAAAACAAATCAGGAGCCGGATTCCCTAAGGTGGTGTTATACTGAAATCCAATATTACCCATCAACTCCTTACGACTGTACCAACACTACCGTTGCCAAACTGCATTGGTACCTTACTTTTCCTTTGGAATACAGTGGCAGTCAGGAGAGGGGGATTTGCTGCATAGGCAACAGTTTATCCTCCATATGAACCCGCTCAGGCTATGTAGTTCAAATAAAAAACGAAAAAGAAAACGAAAAAAAAGAAAAAAAAAGAAAGAAACGAAACAAAAAAACAAAACGAAAAAAAAAAGAAAAAAAGAAAAAAAGAAAGAAAACGAAACAAAAAACAAAAAACGAAAAAAAACGAAAAAAAAGAAAAAAAAAAAAAAAAACAAAAAACAAAAAAACGAAAAAAAAGAAAAAAAAGAAAAAAGGAAAAAAACAAACAAAAAACGAAAAAAAAACGAAAAAAGAAAAAAAAGAAAAGAAAACGAAACAAAAAACAAAAACGAAAAAAAAAGAGAAAAAAGAAAAAAGAAAGAAAACGAAAAAAAACAAAAACGAAAAAAAAAAAAAAAAAAAAAGAAAGAAAACGAAACAAAAAAAAAAAACGAAAAAAAACGAAAAAAAAGAAAGAAAGAAACGAAACAAAAAAAAACAAAAACGACAAAAAAAAAAAAAAAAGAAAAAAAAGAAAAAAAAGAACAAAAAAACAAAAAACGAAAAAAACGAAAAAAAAAAGAAGAAAAAAGAAAACGAAACAAAAAAACAAAACGAAAAAAACGAAACAAAACAAAAAAAAAAACAACAAAAATTGACAGTACTCCATCGTCTCTCAATTTCACCATTATAGTTCTTATAGTCAATAACAAAATAAACTAAAAATATTCTGATTAATTATTATTCTGATAACTCCATTGCAATCTGTTAGATTTCCATATTTTATATACCACATCAAACATCGTACATCGGGTATATAAACAAGAGTGTGAGAGAGTGTTCAGAGAGACGTATTAGAGATAGATAGATAGAGAGAGAGAGAGAGAGACCGACAGACAGACAGAAACAGACACATATTAGAGACTTACTTGGAGAGGACATGGTCTTACTTTATCACTTGTTGACATATTTACACTTCGAGTTGCCTTGTTCCTGTCTTCTCTTTCCTCTTCTTCTTCTCTAGTCGACATTTCGTCTAGCTAGGTTCTTCTATTTAACTTCTACTAAGGACTTTGCTTTTAGTCTTTACTAAATTTCAATTAGATGAACTAACAAGGCATTTTTGTTGCTTGGTCAAGCTTTTATTTTATCTAGCCCATATCATCGCACGGATGGAGATCGTCCCCGGCAGCGACACATCTGCTCTTCCTCAAAGTCTGGTCGAATCTAAAAACTAAAACTAATCACGTGTTTCTCATGGGGCGTAAGATTCGCGCCTCTAGGGGTCAGGGGGTTACCAACAGTCACTGGTAAATTTCCACTCACTGATCTTAAAGTCACCGGCCCTACAGGGTTTGCCAACAATTTATTACAACCATAAATTGTAATATACGAGGAATGAGCTGTCTATCAACATGGATTAATGATTTGTGTTAGAGATGATGGGAAACCTTAAAGCTGCTTGAAATCAAAGATAATCCAAACTTAAATAAATATAAAATAGATTTGCCGAAAACAGACCGACTCTCTTCGCCATCTTTCATTAACTTTCCTGTCCAGCGAAAGATGAAAGCATAAAAGATAAAATTCCTAGAAAAATAAAGAGATACCATCGACAGGATAATTAAAATAAATAGAAAAAGAAGAAATTATAGATAAAAATAAAACGACTGAAACAGTATAGAAGAATTTAACATGGCTTCTAATTCAGGTACTCGTTTTTTTTTCTTTTTGCCTCAATCGAAAAGAAGAGATTTTTTCAACACTTCCGATTTACAACGCGATTACAGCGCATGCGCACAGTGTTAAAGGCGGGTACAATAATATTGCTTAGATGTACACCCGTTAGGTATAGAAAACGTACATATGCACACGCAGAAAAATAAACAGTTGCGTATGCATCTACGTACACGTGCTTATCTTTATAATACACACAAATCTTGTTTAAATTCGTGGATAACTAGCTGTTAGCAGTTTATAGTTGGAATTGGATAAAGCTAAATTCTGGTTAATAAGAATCTGTGTCAGTTTATACTGGCGCATTACAATTTTCCAAAATACTATTCTTATTTTAGTGTACTTTAGTATATATATATATATATATAGGTATATATAAAAAAAACACATTTTTTTTTGTGATGAAACAAAGAAAATACAGTGCTCAATCACACATTGTGAGAGCTAATATTTATTTAATTTGCAGAGTTTTCACAGATCAATGTTCATTATAAACAGCTACCCAGGTTTCATGCCAAGGGGCAATCATCAGGTTGTTGAATAAGATCCCATGGTGTTTGTTGAAGATCTTTACTCAATGTCACATTCTGGACCGCAAATAACGTCGGTTACTTCTGCGGACGCTATTGTAGTTCGGATTTACTAAAAACACACACACACACACACACACACACACACACACACATATATATATATATATATATATATATTATATATATAATATATCCAAAAGTCCAGAGAAGAAAATCTTCCTTACGACACAAGAGTTTTATTTAAAAACCTGTCGCAGTTTGAGAGCTCAATGTGTGCTCTTAATGTTAGAGTCACAGAGCAATATAATAAAGTAAGAATAACAAAAAGACTTAGAGATTTAGCATTATAGTCTATTTCAGAAATAGACTATAAGGCTAAATATCTAGAGTCTTTTGTTATTTCTTTACTTATATATATATATATATATATATATATATATATATATATATATATATATATACTAGCAAATATATGCACACTCCGGGTGCAAGTATTTAAGTTTTAATGTAATAAAATATTGTATTAAATTAGAAAGGCTAATGAAACTAAATAAGAATACAGATAAAAAGATTTGAAACAAAGGGAGTATAATAAAAGATTTGAAACAGAGGGAGTATAATAAAAAATGGAACAACTGAAACTTACTCTTCCATCACTCTCGTCTTTCATTGTTATTTTTTCTAATTTAAGTATTTAGTTAAAAGAGGAAGTAAAGAATGAAATGACAGTTATTTCTTCTTGTTAATCGATTTAATTTAAGATTCATTGAAGAGATTTTTGCTTATATTCATTAATATAAAACCAAACAGTTAGAAATCAATAATACTAAGCACATATTTATTAAATTCGATTTTTTAATATTAATATGCAAATTAGCCTTCCCATTCACACTGTAAACCACTATTTTGTTGTATATATAAATATAATTGCATGTTATCAGTACGTAGACATAGTTAACAGTATTAATAATGTAAGACAATTTTATTAATAATTGAGGTTTAGATAAAAATAAAATCATGGAGAATGTGATGTAAATAACTAAGGGAATTGTGACTTGAGTAGGAATATAGTTTCGGTTACAGACAGAAAAACACACAATCTCCATTATAATAAGATATATATATATATATTACAATAGAAGGGGGAGGCAAAAGGAAAAAAAAACAAAAAACAAGTAGCTAGCTAACTAGTTTCGATCCTCGCTCAACAGAGCTAAATAGCGAGGATAATAGATTAAAATATGTAAATGGGACGAGTAACAAAATGAAAAGAACAATTTCTTTTCTTTTCTCCTAAAAGGGGGAGGGAGAGAAGATTGATAATATTCAAATATATATATATATATATATATATATATATATATATATATATTATATATAATTTGATATACCAAACTTGTTGGTAAAACCTTACGGTAAGAAAAAAACCGGCAAATAGTTTGATTGTAAAAAAAATATACTACCAAACATCACCTGGGAGAAAAATTTTTTGCAAAGAGTCAGATCTTTACCCTGAAGAGCACTAAGCGAAATTGTTAGTAGGTATATCTGACTCATTAAGTTTAACTTTATATATATATATATGTAATGTCTTTGTATGTGTGTACTCAATTTTGCTCAGTGGTAGTCATACGTTTAAATTAATAAAATTGTAAATCGTTTATTGGAAACAGATATTTTCTCAAAATAGAAGAAATACAATTATCTACTATTTTTCCTCTCATCCTGTGAAGTTTTCCCTTCTGAATATGGTGAAAATAGATATCGAAATATTGAATTTAACATCGCTTTGTTGTTTCTTTCACAGATGTGTATATATATATATATAATATATATATATATATATATATATATATATATATATTTTGTCAGGATAGTTAAAAAGTTCTAAACCCAACATATACTTTATGATCCCTTTTATGGGCCTTACTTATGCAGAAATTAAGACATAAATCTGAATTAGTATTTCTAGTTTTATAAGAATTTTCCTTTCTTTAAGAGTGAAGCTATAATTGTTTACAAATATTATTATTAATTATCATTTTTATTATTTTTTAAATTTTGTTGTTTTCATTCAAATTGTTGCTATATGTTTTGCTATATTTGTCCAATACATTTTTACCAGCTATTTATTTCCATGATCTCCCCACTGAACAAGTCAGTCTGTAGCATTTACCGCAGCATTAACAGCAAGATCGCGCAACCAGTCCGAATGCTATTAAAAATTATTCGATACTCTCCAAGTATATCATTATCTATTATTATACTAAAGCTGAGCGAATCAATTTTTTTATCTCCTAAGGGCTTTTTTACTGTTAAGTTTAATGACATGAAGGTTATACTAAATTATTCCTTACATTTAAGATTGAGTTATGTTTGAAAAAATCCATTTAAATTGCTTCTAATTAGACGTAATTTGCAATTAAGTTAAAAACCGACCGATCTCTTACTTTACATTCTGCCTATCACTTTCTTCCCCTCTATTAATATCTTGATATATATATATTATATATATATATATTATATATAATATATATATATATATATATATATAGAATAGATAGATAGATAGATGATAGATAGATAAAGGGGCATGAAAAAACACACTTTGTTGTTAAAATGAATATATTTTTATATCTTTTTCAGTGCTGATATTGACAATATTTTTTATATTAATCATCATCAGAGCATAATGATAATTAGGTCCGTTTTTAGATGTAGATGTTTGTAGTCCGGATTCATTTAGAGAGAAACAGAAAATAATTTGAATTCACACTGGAAGTATTGTTTTCCCCAAAAAGTGTGTATCCCGTGCATTCGCTTCGTCTCGTTCATTCGCTGCGTCTCGCTCTTTCACTACTTTACGTTCTTTCGCTACGTCGTGTTCCTTCGGTGTAACAGTTTTTAAAAGAAAAGGGAATACTTGGTTTGGTTTGGTTTGTTTTGTTTTACGGCATATCAACTTCAGTGGATCATTTAATGCCGATAAAGTTTTGAAATAAATCAATTCTTAATGGATAATACAATTTTGTTATAAATGCATTTTTCTATTTAACCCATAGATGGGACCCTAACAGGTACTACCACTCCGGGTCAGAGTGGACCAGGGAGCAATGGTGATGAAGGGGTGCTCCACATTCCCCAAACCTCCAAAACTGGAACCTCACCATCAGATAGAGTTTAACGTCATTCCCAGGACATGTAGACCCTCAGTTACCGCCTTCTTGCACCCATATGATAAAAAGGGGTTGGGACTTGCCATAAGGGCAATAGGGTTGGGAAAATCATATAGGTGCTAGGGCTTGACGTGACCAGCCGATTGATTGGAGTGAGCCTCTCCGACCGCCCGTCTAGCCCAAGATAGGGCCAAAGTGGAGTATTGCATGTCATGAACTGCTCATCCACCTGGGGCTCTATCCTTAAGCATCACGGGTCGCCACCCCACGGCCAACAGGTGGCCCCATTGGGGGGGTCTTACCCCTCTGCAGAGGTGCAGTCCGGTGCATTCTAACGCCCCAGCCGACAGGGCGGGAAATGTTTTTATTTAATTATTGAAAAAAATTTACTTTTTATATAAAATATGAATGGTGTAAGGTGTATTGGAATAAAGTGAAATTTTAAATTTGTTAGGAAGTGTATGTCTAAAATAGTTATAGTTGATATAGTTATAGTTGAGTAAAAGTATCGCTAAGTATGGAGAGAGAGAGAGAGAGAGAGAGAGAGAGAGAGAGAGGAGAGAGAGAGAGAGAAGAGAGACGTCCCGACGCCAATA
>CM042142.1:100274578-100282078 GCA_023376005.1 Doryteuthis pealeii
GATGACAATATACACATAGGAAAGGCAATAGACTTCTATAGACATATATCCTTATGGAATTTAATCTGTCTAATAAGATAAAAGCGGGAATTCTTCCAAACTGGAGCCATGTCAGTGCTAATCTATGGCTTCACCAGTTGGATTTTAATGAACGAAATAAAGGGATATATATCTGAATCAATCAATAAACACATAAAGAAAAATATGAACGATAAATGGGGAGAAAAAAGAAAGTGATAGAACAAAATAAATGAAAGAAGTGATTGAAAACTTCATCGCTTGGGCTTTAACTCTTAACATCCTGTTGAGAATTTTAAAGTCCAGAGCTCCATTCCTATAAGGATTTATCAAAACACAGCTAAAAATGGCCTTTTCATTTAAAGTTACCTGAGTTATTTCCCTTGAATTAAAGACTTCTAGATATGTTTAATATTACATTTAAACAAAGGCTATCATTTGGGGTAGATTAGAAAAATGAATGTGACTTCCGGACGGGTGGAATGAGGTGGTATAGGACATTAAGAGTTAATGAATGAAATAAAGGAATACATATCCGAATAAGGCAAGAAAATACTATTGATTGATGAAGAAAATACTATTGATTGATAAAGAAAAATATGAACGATAAATGGGGAGAAAGAAAGAAAGTGATAGAACGAAAGGAATGAAAGAAGTGAATGAAAGAAAGTTGGTTGTAAAAGGAAAACGAGAAAAAAGAAAGAAGGAATGGAATAAATTGGAACAAAGAAAAACAATTGTGAAGAAGATAAAAAGAAGAAGAAAGTAAAGTAAATAAAAACAAAGAAAATATATAGGAAAAATAAAAAAGAAGAAAATAATAAACAATTGAATAAATTGATGAAGGAAGTTAGAGAAAATCAGTAAAAGAATAACAGGTATGTTGAAAGAAAGAAGATTCGTAGAATAAATAGATAAATAAAGAAATAATTGGACACATGGCCTAGTGGATAAAGGAGTTAGGTTAAGATAGTTCTAAGTGACAGTTATTTCTAGACTGCAGGTTCAATCCTGGTCAAGGGCAGCAGTAACATAGAATAATAATTAACACAGCTTAACGCCTCTACTCCAGCTATGGTTAGCGGAATGAGAACAGGATACCCCCGTAGACTGAATAAAGGATTAGGTTCAAAGTTCCGTGATGGCTCCCGATTACGACAAGAAGGTTCCCGAGTTCGAAAGAAGGTCCCTTCTTTCGAACTCGGGAACCTTCTTTTCGAACCTTCTTTTCGGAACTTAGTCCGAGAAGGTTCCCGAGTCCGACAAGAAATACCTGAAGAAGGCTAGAGGGCACATCGGCCGAAACCTTGTACAGATAACAATAAAGATGAGGACAATAGTCCGAATAACGCAGATAATGATCAATAAATAAAGAAAAGAAAGAAAGAAAGAAAGAAAGAAAAAAAATGGCAAAATAAAGTATAAAGAAAGAATGAAATGTTGGAAACTGAAACAATGAATGCATATAAAGAAAGAAAATATTATTTGAAGAATTAAAAAAAGGAAACATCGAAAGAATGAAAGAAAAATAAAAGAAAGAAAAAATAAAGAAAGAAAAATATAGAATGAATACATAATAAAGAAGTGAAAATTCATTTGAAGAACTTAAAAAAGAAAAAGAGAAAAGAAAGAAAAAGAAAGAAAGAAAGAAAGATAGATAGAAGGAAAGAAAAAAAGCAGGAATGAAATGTTGAATAAAATGAGCAATGAATATATGATAAACGAGCGAAACCAGAATGGAAGAATTTGGAAAAAAACTTGACAGAAAGAACGAATGAAATATTGGAAAATGAAACAATGGACGAGTAACGTAGGGAAGAATTTCAAAACAGAAAAAAAAAATGAAAGAAAGGAATAGAAAAGATGAAAGATGAAAGAAAAAGATCGAAATCAGGATAGAGAGAGAGGGGGATAGAGAGGGGGGAGAACAGAGAGAGAAAGAGGAGAGAGAGAGAGAGAGAGAAAAAGAAGGGGAGAGAAAAGAGAGAGAGAAAGAGAGAGAGAGAGAAGAAAGAGAAAGCGAGAAGAGAGAGAGAAAAGAGCGGGAGAAAGAGAGAGAGGAGAGAGAGAGAGAGAGGGATATAGATATATGGAGAAAGAGAGAGATAAGAGAAAGAGAAAGAGAGAGAGAGAAAGAGAGAGTGAAGAGAGAGGGGAAGAAACAGAGAGAGAAAGAGAAAGAGAGAGAGAAAAGAAAGAGAGATAAAGAGAAGAGAAAGAGAGGGAGAGAGAGAAAAAGAGAGGAGAAAGAGAGAGAGGGGGGGGACATAGATATATAGAGAGAACGAGAGAAAGAGAAAGAGAGAGAGAGAGGGGGGGCGGGTAGAGAGAAGCAATGAATGTATGATAAAGAAGGCAAACTTTGTTTGAAGTACTTGAAAGAGAAAAAAATGAAAGGAAGGAAGAAAGAGAAAAGAAAGAAAAAAGAATGAAATGTTGGAAAATTGAACAGTGAATGCGGAATAAATAAAGAAGAGATTCTTTATTTGAAGAACTTGAAAGAGAAAAAGAAATGAAAGAAAAGAAAAAGAAAAAAAAGAAAATTAATGAAATGTTTGTAGATTAAACAGTGTATGCGTAATAAAGAAGGGAATCTTTTATTTCAAGAACTAGTAGAAGAAAAAGAAAAATTAAGAAAGGGAGTAAAAATAAAGAAGAACTTGAAAAAGAATAGAAATGAAAGAAAAGTTAGAAAACAGAGTGAAAAAAATAAACAAGGAAAAGTTTATCTCAAATGAAGACAGAGGATAAAAACTAGAATAATATATATATATATATATATATATATATATATATATATATAGTTAGACAATTCTAACTCTGGCTTATTTTACATCCTGTCGGCAAAGAACAATTAATTGGTGTCAGTTCGCTAAATATAAGAGACTATCCGCATTTGGCTGAATAGGCGGAGACAAAAATCTACAGGGTAAGATGGAAAAATACCAGATACAGAAGGTATGTTTACTGACAGTTTATCAAGAGTTCGACAAAAACTAGCAAAAAGGAATGTGTTGGGGATTTGGAATGGTTCTTGGGTCGATATTCTTTGTTTGACATCTTTCAGGTTCACCAGAGTAGAAGACTAAGGAACGTCGCGTACTATCAAATTATTTGATCAATCTACCACTATTTAATCATAACATAGACATTTTATGGGGGAAAAAAAGAAGAAATGGAGCAAGGAAGAACGAAACGAATGAAGAAGATTCAATGACAAATAAATAAGGAATACGTTTTTATAATTCAGATTTTTCGGGCTGTTGTCTTCATCTTTATTGTTTTATACACAGGGTTTCGGCTGATATCCTATTTTGTATACAGCGCGCTAGCAAGTATCTGTAGTACCGTAAGTGCGCCCAGACTGTTTAAAGTTTGAGAACCACTGACTTAATAACATATTAGTCCTATTTTGTATACAGTGCGCTAGCAAGTATCTGTAGTACCGTAAGTGCACCCAGACTGTTTAAAGTTTGAGAACCACTGACTTAATAACATATTAGTCTATTTTGTATACAGTGCGCTAGCAAGTATCTGTAGTACTGTAAGAGCACCAGACTGTTTAAAAGTTTGAGACCACTGACTTAATAACATTTAGTCTGTTTTGTATACAGTGCGCTAGCAAGTATCTGTAGTACCGTAAGTGCACCCAGACTGTTTAAAGTTTGAGAACCACTGATTTAATAACATATTAGTCTATTTTGTATACAGTGCGCTAGCAAGTATCTGTAGTACCGTAACTGCACCCAGACTGTTTAAGTTTGAGAACCACTGACTTAATAACATATTAGTCCTATTTTGTATAAGTGCGCTAGCAAGTATCTGTAGTACTGTAAGTGCGCCCAGACTGTATAATAAAGTTTGAGAACCACTGCTCTCTGACTGAGCTTAAGCGACACCTAAACTATGCAGGCATGTTTACTTAGAAGACAGAAGACAGACCAAAAGAAGACACTGCAATATGAATAGGCTGATACAAAATTAGACCATTAGCCGTACGTAGGTCATAGCCAAAACTGAATGAATATACATGAGGCAACAAGGTAAACACTTAATGCAATGTGAATTGGAGTTGTAATAGAGAATGGTTTTGTACAAAAAGTAAATGTTTATTCTCTCAGCAACTAGATCAGAAATGTCAACATGGGGTCATGATCGGTCACGGTATGGTCGCTTGCACAAGGACAATAGGATCATAATTTTATCAGGTTGAATTAGCCAGGGTTTGGATCGGTATAATAAAACTATTTATCTCCCTCTTTCTCTCCCCCCTCTCCTCTCTCTCTCTCTCTCTCTCTCTTTCCTCTCTATAATCTATATATATATATATATTATATATATAAATATATATATTATATATATATATTATCAACACTTTATACACACACATAATATACACATACATAGGAAGTAGGAAGCGCTGGTGTAATGGTTAAAGTCATGGGAAGTTGACTCGTCGCCCCGAGTTCAAATCCTGGACGTGGTAATTACATTTCACTTAGCGCTAATACCCTTGGGAAAGGTATGAATTCTACTCTCCTTTCAGTTATGGGTAAATAGTAGGTCAGACTGGGCTCTTTAACCTTGGATAGGCAACCGGTCTAGGAGAAGGAAAACTCTGAATTCAAAACTGTTGAACTCCGCGTGTGTCACATCCTGCTCGTGCGGAGGGGTATATATATACATATATCGTGCTGATAGATTGGTAAATACACATACACACACACACACACACACACATACATATATATTTATCTATATATATATATAATATATATATATATGTATATATATATTTTATCGGGTTGAATTAGCCAGCGTTTTGTATATGGTATAATAAAACTATTTATCTCTCTCCGCCTCTCTTTTCTCTCTCTCTCTCTCACTCTCTCTCTCTCTCTCTCTCTCTCTCTATATATATATATATATATATATATATATATATTATTTGGGAATAAAGACAGACAGACAGACAGACCAAAGAAGACACTGCATATGAAGAGGCTGATACAAATCTAGACCATTAGCCGTACGTAGTTCATAGCAAAACTGATGAATATACATGAGCAAAAGGTAAACACTTAATGCAATGTGAATTGGAGTTGTAATAAGAGAATGGTTTGTACAAAAAGTAAATGTTTATTTCTCTCAGTGATCTGAAGAAGCTCTTGAGCATGCTCTCGAGTGGAAATGGTCCATAATCACGATACCCATGGTATTTAAGGCCTTTTTATTCCCAAATAATTTGCTCTGTTTACAATAATTAAACATTGAGCTCTCATACGGAACCTGAACTCTACAACAAACTACGGGTAGAGAATTAGGACCCACCTAGAATCACCTTGTACCAAGAAACTTGGTACCACACCAAAGTATTATATATATATATATATATTATATATTTATATATATATATATATATATATAATATATATTGTTTTTTGTGTGACGTGCTGTTTGTAGGATATTCCTTTTCGTAATCTATTATCTGTTTCATTTACACCAACATTTTGGAATTTTATCGCTTCAAAATACTTTCTTCTTCTCACGCACATCACACACACACACACACACACACACACACACACACACACACAAATATATATATATATATATATATATAATATTGATAATATAGTGTGCTATATCAATAAGTATATAGTTCACAATATCGTTCATAGAGCACGCATATCTAAATTAGGGTAGCGTGGGCATGAAGTCATCGGGGCTTGGTTATTCTCAAACAACTTGAGAATTGCATAGACCACAGTCAGAATCGAAATGCCTTCCTGTCCACGGTAACCTAACTGAATTTATTATGATATTATTGTCGATGGTTAAATGTTTCGGTTTATGTTCTTCGGGACAATAATATGAATAGAAAGAAAAAAATATCTTTTGTTGTTTAAACGGTAATGGATATTTTTTAATGACTTGGGTTGGATATATATATATATATATATATATATATATATATATATATATATATATATATATACACACACACATATATATATATATATATATGTATATTATAAAATAGTATATATAAAAACCTTGATGTTGCAACATTAAGGTTTTTGTATTGATCTCATATGACTTTTGTCTCCACTCTTTACAACACGGAGTATAAACAAGCTCTGATGATTATTTTCATAAAATCGAAATATTGTTCAATATCAGCTATGTTATAAAATGTTTTCACTTTAACAGCATTTTGTGGTGTTTTCATATCTTTTTATATATACTCATACCGTCGGATTCATTTCCTTTCTTTTAACTTATATATATATATATATATATATATATATATATATATATATATATATATATGGGTCCTATATTTATATGTAAACAGTACTCAGTATCATAGATAGAGCATTTATATATAAGTTAAGGTAACGTGGACACGGAGTCAACAGGACTTTCTTACTGACAGTTTCTCGCCTATGGATCTTCAAACTTTCACTGTAAGAAAAATCGTTAGATGTCTTTGCTAAGTTGACTCTCTAATTGTTATGTTGTTTTTGTTTTACGCTTTAATCTGAACTTATGACATTCTTGTTTAGGTTCACAGGAAAAATACCAGCGAGAAAAAAAATGCCAAGTAACATTGTACGTAACATAAAGGACAGAACAACGAATACGTATAAGGAAAACGTTCAGCAATGTTTGTTTTCTGAATTTACGGATGAATAGATAGATAATATAAACAAAATGAAATAGATATATATATATGATTCAATTAAGAAGGAAATGAAATAAAGATACATAGAATGATTATATACAAGGTGTGTCAAAAACTGTATAAATATTTTTGTAATTTTTGACACACCTCGTATTATGAAAATAAATAACGTTTCGTTCATTCTTCATTTCTATTTCGGTAAATACAGCTTTAAACTTGGTACTTTTGGACACACCTTGTATTCTGAAAAAAAAATGAATGGAACGTTATGTTTTCAGAATACAAGGTGTGTCAAAAAGTACAAAAAATCTCGATACTTTTTTGATACACCATGTATGAAATATATTTGGATAGGTTGATAAATATGTATAGGTTAGAATATACAGATAGATATGATCAGACTGGGGTAGATATGAACAAACTCAGATAGATAGCTAGATAGATAGATAGATAGTGAGAGTGAGTGTGTTGTGTGGTCTTATCACTGTGATAATTATATGCGTTTTTTAACTGGTTGCTTCGTCAATGCTTTCTTCGCCCACATTGTGTTTTAAACGTCCACAGAGCGGGAATCGGCACAACTTGACATGGTGGTGAGCTGGTAAGATATGGCATACAAAAACTGCCACAGTGCCTAGAAAAATACATCGACCTAAATTGACATTCTGTAGAAAAATATATACATTGTCAAACTTTAGAATGATGTAAACCAGGGATCCCAAAACTACGGCCCGCGGGTCGGATTCGTCCCACGAAGGCATTTTATCAGACCTGCCGACGCTACTTGAATTCAG
>CM042142.1:100284578-100294578 GCA_023376005.1 Doryteuthis pealeii
TTCCCTAAATTTCCTAACCCGTCTAATTGGCTCAAGTAACTGATCCAGAAAATTTAGCCGGTAAAGCTACGTCATACAAAATTGTAGCAATGTAAGCGCCCGTCTTGTTCGCAGCACCAATAACAACATTGTATCCTTTGTCAGATGTAGAATAATGAATGTATTTTAGAATTATAAATTAATTCTTGTGACTCAGTTTCCTCGTATACCAAATCAATTTTCCCCATTGAAATAAACTAAAACGCCATTAATCCGTACCAGCTTTTCCCACAAAAAAAAAAAAAAAAAAAACACCCTAATATTTTCTTACGTTTCTTTAAAAAGTAGAAAAATAGCACTGTATTGTATAAAAATATAAAATAAATTATAATGAATTAGGTGCTGTAGTATATTTTAATGTTTATACTTTTATAAATATATTTTTTTTTTTGGGGGGGGGGGGCTAATAAATTTGGAAATATAAATATTTTAGTGAACTTATTAACCTAAGCGTATCTGAAGCTTGCACATACCTCAAATGATACAGTCTGCTATATTCATATATCGCTAATGGGATCTTAGTACTAAGATCGCGTAATTGCCAGTTACTAAGGAGCATTACCTCTATGTCTTCGCTATCCTAACTATATATATATATACATATATATATATGTGTGTGTGTGTGTGTGTGTATATGTGTGTGTGCGTGCGTGTGTGTGTATGCACGAGCAGGACGTAACACAAGGCCAATTTGTGGGCGAAGTAAAGGTGGTATCAATTTACACACACACACACACACATATATATTTTATTATAATGGAGATTGTGTGTTTTTCTGTCTGTAACTGAAACTAAATCACAACTCAAGTCACAATTCCCTTAGTAATTGACGTCACATTTACCATGAATTTATCCTTATTTTAATCTCAATTATTAATAAAATTGTTTTACATTATTTAAACTGTTAACCATATCGACATACTAATAACATGCAATTGTATTTATATATACAACAAAATAGCGGTTCACAGTGTGAATGGGAAGGCTAATTTGCATATTGATCTTAAAAAATTTGATTTTAATAAATATATGCTTAGTATTATTGATTTCTAATTCTTTGGTTTTATCTTAATGAATATGAGCAATAATCTGTGGAATAAATCTTAACAGAAATCTATTAACATAAAGAAATAACTGTAATTTTATTCTTTACTTCCTATTTTAACTAAATAGTTAAATTAGGGAAATTTACCACTGAAACACGGGAGTAAGGGAAAATGGTGGAACAGTTAGTTTCAAAGTTGTTCTATTTTCCGATTATACCCCCTCTCTTCCAAATATTTTTATCTGAATTCTTATTCAGTTTCATTAGCCTTTCTAATTTAACATGATATTTTATTATATTAAAACTTAAATACTTGCACCCGGAGGGTGCATATATTTGCTAGTATATATATATATATATATATATATATATATAATATATATTCTATGGAGTGTAAATATTATATATATATATATATAATATATATATATATATATATATATACTATCGAGTATATATATATAATATGGAATATATATATATATATATACTATGGAATATATATATACTATGGATATATATATATACTATGGAGTATATATATACTATGGAATATATATATATATATATATATATATATATATATATATATATATATATATATATATATATATATGTATATATTATATATATATATATATATATATATATAGGGGATACTAAAAGAGGATAATAGAGGGGGGAAAGATAAATCATGATGGAAATAATATAAAATAATTAGGACAATAATAATGAAATTAGACAAATAGAAAAGATGGAATAAGAAAAAGTAAATAAATAGAATAAAGGCTAATAGAAGAAGAAGAAGAAGAAGAAGAAGAAGAAGAAGAAGAAGAAGAAGAAGAAGAAGAAGAACAACAACAACAACAACAACAACAACAACAAGAGATTGATGTGCGAGTGAAATAACCTGTAGTTATGATGAATACATTTTTTTAAAGATAAATTATGAATAAATTAAACTGATGAAAACAACGAAACAAACAATTAAAAAAATACAATAATATAGAAAGAAAAGTTAAAGATAGAAATAAAAACATAAAAACCGAAAGCGATGATTGCGACGAGATGCCAAAAGACATTTGAAAAAAGGTCGTGTATTTGGAGTGAGTAATTAATAATGTTGTTTGATTTCCTTCCTTTAATGGCATATCAAGCTTCATGGGTTATCTAATGCCAAATCTATCCTTGTCGAAGAGCTATAGTTGTACTACTTAACCCATAACTGGAGACAGGACAAGGGTTCAAACCCTTCCCAAGAGCATTCGTCCGAAAGTAAACGTAATAGCGTGACTGGAGTTCGAACTAGCTTACTACGGTGTTACAATTCTGCATGTTAACCGCTACACCACATGGAATCCCCTAGTAATCTATACATATATAAAGGGCAGTTGTGCGTATATACATGTCCGGAGGAAACTTCGAAAATAAAACAATTAACGACAAAGTAAATATATATACACATTAAATATCACTAGGGCTTGGTTTTTTATTTATATTCGTAAAGATAATTAAAAAATAAAATTTAAATGATAACAGCTTGGATTTTTTTTTTCGTTAGATATTTTAGATAGTAGACATTAAGATTTATTTTCAGAGTAGCTGGATCAATGCAAGGTCTATTTTTTACACAGGGATTTAAATGGGGCATCTCACAAGGATTCAACTCACGATTCAGTCATAATAGATCTGCGGGACTAAATTTTTAAAAAAACCTCTACCAGGGTGATGCAAGGTAGCCATTGCTAGTTAATAACGAAGGGATAAATGATGAATCGAGTATAAACATAGCAATATTGCTTCCCTGGTGCAAAAGTAGAAAGGAAAAAAAAGAAAAAAAAGGAAGGCGACGATGGAGTCAAGATGCCGAAATACATTTTAAAGAAGGTGTACTTGGAACGGGTAATTTATGATGTTGTTTGGTTCCCTTTACTTTAATGGCATATCAAACTTCGTGGGTTATTCATTGCCAAATCTATCCTTGTCGATAGTAATACTACGAAGGACGTTCAACCCCTTCCCAAGGATTTTTTTAGTCCGAAACTAAACGTTATAGCGGGACTGTAGTTCGAACTAGCTTACTACGATGTTGCAGTTCAGTACGTTAACCACTTGGCCACAGGGATTTCCAAGTAATTAATGATGAAGGCAGATATGATGAAACGAATATAAACAGAACAATATGGCTTCCCTGATGAATTGAAATCCCGGCGTCAAGGACAAGAATTGCAGCAGGTGTTTGTCATTTTGATATCCAAAGTGAAGTGTGAGAGGCAAACAAGCAAATCGCTGATGAGAATTTCTTCTGGAAACTATAATGTCCATTAGAATGGAATCGTGGTGAGTTCTCTCAGTGCCAACTGATATCTTCTGATAATTAGCACAATTCATAGCGATATAATAGAGATAAAAATGGCGGGAAAATGGCAGAGGGCGTGCGTATGCGCACACACACACAGAAACTTAACACAATATTTAGAAAATTGAGACATTAATCTGCAATGGCAAAAAGGATATTTCTCACTTGCTCAAGGATACACTGGTGTTGGCCGACCAGAAAAAGCAAGTATTTATCAGCTCTATGCGTATACCTGATGCCGTGCGGAGAACTTGCCTGGAGCGATGAAAGATGGCGAGAGAGAAAATGAATATAATAAAAAATATATTCATTTTCTCTCTCGCCATCTTTCATCGCTCCAGGCAAGTCCTCCGCACTGCATCCGTGTGAGTGGCTGAACAGGTCAGTTTTTGAATGCCAGTCTCTGGTGCACTGATTGCACACAGTGATGATTGCAGTGGCTACTGTTGTCTCTCCTTCCTTTTAACTCGCTTTCCTGTGGAGGCTACTGTCCTGTCTGCCCCGCTCCTCGACGTGCCGTGTTTGACATTGAGATGACAGGTCGCTTTGTTTTCTGCACCAACCTCCCAGGTGTTAGTGTCAATGCGGCATGTCCTCAATTCTCTTTAAAAAATCTTTGGAGCAGTCAAGGTAGTCTTGTGTTATTGACAAAGGAGAAAGAGAGAGAGAGAGAGAGAGAGAGAGAGAAGGTGAGGGGGGGGAGAGAGACGCTACCTTTGCTCAAGTACACCCACACTCGCATCCACATGCATTTACACACATATACGCTACCCCTATAAGCATACAAGCGGTGTAATGGTTAAAGTCATGGGAAATGGACTCGTCGCCCCGAGTTCAAATCCTGTACGTGGTAATTGCATTTCACTTAGAGCTAATACCCTTGGAAAAGGTATGAATCCTACTCTCCCTCCAGCTATGAGTAAATAGTAGGGCAGACTGTGCTCTTTAACCTTGGTCAGGAAACCCGCCTAGGAGAAGGAAAACTCTGAATTCAAACTTGTTGAACTCCGCTTAAGAAATTGACCTTGTGTCACATCCTGCTCGTGCGGAGGGGTTGGAAAATATTTATAAATTGACCGGCTCGTTCAGCAGATTTATCCACTTGTGATTACTTCCCTTTGAGGATACCCAAAGGCTCAGGAATGTAAACGTAGACAGCGGATCACCGACGTCATGAAGTCACAGTAATTGCAGAGGCAATGATTAACCGACCACCGCAGTTTAGAGCTTCAAGTGTTAAATCGAACTTAACGGACCTAAATTCCACCATCGTATGTCACCCCGCCGAAAAAAAATTTTTTCCAAAAATCTGGAAACAAACCAAATTTAATGGAATTTTCAGTGTTGATATCTTATTATAATGGAGATTGTGTGTTTTTCTGTCTGTAACCGAAACTATATTACTACTCAAGTCACAATTCCCTTAGTTATTTACGTCACATTCTCCATGATTCTATTTCTATTTAAACCTCAATTAATAATAAAACTGTTTGACATTATTAATACTGTTGGCCTTACCTAAGTACTAATAACATGCAATTGTATTTATATATACAACAAAATACCAGTTTTCAGTGTAAATGTAAAGCTAATTTGCATATTGATATTAGAAAAACTGATTTTAATAAAAATATGCTTGGTATTATTGATTTCTAATTGTTTGGTTTTTATCTTAATGAATATGGTAAAATCTCTTCAATCCCTAAAAGAAATTCATTAACAGAAGAAATAACTGTAATTTTATTCTTTAATTCCTATTTTAACTAAATAGTTAAATTAGGAAAATTTAGCATTGAAAAACGGAAGTGATGAAAGAGTAAGTTTCAGTTGTTCTATTTTCCGATTATACCCCCTCCGTTTCAAATCTTTTTATTTGAATTCTTAATTAGTTTCATTAGCCTTTCTGATTTAATCTAATATTTTATTACATTTAAACTTAAATACTTGCACCCGGAGGGTGCATATATTTGCTAGTATTAATAAATAAAACATATAATGCACCAGTTATTTTATTTAAAAGCTTTTACATTTTTTCAGGTCAGTTAATTTTGAACCACATATCTTTGAGAATATGTGTTACGCCTCAAAGATATGTGGTTCAGAGTTAACTGACCTGAAAAAATGTAATTTTAAAAAAATAAAATAACTGGTGCATTATATCTTTTATTCATTAATATATCAACACTGAAAATTCTATTAAATTTGGTTTATTTTCTGATTTTTGGTATTTTTTTTCTTTCGGCGGGGTGACATATGATGGTGGAATTTAGGTCCGTAAAGTTCAATTTAACCGATTCAAGAGTGTTTTCTCATGTTTTATTTGCATGGTTGGTTGGTTGGTTGGTTGAATTTTACGACCTCTCAACACTTCTATGCCGCAGAGTTTTTTGCTTTTGTTTGTCTTGTTGGGTATTTCTGCTCGTGCATAGTGGTTGGTAAATATATATAAGCATACATCCTCTCACCCATTTGCTTATCTATTATTGCACCTAGATAGATACACCCAGGGACAGACGAGCGTATTGTGTCATACATATTTGGAGGCGCGTTGTGTAACGGTTACCGTCGTAAGAAATGGACACTACGAGACGAGTTCAAATGCTGAACGGCGCATTTCACATAGCACTAATACTCTTAGGAAAGGTATGAATACAACTATTCTCCCTCCAGGTATGGGTAAGTAGTGAGGCTAATTGGGCTCTTTAATCTTGGTATGGTAACCGGTCAAGGTGAATAAAAACTCTGAATTCAAACTTGTTAAATCCAACTTAAAAATTGACCACGTGTCACATCCTGCTCGCATATTATATATATATATATATATATATATATATTATATATTATATATATGAGTATGAAAAGGGGAATGAAAACATCACCACAATGCTGTTAAAGAGAAAACAATTTATAATATAATCATAGCTGATATGATCAATATTTCGATTTACAAAAAAATCATCATCTGAGTCATGACTCGGTGGTGTTCGGAGAAAATTCAAATGAGTTCAAAAACAAAAAAAAACTTAATTTTGCAAAAAGAACGAAAGTTGTTATATTATTCACAAATGTGGGCATTCGCGCCATATTTTTGACGGTCATGACGATATGTATAAGTTTTTTGTCGGTCAACTCTTTATTGTAGCGGATTTTGAGATGTTGGCAACAAGACGAATAAACTTATTCAAAAGGTGTGTGTGTGTGTGTGTGTGTGTGTGTGTATATATATATATATATATATGTGTGTGTGTGTGTGTGTGTGGTAAGAATGAAGGAAAAATGGACAAAAAGGAATAATTCAAAACAACTAGATGTAGAGATATATTTCGTTCCGCGTTAAGCGGTACTTCTTCAGTCAGTTTTTTGACAGATTGCAACAAACTCCACTGCCGTGGCTTGCAACCGAGCAGCCTCGGGAACCGAAACTCAGAAAAAAAAAACGTTGGTTCGTACAACAGTCGAGCAAAACACAAAATTACACTACACAGTAGCAATGAATTACATACTCTTTTCCCGCTCTTTCCCAGCAAAAAATCTCCTTTTTATACCAACTGGAGAAGAAGGTTCTAGGAAGAGCCAGTCCACACGGTAGCTACGCCACTACCTGCTCACCCCTATCTTCAAATTAATTTTAACAGTGTTACACTACCCCCCCTCTCTCTCTCTTTCTCTCTCTCTCTCTCTCTCTCTCTCTCTCTCTCTCTCTCTCTCTCTCTCTCTCTCTCTTTCTCAAACACACATGCACACACACATACTTTTAGGCATAAATAACTCCAAACAGTTTGACATACAGGTAAAGTCAGTCAAACAATCAGTCCATCCTGAAATAAATTTTGTAGTATTTGTCAGTAAAAAGTTACACTACTTTCGATACACCCTCGTAAATCTAGGAAGTATTCATTATTCTTTTAAAATATTTCCTTCTTTTTCATTTAATGTACTTCCTTTTTTCATCTTTCTCAAAACGTGGTGTCTTTATTTTACTCGAGTTCTTTAAATGGATCATCCAAATAATCTCTTATCATGTCAAACGTTGAATATAAACACACATAGAGATAGGCTTAACGTAAAAATAACGAAATTAAAGTCTTTCACACGATGCAAGAAGTTTCAAATTTGATTTATCCAAACATCTTCTCGAATACAAATTTATATAAAACCCGTCATTATCTTCACATTTTAATTAAAAACAACAACACATGTTTGGCTTAGTTCTATTGGTTTTATACTGGATTACTAATGTTAAAAATAGAAGAAGAAAAAAGAGGCAAACTTTAAATGCAAAATTTCTAAATGGCGAACACAAACAGATTTTTTACAGATTAAATCCTATTACCGATTCAATGTTTGCTGACGATGTTTTCAAACTTTCAGACTTTGGCTATGGTAAAATGAGTAACCTGTCAACATTTAAATTTTGGCTTTTTATATATATTTACCAACTCCGATGTGTCACATCCGAACGAGCAGGATGTGACACAAGATCAATTTCTTAAGCAGAGTTTTGAATTCAGAGTTTTCCTTCTCCTAGATCGATTGCCTAACCATGGTTAAAGATCCCAGTCTGCCCTACTATTTATCCATAGCTGGAGGGAGAATTGGATTAATACCTTTCCCAAAGGTATTAGTGCCATGTGAAATACCAACAGCTTCGTTCAGGAATTGAACTAACCCATTTGAAAATCTAAAAGTCATGCATACAGTACCGAGATACACACTCACTCACACTCCGACTCACACACATATATGTATGCACACACATACATTTATAAATGTACATATATGGTCATACTCATAAGTCCCAAGAACCCTTCCTCACACACACGCATATATATATATATATATATATATATATATATATATATTATATATATATATTTTAATATATATTTAACAACCCCTCCGCACGAGCAGGATGCGACACATGGTCAATTTCTTAAGCGGTGTTAAACAGGTTTGAATTCAGAATTTTCCTTCTCCATGACCGGTTGCCTAACCAAGGTTAAAGAGCCCAGTCTGTCCTACTATTTATTTATAGCTGGAGGGAGCGTAGGATTCATACCTTTCCCAGGGGTATTAGCGCTATGTGTAATCCAGGATTTGAACTCAGGGCGACAAGTCCATTTACCATGACTTTAACAATTACACCACGCGCATCCAATTTTGACTTTTATAGATTCGAGGACCCCATGGTGACAATAGACCAACAAGATAAAATAATGTATCTGGCGCATGCTCAGTGACTTCGGTCCCATGAAAGGGACGTAATTCATTATCAACAGATTCAGCTAGCAAGTGTGGAGGGAATTGAGGTACCGGACATCAATGCCGAAAAGATGAGGTACCACTTAAAGAAAATTTCTGATATTGAAAAAGTGCCAGGTACCTCTAAGAGGGGATGTCAATTCTAAAATGAGATAACCAACTGCCTACTTGTACTATTAGTATTTTTTGTAATTTCACCATTGTAGTTCTTTTAGACAATAACAAAATAAACTAAAAATATTCTAATTAATTATTATTCTGATAACTCCCTTGCAATCTGATAGATTTCCATATTTTATATACCACATCAAACATCGTACAACAGGTATATAAACGAGAGTATGAGAGAGTGATCAGATAGAAATATTAGAGAGAGAGAGAGAGAGAGAGAGAGAGAGAGAGAGAGAGAGAGAGAGAGAGAGAGAGAGATTAGACTTACTTGGAGAGAGCATGGTCTTACTTTATCACTTGTTGACATATTTACTCTTCCAGTTGTCATGTTCCTGTCTTCTCTTTCCTCTTCTTCTCTAGTCGACATTCCGTTTAGCTGGGTTCTTCTATTTAACTTCTACTAAGGACTTTGCTTTTAGTCTTTACGTGTTTTCAATTAGATGAACTAACAATACATTTTTGTTGCTTGGTCAAGCTTTTATTTTATCTAGCCCATATCACCGCGCGGATGGAGATCGTCCTCAGCAGCGACACGTCTGCTCTTCCTCAAAGTCCGGTCGAATCTAAAAACTAAAACTAATCACATGTTTTTCATGGGGCGTAAGATTCGCGTCTCTAGGGGTCAGGGGGTTACCAACAGTCACTGGTAAATTTCCACTCACTGATCTTAAAGTCACCGGCCCTACAGGGTTTGCCAACAATTTATTACACCCATAAATTGTAAAACATATACGAGGAATGAGCTGTCTATCAACATGGATTAATGATTTGTGTTAGAGATGATGGGAAACCTTAAAGCTGCTTGAAATCAAAGATAATCCAAACTTAAATAAATATAAAATAGATTTGCCGAAAACAGACCGACTCTCTTCGCCATCTTTCATTAACTTTCCTGTCCAGCGAAAGATGAAAGCATAAAAGATAAAATTCCTAGAAAAATAAAGAGATACCATCGACAGGATAATTAAAATAAATAGAAAAAGAAGAAATATTAGATAAAAATAAAACGACTGAAACAGTATAGAAGAATTTAACATGGCTTCTAATTCAGGTACTCGTTTTTTTTTTCTTTTTGCCTCAATCGAAAAGAAGAGATTTTTTCAACACTTCCGATTTACAACGCG
>CM042142.1:100297078-100299578 GCA_023376005.1 Doryteuthis pealeii
CAATGATAATTAGGTCCGTTTTTAGATGTAGATGTTTTTACTCCGGATTCATTAAGAGAGAAACAGAAAATAATTTGAATTCACACTGGAAGTATTGTTTTTCCAAAAAAGTGTGTATCCCGTGCGTTCGCTTCGTCTCGTTCATTCGCTGCATCTCGCTCTTTCACTACTTTACGTTCTTTCGCTACGTCATGTTTCTTCGGTGTAACAGTTTTTAAAAGAAAAAGGAATACTTTGTTTGGTTTGGTTTGTTTTGTTTTACGGCATATCAACCTCAGTGAGTCATTTAATGCCGATAAAGTTTTGAAATAAATCAATTCTTAATGGATAATACAATTTTGTTATAAATGCATTTTTCTATTTAACCCATAGATGGGACCCTAACAGGTACTACCACTCCGGGTCAGAGTGGACCAGGGAGCAATGGTGATGAAGGGGTGCTCCACATTCCCCAAACCTCCAAAACTGGAACCTCACCATCAGATAGAGTTTAACGTCATTCCCAGGACATGTAGACCCGCAGCAACCGCATTCTAGCACCCATATGATAAAAAGGGGTTGGGACTTGCCATAAGGGCAATAGAGTTGGGAAAATCATATAGGTGCTAGGGCTTGACGTGACCAGCCGATTGATTGGAGTGGGCCTCTCCGACCGCCCGTCTAGCCCAAGATAGGGCCAAAGTGGAGTATTGCATGTCATGAACTGCTCATCCACCTGGGCTCTATCCTTAAGCATCACGGGTCGCCACCCACGGCCAACAGGTGGCCCCATTGGGGGAGTCTTACCCCTCTGCAGAGGTGCAGTCGGTGCATTCTAACGCCCCAGCCGACAGGGCGGGAAATGTTTTTATTTAATTATTGAAAAAAAATTACTTTTTATATAAAATATGAATGGTGTAAGGGTGTATTGGAATAAAGTGAAATTTAAATTTGTTAGGAAGTGTATGTCTAAAATAGTTATAGTTGATATAGTTATAGTTGAGTAAAAGTGTCACTAAGTATGGAGAGAGAGAGAGAGAGAGAGAGAGAGAGAGAGAGAGAGAGAGAGAGAGAGACGTCCGACCCGATAGAAGAAACCCGATACGAAGAACACTGAGAATCTAAGAAGTGGCTACGCACCAATTTGGAATCACAAATGGTGGATATTCTTCCCGATTTAAAACGCTTGTGAAGATTGCATTCAGCTAAAAATAAAAATAAACTCTCCCACAGGTATGTTGAAACATTAGAGAAAGTCCACGTAAAAAGGTTTTCCTAATTTCCAGTGGAATGTAACACCCAAATCTTTCATTGTTTCAACTTGAGGAAAATAATCCCCACCCTAAATTGAATAAATAAATGAATAAAAATAACCCGACTCCTTCAAAAAATCGACTCGTATATTCACATATGTAATTTCAAATATTATATATTCACATATGTAATTTCAAATATTATCCAAGGTAGAAAACATTATAATCTGATACCCTAAAGCTATATATATATATATATATATATATATATATATATATATATATTTCCTGGTAACTAACTTTCTCTTCCTCTCTTTTCTTTTCTTTTTCTTTTTCCTCTAAAAAAAAAGAAAGAAAGGGAGAGGAGTTAAAAGAGAGGAAGAAGCCGCCACAGAAAAGAGCCATAAGGAAGGAGAAACAACAGCATCTACAGCAAGCATCCCCGTTTGTTTGCAATCACTGCACCAGAGATTGCCATTCAAAAATTGGTCTGTTCAGCCACCCACGCAGTTGTAGATTTAAAAAAAGGGGACACTACGCCATCGTCTTTAGTAGACGGAAGGATACCAACAAAAACTTTCTCTTCAAAAATCCCAAACTCTCGGCCCCAAAACGAGAGTTTGTGCAGTTGAACGTTTGTGGTCGGTCACATAGCCGGGAACCAGGCTCGCTACTGTGCGGGAGCAACCACTACATTACAATAAACACATATACACACATACAATGAAGACACTTGTTCTGCAATAATTGTCTCGCGGCGACACGAATACAAATGCTGGACGAGACTGTTTGCATTTCACGTAGGGCTAATACGGTAATTTATGAAGAAGTACGTCCCGGTCTCCTGCCTCAAAAATTGCTACCCGGTGACTATCAAAATAACAACCCCAGCTCGTCGTAATTCTTGTTTATTTATCGTAATTTGTCGTAATTCTTGTTTAGATATGAAGATGGATATATAGTTTGGAATAGATTGAGATAGATAGATAGATAAATAAACAAAATAATATAGATAGATATGAACAAATGGCGATAGATAGATATTTTAAATGTAAATGTATTTGGGGGGGGGTCGCATCTTTTTTTGTCGTAATTCTTGTTTATTTAAACTAAAAACAAGATGTTAAACAAACATGAATAAAAAGAAATATTAGTATTTAAAGTAATATAGATAAATATGAACAAATTGAGATAGATAGATAGATATGAAGATGGATAGTTTTGAATAGACTGAGCTGGGTCGTTATTTTAATAGTCACCGGGTAGCA
>CM042142.1:100304578-100314578 GCA_023376005.1 Doryteuthis pealeii
GTTTCCTTATTATTTTTTCTTTACACCTGCATTGTGATAGCTTTCAAACCAACCTCCAACCCCAATATGTATATATATATATATATATATATATATATATATATATATATATATATATATATATATATATATTAATATCCTTATCTATCTATCTATCTATCTATCTATATATATATATATATATATATATATATATATATATATATATATAAGGATATGAAAACACACAGCTGTTAACTCAAAATTTTTCATATCATATTCATAGCAATATGTACAAAAGAACATAATTCGAAAAATATTTATTTTTCTGAAAAAAATCCGTTGGCAGGCTGACCACGAACGGGTTTAAAACTCTTCCTGGTTGAAAAAGAGCAATTTGCCCTATTTTTGAATACTGCTTACACTAAGATATACAATTATGTCGTTGGCTTAGAAACGCGTAGCGGATGTGCTAATGATGAAACGATCGCATGATTTGCACGCTTTTGGAAATCGAATGTTTTTTCGTTTTGAATTTAAATATATTTTCTGCTTCTCTCTCGATGAGTCCGATTAAAAACATGCTCTGAAGTTGATTTTTAAATCAAATATTGTTCAAATTATATTGAATAAGATAATTTAACAGCATTGTGTGTTTATAGTCTCATACATATACTATATATTCTTATATATCTATTTAATATATATAAAGGGTTTAGTACAAATTATTATGATGATGTGTTGTGGTGTAGATGTGGTGTTCGATGGGACTAAATATTTCGCTTGGAACGGCTCACAAATCGTTTGAAAAAAAAGACTGGAGGAATTGAAAAATCTGAGAAAGATTCTGTAGTACATCCAATACGTCGATTCATTTCCTTACTCTTAATAATATATATAATCTTATCGATATATATTATAAATATATACTTATATTAGAGGTTACTATTATTAATAGTTTATAATGAAGTTGGTTTGTATTGCACCATCTGTATGGCAGAATCGCAGTATGGATATGAGGTGATATTGTCAATCGAGTAACGAGCTAGCGGGTTAAACTTTACGAGAGCATTAACTGTTTTTTATAACTACACTTACGAGTCGATGCTCTAGGCAGTGGTAACAGAGAGACTGAGCTACACGTGGCTCATAGTCGGGCTCGGTGAAAGGCATTTTAGTCAGGCCGCGGTACTTACATTAAGTGCAACAACACTATAGAGAGAGAACCTCTGAGAAAAGTGCATTATTATCGATGTGATAATAGTTTAATATCGTCTGTGAGAGAGATGAAGGATCGCACACGCAAATAGGAGGATAATAAGGACTATGGAATTGGAGAAAGACGCATATTAGAGGTTTTGAGATATGTCAGGTTGTGGCAGCTGTGAATGAACGTACGGGCCTGATAATACAATGCCTTCATGAGCCGGATCAGTCACGCGGGCCGTAGTTTGTGTGACCACCTGCCTGAAATGCATCGAAGGTAAAATGTGATATAAAATTAATTCTCGTAAAAGTTTACCCCTATACATATTGCAATGTAGCCTTTATGCAACCAAATTCACACACCAGGAGCGAATAAATGACACCTGCATTATATATATAATATATATATATATATATTATATAATATATATATATATAAGTTTAAGAGTAAGGATGAATCCGACGGTATTGGATGTTCTCCGAATCTTTCTCAGATTTTCAATTCCTCCAGTCTTTTTTTTTCAAACGATTGTGAGCCGTTCCAAGCGAAATATTTATCTGTCTCAACCACACACACACACACACACACACACATATATATTATATATATATAATAATATTTATATTATATAATGAGGATAGAAAACACACAATGCTGTTAAATAAAATACTTACTCATAGCTAATTTTGAACAATATTTCGAATGTTATAAAAATCAACTTCAGAGCATGATTTTTAATCCGGAAACTACATCGGAGAGAGAGGCGAAAATAATTTAAATTCAAAAACGAAAAAACATCGATGTTCAAAGCGCAAGTCATGCATCGTTTCATCAATTAGCAATCCGCTACGCGGTTTCTACAGCCACGACCATAAAAGTATTTTAGGAGGTAACAGTAATTCAAAAAAGGCAGATATATCTTTCCAACCAGGAGAGGGAGGTTGGTTTACCCGTTACCGTGGTCAGGCCTGCAACGGGAGTTTTTTTGTCAGAAAAATAAATATTTTTCAATTACTGTTCTTTGTCACAGTATTCAGTTATGTTCAAGAGGAGTAGACTGAGAATTGAACCCTGAGTACATGTGATTTATAACAGCACGCTCGTGTTGTTCATATCCTTATATATAATATATATATATATTATATATATATAAATAATTAGATAGATAGATAGATAGCCTATAAAGGATATTGAATATATATATTATTTATTAAGGTATTATATATTTGTACTCAATTACTCGGGTAGCAGGTATATTATATATAATATATATATATACATATTGGTAGATGTCAGGTTGGAGGTGTGGTTTTAGAAAAGGCCAATCACAATGCATGGGACAGGAACAATAGGTAATAGGAAACAATGGTGTTTCTTGTTAACTCGAATTAAGATACCTGTTTCGATGGAGTCTCGATACGTAACAAGAATCTCTGATAAGATTTATTCATAACGTCACAGCTACATGCATTTTTCGCAGAGAGGAGCACCATGACAACATACGCACACCGCCAAAAACATTCAAGTGTGAAACCATCAACACGAGAATATCAGTTATGAAAAATACCATCCGTACATTTTCAAAAAAAAAAATTTGATCATAACAATATGGAACAACGACGCATGGTCCAGTGTTCTTCGCGAAAAAAGGAATTTTATTCGTATAATTGTTCAGAGAGATAAATACTAACGCATTTACCGGAATTGTCACCATTTTACCTATTATTTTTTTTCTTGATATACGGCACATTGCATTGTGATAGTTCAACACAAAGTCACCACTACCAATATATACACATGCCTTCAAGAAATTATAAACCTCTTATATATATATATGGCCCCGGGGTCTGTATGATTCTGACTAACAACCCAAGGAGGACGAGCACACACTCTACATCTAAGCGACAATGTAAAAGCAATCTCTGAGTCTTCAACGTTGATCCAGATACATGTATATATGTGTATATTATGTTTTTAAGTCAGCTTGGAGCAGTGAAGCCAACGATTGCAACAGATTGCACATTGCCAAACCACAAACGTGCTGTCCTCTCTACTGGTGACAATGACGCCCGCGAGTTTTCTATCCGACCCATCTGCAAGACTCACGAAGCATATTGATAAAGTCTTAATTTATGTATGTGTGAAATTTCTGCCAGGTGGTCTCAGATCATGATTGATAGATTTAAACATGCAGAGATAGATGGAACAGATTGACAAGAGATAGATAATAAATAATAGATAGACATAATGTGAATAAATTGGCATCGACACACACATGAACACACACACACACACACCATATATATATAGTATACATAAGAAGAGTGTGTGTGTGTGTGTGTGTGTGTGGGTGTGGAGATAGATATATAGATGTTTGAAAGCTAAAAAAGCGCATACACGGAATACAATTATACAAACACAGAGATCACACTTATATATAAATATTACAACCGTGTCCAAATGTTAATGACTCGTGGTGAAGGCTCCACAGTTTTGATCTCTGTGGGGTGGAGTGATTTATATGATTGCCTCGATCGTATTCTCCTTACTGGAAAAATTCCAATCTTTTATTGATAAATAAAATAGATTGCTACGAAACATTTCTGGGAAGTAGTATATATTATATTATAGTATATATATCTATATAAGTATATAGAGAGAGAAGAGAGAGAGAGAGATAGATGATAAATAAATATAAAATATAGAATAGGAAACACTGGGATATATATATATAAATATAAGACGTATCTCGGCTAGATGTATAGATACGATCGAGCCGAACTACCAGCAGTTGGAGCTATGCGCTGTCAATATATTTTGATGACTGAGTTGGCATGGAAGTTCGCTGTGCTGCTGCTGTGCGATCGTGGCACGCGTTTGCGTAAGAAGGTCTATCAGTGAGCTTGGTATTTGAATGCAGCCCTGTTGGATGGCGTGTGAAGCGGCCCGTACTGTTAATGAATAGTAATGTAGTGAAACTATATAGCGAAGGAGAGAGGATGAAGGAGAGATGAGGTGCGGAGGTGTATTGAGAGAGGGATGAAATAGATAGATAGATAACACTCATCGACTTATCTATCTATCTATCTCTATCTATATATATATATATATAGATAGATAGATAGTAGGAAACATTCTGGGATTATATATATATATATATTATTATATTATATATATATATATAATATATATAATATATAGATATACAGATACGTCTCATAAAGCCGAAGATTCTACTAAATAGTTCTATATAAGTCCAGGCCAGATAGACATGCACTCGAAGACAAGGGATGAGATGATAATACAAGATTATGCTTCACTTGTCTCCTAACTCCAATGTTTTTATCATCAACGGTTGAAAATAAACAATGAATATTAATTTTACAACAGATAATTTCTAATTTCACAAGAAAACGTGGTTTTTAAAATAATGCTGTCCTGATTTATTTAAATAGGAAAAAAATCCTGTCTGGAAAAACTTTCAAATATTAATTAAACTATTTCCATGTTCCTATTGTTTTAAAAAAAACTTGCATTGATTTTTTTCAGTTTGGGAATAACTTTGTCTTTGTGTTTTAGAAAATTGTTTGATTTTTCTTGCTTTTTTTAGTTTTATTGTCTGTGAAGTTCCACGATAATTTTCATGCATATTTGGTTCAACACTTTGCCTACTTAATCCACTCACTGCGGCTCTCCTCCACAACTACGATCCTACCGCAACTCACTGATGGTTAGTTCATTCTAAAGCTGAGTAGAAAAGACTGAGATTGCAATAATGTAGAATTTTATTTGATAGAATAGTTCGATGTGTATAGATAATGAACTATCCCATCATAGGGGTAAAAATACTAGTGGAAATATGGTTTAAAGCCGTTGGGAAATTTGGTGTGGAAATTTGGTGAAAACAATAGTTAAATTGCTCACATTCAGCGATTTTATACATGCGCAAGTACATAAATAGTTTGCTGCTTAATGGGAAAAAAATTACATTTTTTACACCAGTGGATTTTAAGATATTGTTGTTACAATCTTATGGGCCATCCCTGTAGGTTTAAGCAAGAGCACTTGGTCCAGTGGAAATTGATCATTGGTAATCTCTAGTAAAGAATCCATGATCTTTGTAATCCTGCGTAAAGAATCCTAAGTATTTTGTAAGTCGCTCCTCATGATTGCAAGTAGAACTATGGCCAGTATCAGTGTTTAGTAGCGTATCAGCCACGCAGGTGGCTGGTGAATGCGCGAAGGAATAAACGAAGTGACCTCGGCTAGTCTATAAATTCAGGTGGGGATTATAGCACACCTCATATACCGAAATATTCCAACAATTGTAACTGGGAATGTGTTGCACCGATAAAATCCCATGCTAATGACTTAACCCTTTTAAATGTGAAAAAGCGTTTCTCAAGAGTTCGGCTTCTTGTTCCTCGATCGACAGAATAAATATTTTCTCATTCGAAGTTACAGTCATTGGTAGGGCATTCCTTCTGTGATATTTTTCCAATCGGAATCTCACCACGCGGCTTTGGCCCGGAATAGCCGTGTCCAAGTTGACTCCGGTGGTGAGGCTCCAGTTCTTGATCTCTGTGGGTGGAGTGATTATATGATTGCCCCGATCGTATTTCTCCTATGGAAACATCCAACTCTTTTATCAATACAAGGTGTGTCAAATATGTATCGAGATTTTTTGTACTTTTGACTCACATTGTATTCTGAAAAAAATAACGTTTCTTCATTAATTCTTTACAGGATACAAGGTGTGTCAAAGAAGTATCAAGTTTAAAGCTGTATTCACCAAGAAGAAATGAAGAATGAATGGAACGTTATTTTTTTCAGAATACAAGGTGTGTCAAAGAGTGCAAAAATCTCGATACTTTTTACACAATTTGTATATTGTCTAGAAGGTGATGACTGAGGGTCTTAATGACATGGGTTTGACGCTAAACTGAATTTTAGTGGTGAGGTTCCAATTCTGGAGCTTCTGGGGAGTGTAAAGTACCCCTTCATTGCCATTACTCCTGGTCCACTCTGCCCTGGAGTTGTAGTTACTTGTTTAGTGTCCCATCAATAGGTTATCGATAAGAAAATGTATGCCAACAGGAATGATGAAGCCGGAACGTTTTGGCATAAAATAACGCAAGTGTGACATAATGTAAACAACCAACCACCAACCAACATTTCATTCGAGAATGCATCCAAGTATACATATGATTTAAGAATTTTATCTAATCCTTCCCCACGAGTAGGAGAGGCACAAGGTCAATTATTTAAGCGTAATTCAGTTTTCCTTCTCCTAGATCAGTTGCCGTACTGTTACGGTTAAAGAGCAGTCATAAATTGGGAAGCGTACCTGTAGTTAGAATTTGAATTGGGACCGTTAACTTAAACCATGGGGTCCATGGAAATTAACGACAGTTATGAACGGCTAATGTCTTTTGATTTGACTCCTTAAAAACGTGCCATTAACAGACACGAGAGAATAAGTTTAGTTTGCAGATTCGACCCGGCTTTCAAGGAGCGTAGACATGTAATCAGCTTCCGGGGATCATCTTACCCGCGGAGAATCATGGACCGGGTTAGAAATAAGCTTTACTATAGAACCAAGTTAAATTGAATGTTAAGACAATGACCAGCCCAGTCGAAGAAAAGAAGAAGGAAAATCAACTCAGCGAAAGCCCCGAATAGAAGCCCAACCAGGAATGTCGACGAAATAGACGAGGTAGATGACCTAGACCAGTGGTTAACAACCTTTGGCACATGGCCAAATGGGCCACAGCAAATTTCAGGTGAGCTAAGGAAATATAATTCTATAATTCGATATGGTTGTACTTGATTGAATAAATATCTTATTAAAATGGAAATATTTTTTCTATATAATAATTCATGGGCCACAAAAGAAAATTCTGGTTTTAAAGTGGGATATGAGCTGAAAAAGGTTGGAACCCCTGACGTAGACGAAGAATCAGCAAGCAGAGTAATCAAGTAATAAATATCATCTCTCTCTCTCTCTCTCTCTCTCTCTCTCTCTCTCTCTCTCTCTCTCTCTCTCTCTCTTCTCTCTCTCTTTCCTCTCTCTCTCTCTCTTTCTCTTCTCTCTCTCTCTTCTCCATTATACACACATGTTTGGTGTATAAAACAGTACTAAAGCAAAAGAGTTCAGCGCGCCCAACTATTGTGCCCATAGATGTGGGGAGAACAGATGGTTTCATGCCTTTTCCAAGGGCATTAGCAGGAACTTCTGGTACCGAGTCTATTCTCTCAGACAATAACCGTTTCGCCACTTGTACATGTATGTACATCGTAGATAATTAAGCAAACGTACAAGATAGGACAAGAGTAATTGGGTGGTCCATAAAAAACATACATATTAATGCAATGGACTACCTGTTACTTCTGTCCCATTCGTAAAGGATGCATCAACTGTAAAAGTGTGTATGTTCGCGCGCGTGTGGTATGTGTGCGTGTATTATCAATTCCTACGTACTTTCAGGATGTGACACCAGGTCAATTTTCAAGCAGTTTTCAACTGATTTAAATTCAGAGTTTACATTCAGAAAACCAGGTTACTATTTTTAGTTTAAAAAGCCCAGTCTGTCCTACTTTGTTACCCATAGACTGGAGGGAGACTAGTTGGCTATCTTTCTCAAGGGTATTAGCGGTAATTATGAGAACTGTGTCCCGGTCTCCTGCCTCAAAACTTGCTACGGTGACTATTAAAATAACGACCCAGCTCAGTCTATTCAAAACTATCCATCTTCATATCTATCTATCTATCTCAATTTGTTCATATTTATCTATATTACTTTAAATACTAATATTTCTTTTTATTCATGTTTGTTTAACATCTTGTTTTTAGTTTAAATAAACAAGAATTACGACAAAAAAAGATGCGACCCCCCCCCAAATACATTTACATTAAAATATCTATCTATCGCCATTGTTCATATCTATCTATATTATTTTGTTTATTTATGTATCTATCTATCTCAATCTATTCCAAACTATATATCCATCTTCATATCTAAACAAGAATTACGACAAATTACGAAAATAACAAGAATTACGACGAGCTGGGGTTGTATATTTTGATAGTCACCGGTAGCAATTTTGAGGCAGGAGACCGGGCGTACTTCTTCATAAATTACCGTATTAGCCCTACGTGAAATGCAAACAGTCTCGTCCAGCATTTGTATTCGTGTCGCCGCGAGACATTATTGCAGAACAAGTGTCTTCATTGTATGTGTATATGTGTTTATTGTAATGTAGTGGTTGCTCCCGCACAGTAGCGAGCTGGTTCCCGGCTATGTGACCGACCACAAACGGTTCAACTGCACAAACTCTCGTTTTGGGGCGAGAGTTTGGGATTTTTGAAGAGAAAGTTTTGTTGGTATCCTTCCGTCTACTAAAGACGATGGCGTAGTGTCCCCTTTTTTTAAATCTACAACTGCGTGGGTGCTGAACAGACCAATTTTTGAATGGCAATCTCTGGTGCAGTGATTGCAAACAAACGGGGATGCTTGCTGTAGATGCTGTTGTTTCTCTTCTTCCTTATGGCTCTTTTCTGTGGCGGCTTCTTCCTCTCTCTTTAACTCCTCTCCCTTCTTTCTTTTTTTTTAGAGGAAAAAGAAAAAGAAAAGAAAGAGAGGAAGAGAAAGTTAGTTACCAGGAAATATATATATATATATATATATAATATATATATATAATATAGCTTTAGGGTATCAGATATAATGTTTTCTACCTTGATAATATTTGAAAATTACATATTGAATATATAATATTTGAAATTACAATATGTGAATATACGAGTCGATTTTTTGAAGGAGTCGGGTTATTTTTAATTCATTTATTTATCAATTTAGGGTGGGAATTATTTCCTCTCAAGTTGAAACAATGAAAGATTTGGGTGTTACATTCCACTGGAAATTAGGAAAACCTTTTTACGTGGACTTCTCTATGTTTCAACATACCTGTGGGAGAGTTAATTTTTTATTTTTAGCTGAATGCAATCTTCACAAGCGTTTTAAATCGGGAAGAATATCCACCATTTGTGATTCCAAATTGGTGCGTAGCACTTCTTAGATTCTCAGTGTTCTTCGTTCGGGTTTCTTCTATCGGTCGGACGTCTCTCTCTCTCTCTCTCTCTCTCTCTCTCTCTCTCTCTCTCTCTCTCCATACTTAGTGACACTTTTACTCAACTATAACTATATCAACTATAACTATTTTAGACATACACTTCCTAACAAATTTAAATTTCACTTTATTCCAATAACACCCTTACACCATTCATATTTTATATAAAAGTAATTTTTTTTCAATAATTAATAAAAAACATTTCCCGCCCTGTCGGCTGGCGTTAGAATGCACCGACTGCACTCTGCAGAGGGGTAAGACTCCCCCAATGGGGCCACCTGTTGGCCGTGGGTGGCGACCCGTGATGCTTAAGGATAGAGCCCAGGTGGATGAGCAGTTCATGACATGCAATACTCCACTTTGGCCCTATCTTGGCTAGACGGGCGGTCGGAGAGGCCCATCCAATCAATCGGCTGGTCACGTCAAGCCGCACCTAATGATTTTCCCAACTCTATTGCCCTTATGGCAAGTCCCAACCCCTTTTTATCAATAGGGTGCTAGAATGCGGTTGCTGCGGGTCTACATGTCCTGGAATGACGTTAAACTCTATCTGATGGTAGGTTCCAGTTTGGAGTTTGGGAATGTGGAGCACCCTTTTCATCACCATTGCTCCCTGGTCCACTCTGACCCGGAGTGGTAGTACCTGTTAGGGTCCCATCTATGGGTTAAATAGAAAAATGCATT
>CM042142.1:100319578-100327615 GCA_023376005.1 Doryteuthis pealeii
GCCATTTAGAAATTTGCATTAAAGTTTGCCTCTTTTCTTCTTCTATTTTTAAACATTAGTAATTCCAGTATAAAACCAATAGAACTAAGCAAACATGTGTTGTTGTTTTTAATTAAAATGTGAAGATATGACGGTTTATATAAATTTGTATTCGGAGAAGATGTTTGGATAAATCAAATTTGAAACTTCTTGCATGGTGAAAGACTTTAATTTCGTTATTTTTACGTTAAGCCTATCTCTATGTGTGTTTATATTCACGTTTGACATGATAAGGATTTTTGGATGAATCCATTTAAAGAACTCGAGTAAAATAAAGACACCACGTTTTGAGAAAGATGAAAAAAGGAAGTACATTAAATAAAAAGAAGGAAATATTTTAAAAGAATAATGAAATACTTCCTAGATTTACGAGGGTGTTCGAAAGTAGTGTAACTTTTTACTGACAAATACTACAAATTTTATTTCAGGATGGACTGATTGTTTTGACTGACTTTACCTGTATGTCAAAACTGTTGGAGTTATTTATGCCTAAAAGTATGTGTGTGTGCATGTGTGTTTGAGAAAGAGAGAGAGAGAGGAGGAGAGAGAGAATGAGGAGAGAGAGAGAAGAGAGAGAGAGAGAAAGAGAGAGAGAGGGGGGGTAGTGTACACTGTTAAAATTAAATTTGAAGATAGGGGTGAGCAGGTAGTGGCGTCCTACCGTGTGGACTGGCTCTTCCTAGAACCTTCTTCTCCAGTTGGTATAAAAAGAGATTTTTCTTGGAAAGAGCGGGAAAAGAGTATGTAATCATTGCTACTGTGTAGTGTAATTTTGTGTTTTGCTCGACTGTTGTACGAACCAACGTTTTTTTTTTCTGAGTTTCGGTTCCGAGCTGCTCGGTTGCAAGCCACGGCAGTGAGTTTTGTTGCAATCTGTCAAAAACGACTGAAGAAGTACCGCTTAACGCGGAACGAAATATATCTCTACATCTAGTTGTTTTGAATTATTCCTTTTTGTCCATTTTTCCTTCATTCTTACCACACAACACACACACCACACATATATAATATATATATATACACACACACACCCACACACACACACACAACCTTTTGAATAAGTTTATTCGTCTTGTTGCCAACATCTCAAAATCCGCTCAATAAAGAGTTCGACCGACAAAAAACTTATACATATCGTCATGACCGTCAAAAATATGGCGCGAATGCCCACATTTGTGAATAATATAAAACTTTCGTTCTTTTTTGCAAAATTAAGTTTTTTTTTGTTTTGACTCATTTGACATTTTTCTCCGAACACCACCGAGTCATGACTCAGATGATGATTTTTGTAAAATCGAAATATTGATCAATATCAGCTATGATTATATATAATTGTTTTCTCTTTAACAGCATTGTGTGATGTTTTCATTCCACTTTTCATACTCATATATATAATATATATATATATATAATATAATATATAATATATATGCGAGCAGGATGACACGTGGTCAATTTTTTAAGTTGGATTTAACAAGTTTGAATTCAGAGTTTTATTCACCTTGACCGGTTACCATACAAAGATTAAGAGCCCAATTAGCCTCACTACTTACCCATACCTGGAGGGAATAGTTGTATTCATACCTTTCCTAAGAGTATTAGTGCTATGTGAAATGCGCCGTTCAGCATTTGAACTCGTCTCGTAGTGTCCATTTCTTACGACGGTAACCGTTACACAACGCGCCTCCAAATATGTATGACACAATTACGCGTCTGTCCTGGGTGTATCTATCTAGGTGGCAATAGATAGCAAATGGGTGAGAGGAGTTGCTATATATTATTTACCACCACTATGCACGAGCAGAAATAGACCCAACAAGACAAACAAAAGCAAAAATCTGCGGCATAGAAGTGTTGAGAGGTGTAAATTTCAACCAAACCAACCAACCAACCATGCAATAAAACATGAGAAAACACTCTTGAATCGGTTAAATTGAACTTTACGGACCTAAATTCCACCATCATATGTCACCCCGCCGAAAGAAAAACAAATACAAAATCAGAAAATAAACCAAATTTAATAGAATTTTTCAGTGTTGATATATTAATGATAAAAGATATAATGCACCAGTTATTTTAAGTTTTTTAAAATTACATTTTTCAGGTCAGTTAACTCTGAACCACATATCTTTGAGGCGTACAGCACATATTCTCAAAGATATGTGGTTCAAATTAACTGACCTGAAAAAATGTAAAAGCTTTTAATAAAAACTGGTGCATTATATGTTTTATTTATTAATACTAGCAAAAATATATGCACCCTCCGGGTGCAGAGTATTTAAGTTTTATTTAATAATAAATATTAGATTAAATCAGAAAGGCTAATGAAACTAATTAAGAATTCAATAAAAGATTTGAAACGGAGGGGGTATATCGGAAAATAGAACAACTGAAACTTACTCTTCTCATCACTTCGTTTTTCAATGCTAAATTTCCTAATTTAACTATTTAGTTACAAATAGGAATTAAGAATAAATTACAGTTATTTCTTCTTGTTATGAATTTCTTTAGGGATTTATTGAAGAGATTTTTACTGCATATTCATTAAGATAACCCAAACAATTAGAAATCAATAATACCAAGCATATTTTATTAAACAGTTTTTCTAATATCAATATGCAAATTAGCTTTACATTTACACTGAAACTGGTATTTTGTTGTATATATAAATACAATTGCATGTTATTAGTACTTAGGTAAGGCCAACAGTATTAATGTCAAACAGTTTATTATTATTGAGGTTTAAATAGAAATAGAATCATGGAGAATGTGACGTAAATAACTAAGGGAATTGTGACTTGAGTAGTAATATAGTTTCGGTTACGACAGAAAAAACACACAATCTCCATTATATAAGATATCAACATGAAATTCCATTAAATTTGGTTTGTTTCCAGATTTTTGGAAAAAACTTTTTTTCGGCGGGGTGACTACTGATGGTGGAATTTAGGTCCGTTAAGTTTCGAAATTTAACACTTGAAGCTCTAAAAACTGCGGTGTCGGTTAATCATTGCCTCTGCAATTACTGTACTTCATGACGTCGGTGATCCGCTGTCTACGTTTACATTCCTGAGCCTTTGGGTATCCTCAAAGGGAAGTAATCAACAAGTGGATAATCTGCTGACGAGGCCGGTCAATTATAATATTCCAACCCTCCGCACGAGCAGGATGTGAACACAAGGTCAATTTCTTAAGCGGAGTTCAACAAGTTTGAATTCAGAGTTTTCCTTCTCCTAGCGGGTTTCCTGACCAAGGTTAAAGAGCACAGTCGCCCTACTATTTACTCATAGCTGGAGGAGAGTAGGATTCATACCTTTTCCAAGGGTATTAGCTCTAAGTGAAATGCAATTACCCCGTACAGGATTTGAACTCGGGGCGAGGCCATTTCCCATGACTTTAACCATTACACCGCTTGAGCTTATAGGGGTAGCGTTATGTGTGTAAATGCATGTGGATGCGGTGTGGGTGTACTTGAGCAAGGTATCGTCTCTTCCCCCCCTCACCTTCTCTCTCTCTCTCTCTCTCTCTCTTCTCTTTCTCCTTTGTCAATAACAGGGCAGACCTACCTTAATGGCTCCAAAAGATTTTAAAGAGCATTAGGACATGCGATTGACACTAACCACCTGGAGGTTGCGTGCAGAAAACAAAGCGGACCTGTCAGTCTCAATGTCAAAACACGGCACGTCGAGGAGGGGGCAGAACAGGACCAAGTAAGCCTCCCCAGGAAAGGCGAGTTAAAAGAGGAGACGACAAACGTAGATCACTGGCAGACATTCACTGTGTGCAATCAGTGCACCAGGCTGGGCATCTCAAAAACTGACTGTTCAGCCACTCCACGGATGCAGTGGCCGGAGGACTTGCCTGGTCGATAAGATGGCGAAGAAGAAAAATGAATATTTTTTATTATATCAATCTTTCTCGTCTCGCCATTTCATCGCTCCAGGAAGTTCCCGCACGCATCAGGTATACGCATAGAGCTGAATAATACTTGCTTTTTCTGGTCGGCCAACACCAGTGTAATCCTTGAGCAAGTGAGAATCCTTTTGCATTTGCAGAATTAATGTCTCAATTTTCTAAATATAGTGTTAGAGTTTCTGTGTGTGTGTGCCATACCACGCCCTCTGCCATTTTCCCGCCCATTTTTATCTCTATTATCGTATGAATTGTGCTAATTATCAGAAGATAATCAGTTGGCACTGAGAGAACTCACCACGATTAACATTCTAATGAGCATTCTATTTCCAAGAATTCTTCATCAGCGATTTGGCTTTCGTTTGCCTCTCACACTGTCCACTTTGGATATAAAATGACTAAAACCACCTGCTGCAATCTTGTCCCCTTGACGGCCGGGATTTCAATTCATCAGGGAAAGCCATATTGTTCGTTATATCTCGTTTCATCATATCTGCCTCATCATTAATTACTTGGAAATCCCTGTGGCCAAGTGGTTAACGTACTGAACTGCAACATCGTAGTAAGCTAGTTCGAACTACAGTCCCCGCTATAACGTTAGTTTCGGACTAAAAAATCCTTGGGAAGGGGTTGAACGTCCTTCGTAGTATTACTATCGACAAGGATAGATTTGGCAATGAATAACCCACGAAGTTTGATATGCCATTAAAGTAAAGGAACCAAAACAACATCATAAATACCCGTTCCAAGTAACCTTCTTAAAATGTATTCGGCATCTTGACTCCATCGTCGCCTTCCTTTTTTTTTTTTTTTTTTCTACTTTTGCACCCAGGGAAGCAATATTGCTATGTTTATACTCGATTCATCATTTATCCCTTCGTTATTAAACTAGCAATGGCTACCTTGCATCACCTGGTAGAGTTTTTTTTTAAAAATTTAGTCCCGCAGATCTATTATGACTGAATCGTGAGTTGAATCCTTGTGAGATGCCCATTTAAATCCCTGTGTAAAAAAATAGACCTTGCATTGATCCGCTACTCTGAAATAAATCTTAATGTCTACTATCTAAATATCTAACGAAAAAAAAAATCCAAGCTGTTTATCATTTAATTTTTATTTTTTAAATTACTTTACGAATATAAATAAAAAACCAAGCCCTAGTGATATTTAATGGTGTATATATATTTACTTTGTCGTTAATGTTTTAATTTCGAAGTTTCCTCCGGACATGTATATACGCACAACTGCCCTTTATATATGTATAGATTACTAGGGGATTCCATTGGTGTAGCGGTTAACAATGCAATTGAACACCGTAGTAAGGCTAGTTCGAACTCCAGTCACGCTATTACGTTTACTTTCGGACGAATCTCTTGGGAAGGGTTTGAACCCTTGTCCTGTCTCCAGTTATGGTTAAGTAGTACAACTATAGCTCTTCGACAAGGATAGATTTGGCATTAGATAACCCATGAAGCTTGATATGCCATTAAGGAAGGAAATCAAACAACATTATATTTACTACATCCAAATACACGACCTTTTTCAAATGTTTTGGCATCTCGTCGCAATCATCGCTTTCGGTTTTTATGTTTTTATTTCATCTTTAACTTTTCTTTCTAATATTGTATTTTTTTATTGTTTGTTCGTTGTTTTCATCAGTTTAATTTATTCATAATTTATCTTTAAAAAAATGTATTCAACATAACTACAGGTTATTTCACTCGCACATCAATCTCTTGTTGTTGTTGTGTTTTGTTGTTGTTGTTTCTTCTTCTTCTTCTTCTCTCTTCTTCTTCTCTTCTTCTTCTTCTTCTTCTCTTCTTCTCTATTAGCCTTTTATCTATTTATTTACTTTTTCTTATTCCATCTTTTCTATTTGTCAATTCATTATTATTGTCCTAATATTTTATATTATTTCCATCATGATTTATCTTTCCCCCCTCTATTATCCCTTTTAGTATCCCCTATAATATAATATATAATATATTATATATATATATATACCATAGTATATATATATATATATATATATATTCCATAGTATATATATATATATTATATTATATATTATTAATTATATATATATTCCATAGTATATTATATTATATATATATTATATATATATATATATTATATATATATAATATGTTATATATAATTATATTATAGTATAATATATTATATATATATATATATAATATTTAATTATAGTAATATATTTTACACCCATAGATATATATAATATCGGTATATATATATATCAAATATATCAACCCTCCGGTGCAAGTATTTAAGTTTTAATATAAATAAATATCATGTTAATTAGAAAGGCTAAATGAAACTGAATAAGATTCAGATAAAAAATATTGGAAGAGAGGGGGTATAATCGGAAAATAGAACAACTTTGAAACTAACTGTTCCACCATTTTCCTATCCCCGTGTTTCAGTGTAATTTCCCTAATTTACTATTTAGTTAAAATAGGAAGTAAAGAATAAATTACAGTTTATTTCTTTATGTTAATAGATTTTTCTGTAAAATTTATTCCACAGATTATTGCTCATTCATTAAGAATAAAACCAAAGAATTAGAAATCAATAATACTAAGCATATATTTATTAAAATCAAATTTTTTAAGATCAATAGCAAATTAGCCTTCCCATTCACACTGTGAACCGCTATTTTGTTTGTATTATAAATACAATTGCATGTTATTAGTATGTCGATATGGTTAACAGTTTAAATAATGTAAAACAATTTATTAATAAATTGAGATAAAATAAGGATAAATTCATGGTAATGTGACGTCATTACTAAGGGAATTGTGACTTGAGTTGTGATTTAGTTTCAGTTACAGACAGAAAACACACAATCTCCATTATAATAATATATTGTGTGTGTGTGTGTGTGTAAATTGATACCACCTTTACTTCGCCCACAAATTGGCCTTGTGTTACGTCCTGCTCGTGCATACACACACACGCACGCACACACACATATACACACACACACACACACATAATATATATGTAATATATATTAGTTAGGATAGCGAAGACATGAGAGTAATGCTCCCTTAGTATACTGGCAATACGCGATCTTAGTACTAAGATCATTAGCGATATATATATAGCAGACTGTATCATTTGAGGTATGTGCAAGCTTCAGATACGCTTAGGTTATAAGTTCACTAAAAATTTTATTTTCCAAATTATTAGCCCCCCCCCCCCCAAAAAAAAATATATTTTAAAAGTATAAACATTAAAATATACTACAGCACCTAATTCATTATAATTTATTTATATTTTTACAATACAGTGCTATTTTTCTACTTTTTAAGAAACGTAAGAAAAAAATAGGGTGTTTTTTTTTTTTTTTTTTTTTTTTGTGGGAAACGCTGGTACGGATTTAAGGCGTTTTAGTTTATTTCCATGGGGAAAATTGATTTGGTTACGAGGACTGGTCCACAAGAATTAATTTAAATTCTAAAATAACCATTCTTATTCTAATGACAAAGGATACAATGTTGTTAATTGGTGCTGCGACAAACGGGCCGCTTACATTGCTAAAATTTGTATGACGTAGCTTACCGGCTAAATTTTCTGGATCAGTTTACTTGAAGCCAATTAGACGGGTTTAGGAAATTAGGGAATACCTGGTCCCATAACAGGTGTGCTTAACATTATTTACAAAAAGAAAAAATAAAGGAAGAGCACGGTTCCCTATATTCTGAAAAAAAAAATTATCAGTTTGCCAGGGAAGAAAGTATGCCGAACACACACCACACACACACACCCACCATATAATATAATATAGTATATATATATATATATATATATATATTTTGGGAGATTAGCGCTTAATAAAGTCATACCTAATTTTGTTAATTAATTAATTTATAAATTAAAATGAATTAAGACGTTGATACGGTTTAAATGTAAAGCGTAAAAATACGAGAAAAAGTCAATTTCTGTATGTACGCATTTCAGCCTATTAGGTCCAACAGCAGAGCGTATAGACAGGCAGTGCTTTTGCGTCGATTCGACCCGACTTGTGGCTGACAGGCGGACATCTAACCACTACACTAG
>CM042142.1:100327715-100383589 GCA_023376005.1 Doryteuthis pealeii
CCCCACCAGAAGAGATGGGGGAGTATTTACCATTGATATTATTACCCGTAGCTATACGTCTTAATCTGATATCAGGAAATACAGAGCATTCCAGGTCGAGATTGAGCTATAGGGATTGCATTTTTTACAGCATGTGGAATGAATTATTAAAAATTAAGTTTCTTAAATAATTCACGTTCTAACTTACTCGACATCTATTCACTAGAAAATATTTAAACAAAGAGAATCGAATGAGAATTAGTTGGAATATTTAGCAACAATAGAAACATTGTTTTAAATTCCATGACAGTATCTACAGTCAAAATTGGATGGCCAACGCGCTAAAATGATCCGATATTACGTCAATACAAATCAGTCATGTTCTTGCGATCATTTAAACTTATGATCACGTAGACATTAACAAAACAATTATACAAGGCCCATTTAGCCTGACACCAGCCCGCAGTTGGAGCGGATGCTCTTAATCGAACACATCGGAACGAGCGAGTCTAGTCACGGAACACAACATCACGACTCAGCAGGATCCGGTTCATTTTTCGTTTCATATTTTTCTCTCTCTCTCATACGACCACATTGGTTTTAAACAAACTGTGAAATGTGCACATCAACGAAACAAATATAATAATACTCGCACTGTTACAACATATGTGAATGTGGCAACATCGTAAAGACAATCTGAATATAGTAATTCTCGTATATACAGTTGTTTAATTGTATCAATGTTGTCTTCCTTCTTTTGTTTTCTACGGAAACTACATTTCCTGTCTTCAGCATCTTACACATCTGCTCGCGGAACATCGGACTATTTCCATATCTCAACACTGGCGAATGTTGTCAGTATATTTAAGAAGACTGCCTGTTTGGGGGGATTTTGGGAATAACCCAAACGCAAGTCCACCCATCAACAACCACAACCGAATTTGACAGCATGTTTCCGATGGCAGAGAAAAATGCATATACAATCAATATAGACAAGTATAAATTGCTCATAGTGAAAGGTCTTACATACACTAATTCATTTTGTCGTATCCCGATGGTACGACAATCACGAATTCCCAGCACCTCTAATTTGAATCAATACTGAAGACGTTTCATACGACAAGGTTAAATCGAGCAAAATGTGAACATTTAAACAGGTTTCAACAACGAATAAGATAAGTCTTTTCCAATGGATGCAGAAATGCCACACAAAGCGGCATTTGTGGACATTAAGAATGGATTAGCAAATGCCCCCATGTCTTGGTTTATTATGGGTAGAAAGGTAGTTACGGTACAAATGACATTTCTTATGTAGATTAGAACGGTCCTTTTACCAAACGGGAAAACAGTGGCTTATGTTTCAAGGGTCACGGGGGGCGCGCTGGACTAATCATCCGAAACGTATTATCGCCCACACTTATCGAAAAGAAATCCATCACGCTCATTGCTTGTTTCCTGACCATGTACCAAATCTCATAGGAATTATTGTCACGGAAGACACTGACTAACATCAGATCACAGAATCATCAACCACTAGAAGCACATCTAGAAAGCAAACCCTGGGAAAAGAACATAACTTCTACTCGAGATCGACTCCCTCACATCCATATTTTGACTATGAATATTTACAAAAAGGACAGTCGTACTGAACTTAGTGCACACTCTTTCAAGACTTCCTGCTCAACGGATCGCACTCAAACAAGGCCTTCAATGCGCATCTTATAAACTAAACCTGTGAAACTGCAGTGAAAGACTTCTACACATTTAGAATACTTAATCACAAAGGATGACCTAATATTTAGCCGGTATTTGTACCTGTCTTCAATGAGACACAACATGAGGAAAGCGCATACGAACCACTTGCTTCGATAGTAACAGTACAAGACATAAATTTAAACTCGTATTGGACCAATATTCCTGGCTGGAATGAGACGAGAAAATTAAAGCATCCCTTCGGCTGGGGCTGTAAAATATATCGACTACACCTCTGTAGATGGTAAGACCCTCTAAATTGGGGCCCCTGGTTAGCTATGTGGTGGTTTGGTTGAACAATGTTTTGATTGTGAATAATCAAAAAATGTATATCGAAAATAGTGATACTTGACTAGTCATACTGGAATTTCCCAAAACACAATCAAATCTATTGAAATGTCGTCAGCAAAGAGTTCTTACATGACAGTTTAGAAATGTGCTGCTGACGATGAGGACATTTTCCTATTAGCGGTCTCATTGGTGATGTCCGTAGGGGCTTTCACTGTTGGCAGTTCCAGTGGTAATAAGACTTCATACTTTTATTTTTTTTATGGGGGATGTTGATCGGCTTGTACACATTAAGCGGCCTCTATTGGTGATGTAGTAAGGGGGCTTTTCCTTATCTGGTCATTCACGGGGGTAATAAACAGCTTTAAAACCCACATATGGTTCGGAGTTTCTTAAAAATTTATAGAATGTTATGCATCGACATGTCTCTAATACCACAATTTTATCATGTAAATATCTATCCATTTAATAGATCTGTGAGATACATTAATACCATTCCTAAAACCTTAGTTCTCGAGATTTTGGCGTCTGTCACGCTATGAAGGTGGGAAAAGAAACTTTGATAAGTGAAACCTAACTAAACATGTTATAGGCAACCGAAATATGAATTAATTATTGTTATTTACTAAGCTTAGGTCACTGATATTTCAAAAGCGTTACCCATCTAAGGTACTGACTAGGTTAATCACTGTTTTTAACTTGTTGATGATATGCCCTAATAATAAATGCTAATATGTCGTGTATCAAATTTTTCAAATTTATTTCGAGAGACCGTAGCCAATAAAACATATCATACATTTTGGAATAGATCGATTCGGTGAGCAAATTAAAAATATTCAGACCGCGAAATCGGAACCGCAGTCGCTGAAATTTTGTATTCCATGTTTAATACTGCGATTGTCCTTTGGTGATTTTTAACTGATTTTTTTTTTCAACCAATTTTTTTTAGCGACAATTTTTTATAACTGGAAATAAATTTAGGGAATAATCAAAATTAATTATAATCCAGCTAAAGTTAATCATAAAATAGAAATAAATAGTTGTACGGAGTAGGACACAGATGCATAAAATTGTCTTTAAATTGAGTGGCAGCAAAAGAATTATCATTGAACTTTTAAAATTGTTAACTGTTTGACATTGTTCAAATTTCTCAGAATTTCTTAGATAAAGCTTGATAATTTGGAGTGTTTGGATTATTCGGCAACTATTTTCCTCATCTTTATTGTTAACTGTCCAACGTTTCAGTCGATGCGCCATCCGGCTTCCTTTCAGGTATTTCTTGTCGGACTCTGGAACCTTCTAGGCTCGGGAACCTCTTGTCAGAACTTTAACCCAACTCTATATTCAATCCACGTACTGTCCTCATTCCGCTAACCATGACTGGGTACAAGCTTTAAGCTGTGTTAATTAATCTTCTATGTTTCAGTCACCTTTAACCAGGATTAATCCTGCTGCTAAAAGTAACTGTCACTTAGAAAAGTCTTAAACCAACGCCTATATCTACACACTATGTGCCCAACTGGACAATTCAGAGAGAGAATTTTGGGAAATCATAAATCAAATCATACAAATATTGTTCAAGTTTAATAAAATTGATATGTACGCAATGTATGAAGTATCATGCTTAATTGACGCCCGATAGGGTGGCTTTTAGGTTATATTATAATTGATATTCATATTGTAGTTACATTTGGGTGGTTGCTCTTTACAGGCTTTAGGTGTCTATTGTATTATCTCTATGAATCTTTATTCATTCATGAGGGTTGATTGCTTAATGCCTTTTGCTATATAATATATATATATATACTATATATATATTAATTATATATATAAAGTAATCTAATGAGTCAGACGAACCTACTATTAGTTTCGCATAAAGCTCTTCAGGGCTATATATCTTATATAACATATATATACATATAAATTGTTTTTTCTTTTGGCCAATACTGTACCAATAAATTATTTTTGTTGGTACGAATATCTTGGTCCTTTTCTTTTTTTCAAAAATTTTTTTCTCCCTGGTTGATGTTTGGTAGTCTATTTTTACAATCAACTATTTGCTGGGTTTTTTCTCACCGCAAGGATTTACCAACACGCTTGGTATATTAAATTATATATATATATATATATATTATATTTATATATATATATATATATAAATTAACATTTTTGTAAAAACAAATGATATTATATAAAATTGCTGACAGAAATCTGTTTCGACCGGTTCGATAAACTGGTCATCTTCAAGAGCAACATAGACGGGAAAGAAAAAATAACCGTTAGAAGACTGTTTACAAACGAACGCTATATTCAATTCTGAAATTTTTTTTAAATGCGTGTTCTGTTTTAAAAATAAATACATTTTATTTTTGATTTTAAAAAATCAGAAGCATTATAGTTTATAGTAAAACTCAAAAGAGTTTGTTGTAAAATTAATATAAAAGTGTATTTCAGCATTGAATATAGCGTTCGTTTGTAAACAGTCTTTCTAACGGTTATTTTTCTTTTACCATCTATGTTGCTCTTGAAGATGACAGTTTATCGAACCAGTCGAAACAGATTTCTGTCAGCAATTATATATATAATATATATATATTATATATATATATATATATATATATCATATTGGTACATATGTACATGGGTATTAAAATATATATATATGTATATATGCTAATGGAGAATATGTGAGTATGTACATATGTGAAATCATAGACGTGCGCACGTATGTGCGTATTTGTAGGAGGTGGGATAGAAACACATATACAATCAGTTAAGTAGGACAAATGAAAGAATTATTTAAATCTAAGCTAAGTCAGTGAACCTGACCGCCTTAGCAGTGGTGGTGAATCCATCCAACAAGGTCAATTTAATTGAATGCTCTCATAATAACCCACTCCATAAAGAAAAATAGATGAGGACACTTGATAAGAAACACTAGAACTAAATTGATCAATCCAGGCGCCACCACAAAGGAAGGGTTACCAGGAAGGGGCCCGCACAACATCAAAGAACTGCACCCTGAAAGAGATAAGAGGAATTGAAACTCGATACCATCAAGGAAGCAGGAGTAGTGTATAAATATAGCTGAATTTAATTGTTTACCAGTTACTCAATAAAGAAAGTGATCTGAGGAAACTCGAGGGTCTCAGATACCCACGGGTGGAAATGGATCATAATCGCTTAATATCCGGTCTTTAAGCTTTTTTCTTTACAAATATACTTTCCAATATTTATTTATTTATGCTTATTTCTTACCGTGATTCTGTGTTTGCCTTTCTACTATTCCACTATTAAAGTCATGAAATAAATAGCACTTTTCTGATTTATTTCACATTACCTAACAGAAACATTAAAGAGACGTGAACATGGAGTACATGATTTGATACTGTTAAGAACTTTAGCTGTACAGACGGGGTTATTTCAGCTTACAGTACGACTAAGTACAGTTTGTTTTTGGCTTTATGACGGGTAATTTTTACAAAAATATGTTCTGCTTGGGTGGGGAACATGGACTGAATGATAAAGTGTCCTTGAATCGGCTCTTGATAGTTTAGCAACTGATATTTCCGGTTGGGTTGGGCTCATCATTGCAAGCCCACCCCTAAACACTGAACGACAAGAAATCCATTGGAAAAAAGATACAAGCAGATATATGACATGTTGTATGGGGGTGGGGCTAAGGGTCAGAAATGTTGAGATATGTAATACAGAAAAAAAAAAGAAGGAAAAGAAAATTGTTTTAGGTAAAAGAAGAATTTTTAGAAGGGTTTACGAAGGTAGAGTGGTATTTGTCGTATGTGGATTACGTTTTTAGTTGTTGTTTTTTTTGTCATTTTTTGTTGTTGTTGATGATTTTTTTTGTTTATTTGGCAGGGTTTATTTTATATCTATTTCTTTTTCTTTTCGTTTAATGACTTTTTTTTTATATCTACTTTCGTCTGTAAATATCCACCATTCAGTTAATTTCACTCACATTCCCCTCGAGTTGTTTCAATGTGTGCGTCGGTGTTAGTATGCGTGTTTAATACACCTTTGAAAGATACATTAAACTTATATATATATATATATATATATATATATATATATATATATATATATATATATATGCATATATAATATATATATATATAATATATATATATATATATGCGCGCGTGTGTGTGTGTAATATATATATATTATATATGCATATATATATATATATATATAATATATTATATATGCGCGCGTGTGTGTATGTGTGTGTGTGTGTGTGTGTGTGTGAATAGTTAGCTATAATTTATTATGTAAAAAGGGCTCAATATAATTGCGGAAGCATATATATTTCTAAGTTAGAGTAGTGTAGACATAAAGTCAACGGCGCTTTGACGTATGTGATTTTTATGCCAAGTCATTTATGTACGTTCATATTTTTCATTATATACTGTTGTGTGGTTAAGTTTTGGGGGTATGTTGGGAAGGCTGGTTTAGATTTTGTTGTTAGTTGTATTTATAGTATTTTTTGTGATTTGCTACTTTATTTCTTCGTTCACATTTAATTTATTCTAGTTTTCTTTTCATTTCTTATGTAATTTGTTTTATTATTATTATTATTATTTTCTCCTTTTGAGTTTTCACATCAGCATTAGCTGATGGTCTTTCACTGGAGTCTGAGTGACAGCAAGTCTCCTCTGGTCTCCAGGACTCTTCTGAGTATTCTGGCAGATTGCAGCAGTGCAGTGTTCAGAATGGTTTCAATCTTCTCTGATATCCAAACTTTCCAAGACCTTTTCTAATCCTTGGGAAATGTTCCCAAATGCACCAACTACAATTGGTATCACTTGACTTTCATATACCACAACTTTTTCAGTTCTCTGCAAGGTCCAGATATTTGTCTATTTTCATTTTCTTTAACTTCACCCTGTGATCTGCTGGCACTGCAATCCGCCAGTTGACAAGTTCTTTCTTTTTTGTTTATCAACACTAGGTCTGGTCTTCTTGCTGGGATAAGGTGATCCGTTTTTATCTCAAAGTCCCAGAGAATTTTGTGCGTTTCGTTCTCAAAGAACAGATTCTGGTTTATGCATATACCATTTTGTTGTGTGGTCAAAATTTATTATTATTATTATTATTATTATTATTATTATTATTATTATTATTATTATTATTATAGCACTACTTGCGATTTTTTCACACTAGCGATAACTAGTGGTAATTTACTGGAGTTTAAGTTGCAGAAAGTCTCGTAGGGTCTCCAGAACCCTTCTCAACAGTACTGTTGTTTGAATATTCTCGATTCTTTCTCTGATTTTCAATTCCTCCAGTCTTTTTTTCAAATGATTGTGGGCCGTTCCAAGCGAAATAATTACAATCGGTTACGACTTCACCTTCATTTTCTTTCCACTTAGTGCATATACTATTTTGTAGTACGGTCAAAGTTTAATTTCATAAAAAAAATTCCCAGTGAAATTACTTTCCCACCTACTAGTGCCAGTCTTGAACACCTTTGTGCTAGTTTGCTGCATTTGCTTATTATATGTTTAACCGTTATATCTCTGTCTGCACAACATCCAACACATGCTATTCTGTTGCGTCTTAATCTATTTATTGGTCTTATGGCATTGCTTGTGCTACTTTTTATTAGAGATGCAGATTCTCTCTTGGGATTTATCTTTTTTTAGTCCTGTCCAGCTTTTCTCGTGCGCAATTTCTCTAGTTTGTCACTTAAAGTATCCATATATATATTTACCGCACGAGCAGGATGTGACACAAAGTCAATTTCTTAAGCGGAGTTTAACAGGTTTGAATTCAGAGTTTTCCTTCTCCTAGACCGGTTGCCTAACCAAGGTTAAAGAACCCAGTCTGCCCTGCTATTTATCCATAGCTGGAAGGAGAGTAGAATTCATACCTTTCCCAAGGGTATTATCACTAAGTGAAATGCAATTACCATGTCCAGGATTTGAACTCGGGGCGACGAGTCCATTTCCTATGACTTTAACCATTACACCACGCGCTTCCGTAAAGTATCTATATAGGTGTTTATCTTCCCATTTCTGTTTAATAGTTTGTTTTTGTTATTGATTTTTTTGTGTGTGTCTTGTTGTTTTTCTGTTTCTCTATATGTTACAATTGCTGTTACTGGTTGCTGTAATTAGTTTTTATTATTGTGTTCAATACCTTGCTAACCAGAACGAAAGCTCTGAAAAAAAGTTGTGAAACAAAATTTATCTTTCCATATTATATTAATGGATGAGTGGCGTAAAATGCCCAAAAATATATTTAAATTAAGCCAACATATTCATTTTCAAAACATTATCAAAGAACGCAACATTAGAAGGTTTTGGAGATATTTGTGCAGTTTAATGTAAGTACCGGGCCTGATAAAATGCCTTCACGAGCCGGATCAGGCCCGCGGGCCGTAGTTTGGTGACCCCTACCTAGATGCACTCGAAGGTAAATGTTGATATAAACATTAATTCTCTCGTAAAAGTTTACCCCTATACGTTTTGACAGTGTAGCCTTTATGTAACCAAATTCATGCATACAGGAGACGAATAAATAAACCTAGCATTATATATATATATATATATATATATATATATATATATAAGTTTAAGAGTAAGGAAATGAATCCGACGGTATTGGATGTTCTCGAATCTTTCTCAGATTTTCAATTCCTCCAGTCTTTTTTTCAAACGATTGTGAGCCGTTCCAAGCGAAATATTTATCTGTCTCAACACACACACACACAACACACACACACATATATATACGTTATAATATATATATATATATATATATATATATATATATATTATATATATATATGAGGATATGAAAACACACAATGCTGTTAAAATAAAAATATCTTATTCATAGCTAATTTTGAACAATATTTCGATTTATAAAAATCAACTTCAGAGCATGTTTTTAATCCGGACTCATCGAGAGAGAAACAGAAAATAATTTAAAATTAAAACGAAAAACATTGATGTTCCAAAAAGCGTGCAAGTCATGCGATCGTTTCATCATTAGCACATCCGCTACGCGTTTCTAAGCTAACGACATAATTGTATATCTTTAGTGTAACAGTATTCAAAAATAGGCAAATTCTCCTTTTCAAACAGGAAGAGTTTTAACCCGTTCGTGGTCAGCCTGCAACGGAGTTTTTCAGAAAATAAATATTTTTTCAATTATTTTCTTTTGTTCAATATTAGCTATGAATATGATATAAAATATTTTGATTTTAACAGCATTGTGTGTTTTCATATCCTTATATATATATATATATATATATATATATATATATATATATATAGATAGATAGATAGATAGATAGATAGATAGATAGATAAAAGGATATATATAATATTTATATATATAGATAGATAGGTAGATAGATAGATAGATAGATAAAAGGATATTAATATATATATATATATATATATATATATATATATATATATATATATACATATTGGGTTGGAGGTTGGTTTTGAAGCTATCACAGTGCAGGTGTAAAGAAAAATAATAAGGAAACAATGGTGTTTCTTGTTAACCTTTAATTTATTCTTGATATTTCGAGATAAAAATCTCTGGATACAGTTATAACGTCACAGCCTACATGCATTTTCATGCACACACGCATGACAACATACGCACACGTACAAAAAAACGCATTCACGTAAACATGCAACACGAGAATACAGTTATGAAAAATACCATCCGTAACATTTTCAAAAAAAAAAATTTGATCATAACAATATGACAACGACTTCAGTTCCAGTGTTCTTCTGAAAAAGAGATTTTTACTCGAAATATCAACAATAAATTACAGGTTACCGAATAACACCATTGTTACCTTATTATTTTTTCTTTACACCTGCATTGTGATAGCCTTCAAAATCAACCACCAAACCAATATATACACAATGCTTCAAGCAAATTATAAAAACTCTCTATATATATATAATGGCCCCGGGGTCTGTATGATTCTGCTACAACAGGAGGAGAGAAATCTTACTTCAAGGACAATGTAAAGCATCTCTGAGGTCTTCAACGTTGATCCAGATACATTAGAATGCCAGGTGTTAAAATCTACCTGAGTTTTAAGGTCAGCTTGGAGCAGTGAAGCCAACAGAATTGCTACAATTGCACAATGTCCAAACCACACAACTGCTGTCACTCTCTACTGGTCATACCGCCCGAGAGTTTTCTATCCGGCCATCTGCAAACTCACGAGCATTTATAAAGTCTTAATTTAAGATGGTGAAATTTTCTGCCAGGTGGTCTCAGATAGATTGATAGATTGGAACAATGCAGAGATAGATTTGAACAGATTGACAAGAATAGATAGATAGATAAATAGATAGATAGGAACATAATGTGATAAATTGGATCAGACACACACACATGAACACACACACACACACACACACACACACACACACACACACACATATATTATATATATATATATATATGTGTGTGTGTGTGTGTGTGTGTGTGTGTGTGTGTGTGTGGAGATAGATATATAGATGTATTGAAAGATAAAAAAGCGATATTAGGAATACAACTGATACACACAGAGACATATATATATATATATAATATATATATATATATATATATATATATATATATATTGATAAATAAATAGATTGCTAACGAAACATTCTGGGATATATATATATATATATATATATATATTATATATATATATATATATATATATAGAGAGAGAGAGAGAGAGAGAGAGAGAGGGGGGAGATAGATAGATAGATAGATACATAGATAAATAGATAAATAAATATAAATATAAATAGGAAACATTCTGGGATATATATATATATATTATATATATATATATATATATATATATATATAGAGAGAGAGAGAGAGGAGAGAGGAGAGAGAGATAATAGATAGATAGATAGATTATCTATCTATCTATCTATCTATCTATCTATCTATCTATATATATATATATATATATATATATATATATAGATAGATAGATAGATAGATAGATAGATAGATAGGAACATTCTGGGATATATATATATATATATTAAATATATATAGAGAGAGAGAGAGAGAGAGAGAGAGAGGAGAGGGAGAGAGAGAGAGAGAGGGAGAGAGAGATTAGATAGATAGATAGATAGATAGACAGACACTTCTAACTCCAATGTTTTATCATCAACGTTGGAAAATAAACAATGAATATTAATTTTACAACAGATAATTCTCTAATTTCACAAGAAAACGTGGTTTCTTTTAAATAATGCTGTCCTGATTTATTTAAATAGGAAAAAAATCCTGTCTGGAAAAACTTTCAAATATTAATTAAAGCTATTTCCATGTTCCTATTGTTTTAAATAAACTTGCATTGATTTTTTTTCAGTTTGGGAATAAACTTTGTCTTTGTGTTTTAGAAAATTGTTTGATTTTTCTTGCTTTTTTTTAGTTTTATTGTCTGTGAAGTTCCACGATAATTTTTCATGCATATTTGTGTTCAACACTTTGCCTACTTTAATCCACTCACTGCGGCTCTTCCACAACTACGATCCTACCGTAACTCACTGATGGTTAGTTCATTATAACTGAGTAGAAAGACTGAGATTGCAATAATGATAGAATTTTATTTGAATAGAATGAGTTCTGATGTGTATAGATAATGAACTATCCCATCATAGGGGTAAAAATACTAGTGGAAAATGGTACAGCCATTGGGGAAATTTTGTGACAAATAGTTAAATTGCTCACATTCAGCGATTTTATGCATGCACAAGTACATCAATAAGTTTGCTGCTTAATGGCGAAATAAAATTACATTTTTTACGCCGGTGGATTTGAAGAGATTATTGTTACAATCTTATGGGCCATCCTGTAGGTTTTAAGCAAGAGCACTTGTCCAGTGGAATTGGATCATTGGTAAATCTGCGGTAAAGAATCCTGATCTTTGGTAATCCTGCCGTAAAGAATCCTAAGTATTTTGTAAGTTGCTCCTCAATGATTGCAAGTAGAACTATGGCCAGTATCAGTGTTTAAGTAGCGTATCAGCCACGCAGTGTGGCTGGTGAATGGCGAAGGAATAAACCAAGTGACCTCGGCTAGTCTATAAATTCAGGTGGGGAATTATAGCACACCTCATATACCAAATATTCCAACAATTGTAACTGGAGAATGTGTTGCACCCGATAAAATCCCATGCTAATGACTTAACCCTTTTCAAATGTGAAAAGCGTTTTCTCAAGAGTTCGCTTCTTGTTCCCTCGATCGACAGAATAAATATTTTCTCATTCGAAGGTGACCAGTCATTGGTAGGGCATTCCTTCTCCTGCGATATTTTTCCAATCGGAATCTCGCCACGTTGGCCTTGAGCCTGAAACCAGCCGTGTCGAATGTATGACACCGGTCATGAGGCTCCAGTTCTTGAGCTCTGTGGGGTGGAGTGATTATATGATTGCCCCGACCGTATTTCTCCTATGGAAAACATCCAACTCTTTTATCATACAAGGTGTGTCAAATATGTATCGAGATTTTTTGTACTTTTTTGACTCACATTGTATTCTGAAAAAATAACGTTTCATTCATTAATTCTTTACAGAATACAAGGTGTGTCAAAAGAGAAATCAAGTTTAAGATGTATTACAAGATAAAAAAATGAAGAATGAATGGAACGTTATTTTTTTTCAGAATACAAGGTGTGTCAAAGAGTGCAAAATCTCGATACTTTTTGACACAATTGTATATGTGCTAGAAGGTGATGACTGAGGGTCTTAGTGACATGGGTATGACGCTAAACTGAATTTAGTGGTGAGGTTCCAATTCTGGAGCTCTGGGAGTTGTAAAAGTACCTTCATTGCCATTACTACCTGGTCACTCTGCCCTGGAGTTGTATACCTTTAGTGTCCCATCAATAGGTTAAGTCGATAAGAAAATGTATGCCCAACAGGAATGAATGAAGCCGGAACGTTTTCGGCATAAAAATAACGCAAGTGTTGACATAATGTAAACAACAGCACCAACCAACACAACCAACACAACAACAATCATTCGAGAATACATCCAAGTATATATATGATTTCAAGAATTTTATCCAATCCTTCCACCACGAGTAGGAGGAGGCACAAGGTCAATATTTAAGCGTAATTCAGTTTTCCTTCTCCTAGATCAGTTGCCGTACTGTTACGGTTTAATGAGCAGTCATAAATTGTGAAGCGTACCTGTAGTTAGAATTTGAATTGGGACCGTTAACTAAAACCATGGGTCCATGGAAAATTATGACAGTTATGACGGTATGTCTTTTGATTTGACTCCTTCATTACCGAACATACGGCAACTGATCTAGGAGAAGGAAAACTGAATACGCTTAAATAATTGACCTTGGTGCCTCTCCTATCGTGGTGGAAGGATTGGATAAAATTCTTGAAATCATATATATCTTGGATGTATCTCGAATGATTGTTGTTGGTTGGTTGGTTGGTTGGTTGGCTGTTGGTTACATTATGTTACACTTGCGTTATTTTATGCGAAACGTTGCGGCTTCATTCATTCCTTGTTGGGCATACATTTTCTATCGACTTAACCTATTGATGGGACATAACAGGTATTACAACTCAGGGGCAAGTGGACCAGGTAGTAATGGCAATTGAAGGGGTACTTTACACTCCCCAGAGCTCCAGAATTGGAACTCACCACTAAATTCAGTTTAGCGTCATACCCATGTCACTAAGACCTCAGTCATCACCTTCTAGACATATACAAATTGTGTCAAAAAGTATCGAGATTTTTGCATCTTGACACACCTTGTATTCTGAAAATAACGTTCGCATTCATTCTTCATTTCTATCTTGGTGAATACATCTTTTAAACTTGATTTCTTCTTTGAGCACACTTGTATTCTGAAAGAATTAATGAATGAAACGTATTTTTTTCAGAATACATGTGAAGTCAAAAGTAAAAAAATCTCGATACATATTTGACACCCTTGTACGATAAGAGTTGGATGTTTCCATAGGAGATACGGTCGGCAATCATATAATCACTCACCCCACAGAGCTCAAGAACTGGAGCCCTCAATGACCGGTGTCATAACATTCGACCAGGCTGGTTTCAGGCTCAAGGCCAACGTGGCGAGATTCCGATTGGAAAAATATCGCAGGAGAAGGAATGCCCTACCAATGTGGTCACCTTCGAATGCGAAAATTTTATCGTTCGATCGAGGAAGCAAGAAGCGAACTCTTGAGGAAAACGCTTTTCCATTTGAAAGGGTTAAGTCAATTACATGGGATTTTATCGGGTGCAACACATTCTCCAGTTCGCAATTGTTGGAATATTTGGTATATGAGGTGTGCTATAATTCCCAGCTGATTTATAAGACTAGCCGAGGGTCACTGGGTTTATTCCTCGCCACTTCACCAGCACACTGCTGGCTGATAGCTATTAAACCTGTACTGGCCATAGTTCTACTTGCAATATTGAGGAGCAACTAACAAAATACTTCGGATTTTTACGGCAGGATTACACCAGATCAGGATTCTTTACCGAGATTTACCAATGATCCAATTCACTGGACAAAGTGCTCTTGCTTAACTACAGGAGGCCCTAAGAATTGTAACAATAATCCTCAAATCCACCGCGTAAAAATGTAATTTTTATTTCGCCCTTAAGCAGCTAACTTATTGATGTAGCTTGGTGCATGCATAAAATCGCTGAATGTGGAGCAATTTTCACTATTTGTACAAATTTCCCAATGGCTGTAATTTTTCCACTAGTATTTTTACCCCTATGATGGGATAAGTTCATTATCTATACACATCAAACTCATTCTATTCAAATAAAATTCTATCATTATTGCAATCTCAGTCTTTCTACTCAGTTATATGAACTAAAATCAGTGGAGTTACCGGTAGGATCGTAGTTTGTGGAAGAGCCGCAGTGAGTGGATAAAGTAAGGCAAATGTTGAACACAAATATGACATGAAAAATTATCGTGGAACTTCACGAGCAATAAAACTAAAAAAGCAAGAAAAATCAAGCAATTTTCTAAACACAAAGACAAAGTTTATTCCAAACTGAAAAAAATAATGTCAAGTTATTAAAAAATAGGAACATGGAAAGCTTTAATAATATTTGAAAAGTTTTTCAAGACAGGTTTTTTCGCTATTTAAATAATCAGGACAGCATTATTTAAAAGAAACCACGTTTTTTGTGAAATTAGAGAATTATCTGTTGTAAAATTAATATTCTTGTTTATTTTCCAACGTTTGATGATAAAAATTGGAGTTAGAAGTGTCTGTCTATCTATTATCTATCTATCTATTCTCCTCTCTCCTCTCTCTCTCTCTCTCCTCTCTCATCTCTCTCTCTTCTCGTCTCTCTCTATATATATATATATATATATTATATTATACAGAAGGTTTCCTATCTATCTATCTATCTACTATCTAATCTATATATATATATATTATATATTATATATATTATATACGATAGATAGATAGAATAGATAGATAGATAGATAAGATAACTATCTATCATCTATTATCTCTCTCTCTCTTCTCTCTCTCTCTCTCTCTATATATATATATATATATACTAACTATATATATATATAATATATAATATATATATCCAGGAATGTTCCTATTTATAGTTTATTATTTATTTATCTATTTATCTATGTATCTATCTAATTATCTATTCCCCCCTCTCTCTCTCTTCTCTCTCTCTCTCTATATTATAAGTATATATATATATATATATATTATATATATATATATATATATCCCAGAATGTTTCGTGCAATCTATTTATTTATCAATATATGTATATATATATATATATATTATATAGTATATATATATAATATATATGTCTCTGTGTGTATCAGTTTATTCCTATATATCGCTTTTTTATCTTCAATACATCTATACATCTATCTCCAACACACACACACACACAACACCACACACACACACATATATATATATATATATATTATATGTTTGTGTGTGTGTGTGTGTGTGTGTGTGTGTGTGTGTGTTCATGTGTGTGTGTCTGATCCAATTTATCATTATGTTCCTATTACTATTTATCTATCTATCCTATTCTTTGTTCATCTGTTCAAATCTATTCTGCTTGTTCAATCTATCAATCTATCTGAGACCAACCTGGCAGAAAATTTCACCATCTTAAATTAGACTTTATAAATGCTCGTGAGTTGCAGATGGCGGATGAAAACTCTCGGGCGGTATGACCAGTAGAGAGTGACAGCAGTTGTGTGGTTTGGCATTGTCAATTGTAGCAATTCTGTTGGCTTCACTGCTCCAAGCTGACCTTAACTCAGGTAGATTTTACAGCCTGTGCATTCTAATGTATCTGATAACGTTGAAGAACCTTCAGAGATGCTTTTACTTGTCCTTGAAGTAGATTCTCTCCCCTTGTTGTAGCAAGAATCAATACAGACCCCGGGGCCATATATATATTCAGAGGTTTTATAATTTGCTTGAAGCATTGTGTATAATATTGGTTTGGTTTGGGTTGAATTTTGAAGGCTATCACAATGCAGGTGAAAGAAAAATAATAAGGGTAACAATGGTGTTATTCAGTAACCTGTTAAATTTATTGTTGATATTTCGAGTAAAAATCTCTTTTTCAGAAGAACACTGAACTGAATCTTGTCATATTGTTATGATCAAATTTTTTTTTTTGAAAATGTTACGGATGGTATTTTTCATAACTGTATCTCGTGTGCATGTTTTAAAAACGTGAATCGCGTTTTTTTGTACGTGTGCGTATGTGGTCATGCGTGTGTGCATGAAAATGCATGTAGGCTGTGACGTTATAACTGTATCCAGAGATCTTTTATCTCGAAATATCAAGAAATAATTAAAGGTTAACAAGAAACACATTGTTTCCTTATTATTTTTCTAACCACCTGCACTGTGATAGCTTTCAACCAACGCTCCACCCAATATGATATATATATATATATATATATCTATATATATATATATATAAATAATATATTAATATCCTTTTATCTATCTATCTATCTATCTAGCCTATCTATCTAATATATATATATATATATATATATATCCTTTTATCTATCTATCTATCTATCTATCTTCTATCTATCTATATTTATATATATATTATATATATATAATTTATATATTTAAGGATATGAACACACAATGCTGTTAAAAATAAATATTTATATCAATTCATAGCTAATATTGAACAAGAAAATAATTGAAAAAATATTTATTTTCTGAAAAACTCCGTTGCAGGCTGACCAGAACGGGTTAAAACTCTTCTGTTTGAAAAGGAGAATTTGCCTATTTTGAATACTGTTACACTAAAGATATACAATTATGTCGTTAGCTTAGAAACGCGTAGCGGATGTGCTAATGAAATGAAACGATCGCATGACTTGCACGCTTTTGGAACATCAATGTTTTTTTCGTTTTAAATTTAAATTATTTTCTGTTTCTCTCTCGATGAGTCGGATTAAAAACATGCTCTGAAGTTGATTTTTATAAATCGAATATTGTTCAAAATTAGCTATGATAAGATATTTTTATTTTAACAGCATTGTGTGTTTCCATATCCTCATATATATATATTATATAATATTATATATTTATATATATATATATATATATAATATACGTTTATATATATGTGTGTGTTGTGTGTGTGTGTGTGTGTGTTGGCAGATAAATATTTCGCTTGGAACGGCTCACAATCGTTTGAAAAAAAGACTGGAGGAATTGAAAATCTGAGAAAGATTCGAGAACATCCAATACCGTCGGATTCATTTCCTTCTCTTAACTTATATATATTATATATATATATATATATATATATATTTAATGCTAGGTTTATTTATTCGTCTCCTGTATGCATGAATTTGGTTAGCATAAAAGGCTACACTGTCAAAACGTATGGGGTAAACTTTTACGAGAGAATTAATGTTTATATCAACATTTACCTTCGAGTGCATCTAGGTAGGGGTCACCAAACTACGGCCCGCGGCCTGATCCGGCGTCGTGAAGGCATTTTATCAGGCCCGGTACTCATTAAACTGCACAAATATCTCCAAAACCTTCTAATGTTGCGTTCTTTGATAATGTTTTGAAAATGAATATGTTGGCTTAATTTAAATATATTTTTGGGCATTTTACGCCACTCATCCATTAATATAATATGGAAAGATAAATTTTGTTTCACAACTTTTTTTCAGAGCTTTCGTTCTGGTTAGCAAGGTATTGAACACAATAATAAAAACTAATTACAGCAACCAGTAACAGCAATTGTAACATATAGAGAAACAGAAAAACAACAAGACACACACAAAAAAATCAATAACAAAAACAAACTATTAAACAGAAATGGGAAGATAAAACACCTATATAGATACTTTACGGAAGCGCGTGGTGTAATGGTTAAAGTCATAGGAAATGGACTCGTCGCCCCGAGTTCAAATCCTGGACATGGTAATTGCATTTCAACTTAGTGATAATCCCTTGGGAAAGGTATGAATTCTACTCTCTTCCAGCTATGGATAAATAGCAGGGCAGACTGGGTTCCTTTAACCTTGGTTAGGCAACGGTCTAGGAGAAGGAAAACTCTGAATTCAAACCTGTTAAACTCCGCTTAAGAAATTGACTTTGTGTCACATCCTGCTCGTGCGGTAAATATATATATGGATACTTTAAGTGACAAACTAGAGAAATTGCGCACGAGAAAAGCTGGACAGGACTAAAAAAGATAAATCCCAAGAGAGAATCTGCATCTCTAATAAAAGTAGCACAAGCAATGCCATAAGGACCAATAAATAGATAAGACGCAACAGAATAGCATGTGTTGGATGTGTGGCAGACAGAGATATAACGGTTAAACATATAATAAGCAAATGCAGCAAACTAGCACAAAAGGTGTTCAAGACCTGGCACTAGTAGGTGGGAAAGGTAATTTCACTGGGAATTTTTTATGAAATTAAACTTTGACCGTACTACAAAATAGTATATGCACTAAGTGGAAAGAAAATGAAGGTGAAGGTCGTACCGATTGTAATTATTTCGCTTGGAACGGCCCACAATCATTTGAAAAAAAGACTGGAGGAATTGAAAATCAGAGAAAGAAATCGAGAATATTCAAACAACAGTACTGTTGAGAAGGGTTCTGGAGACCTACGAGACTTTCTGCAACTTAAACTCCAGTAAATTACCACTAGTTATCGCTAGTGTGAAAAATCGCAAGTAGTGCTATAATAATAATATTAATAATAATAATAATAATAATAAAATAATAATATAATAATAAATTTTTGACCCACACAACAAAATGGTATATGCATAAACCAGAATCTGTTCTTGAGAACGAAACGCACAAAATTCTCGGGACTTTGAGATAAAAACGGATCACCTTATCCCAGCAAGAAGACCAGACTAGTGTTTGATAAACAAAAAAGAAAGAACTTGTCAACTGGCGGATTTTGCAGTGCCAGCAGATCACAGGGTGAAGTTAAAGGAAAATGAAAAAATAGACAAATATCTGGACCTTGCCAGAGAACTGAAAAAGTTGTGGAATATGAAAGTCAAAGTGATACCAATTGTAGTTGGTGCATTTGGAACATTCCCAAAAGGATTAGAAAAGGTCTTGGAAAGTTTGGATATCAGAGGAAGGATTGAAACCATTCAGAACACTGCACTGCTGCAATCTGCCAGAATACTCAGAAGAGTCCTGGAGACCAGAGGAGACTTGCTGTCACTCAGACTCCAGTGAAAGACCATCAGCTAATGCTGATGTGAAAACTCAAAGGAGGAAAATAATAATAATAATAATAACAATTACATAAGAAATGAAAAGAAACTAGAATAAATTAAATGTGAACGAAGAAATAAAGTAGCAATCACAAAAAATACTATAAATACAACTAACAACAAAATCTAAACCAGCCTTCCCAATACCCCCAAAAACTTAACCAACACAACAGTATATAATGAAAAATATGAACGTACATAAATGACTTGGCATAAAAATCACATACGTCAAAGCGCCGTTGACTTTATGTCTACACTACTCTAACTTAGAAATATATATGCTTCCGCAATTATATTGAGCCCTTTTTACATATAAATATAGCTAACTATTCACACACACACACACACACACACACATACACACACGCGCGCATATATATATATATATATATATATATATATATGCATATATATATATATATATACACATACACACACGCGCGCATATATTATATATATATATATATATATATATATGCATATATATATATATATATATATATATATATATATATATATATATATATATATATATAAGTTTAATGTATCTTTCAAAGGTGTATTAAGACACGCATACTAACACCGACGCACACATTGAAACAACTCGAGGGGAATGTGAGTGAAATAACTGAATGGTGGATATTTACAGACGAAAGTAGATATAAAAAAAAAGTCATTAAACGAAAAGAAAAAGAAATAGATATAAAATAACCCTGCCAAATAAACAAAAAAATCATCACAACAACAAAAAAATGACAAAAAAACAACAACTAAAAACGTAATCCACATACGACAAATACCACTCTACCTTCGTAAACCCTTCTAAAAATTCTTCTTTACCTAAAACAATTTTCTTTTTCCTTCTTTTTTTTTTTGTATTACATATCTCAACATTTCTGACCCTTAGCCCACCCCCATACAACATGTCATATATCTGCTTGTATCTTTTTTCCAATGGATTTCTTGTCGTTCAGTGTTTAGGGGTGGGCTTGCAATGATGAGCCCAACCCAACCGGAAATATCAGTTGCTAAACTATCAAGAGCCGATTCAAGGACATTTATCATTTCAGTCCATGTTCACCACCCAAGCAGAACATATTTTTGTAAAATACCCGTCATAAAGCCAAAAACAAACTGTAACTTAGTCGTACTGTAAGCTGAAATAACCCCGTCTGTACAGCTAAAGTTCTTAACAGTATCAAATCATGTACTCCATGTTTCACGTCTCTTTTAATGTTTCTGTTAGGGTAATGTGAAATAAATCAGAAAAGTGCTATTTATTTCATGACTTTAATAGTGGAATTAGTAGAAAAGGCAAACACAGAATCACGGTAAGAAAATAAGCATAAATAAATAAATATTGGAAAGATATATTTGTAAAGAAAAAAGGCTTAAAGACCGGATATTAAGCGATTATGATCCATTTCCACCCGTGGGTATCTGAGACCCTCCGAGTTTCCTCAGATCACTTTCTTTATTGAGTAACTGGTAAACAATTAAATTCAGCTTATATTTATACACTACTCCTGCTTCCTTGTGATGGTATCGAGTTTCAATTCCTCTTATCTCTTTCAGGGTGGCAGTTCTTTGATGTTGTGCGGGCCCCTTCCTGGTAACCCTTTTCCTTTGGTGGTGGCGCCTGGATTGATCAATTTAGTTCTAGTGTTTCTTATCAAGTGTCCTCATCTATTTTTCTTTATGGAGTGGGTTATTATGAGAGCATTCAATTAAATTGACCTTGTTGGATGGATTCACCACCACTGCTAAGGCGGTCAGGTTCACTGACTTAGCTTAGATTTAAATAATTTCTTTCATTTGTCCTACTTAACTGATTGTATATGTGTTTCTATCCCACCCTCCTACAAATACGCACATACGTGCGCACGTCTATGATTTCACATATGTACATACTCACATATTCTCCATTAGCATATATACATATATATATATTTTAATACATGTACATATGTACCAATATGGATATATATTATATATATATATATATATATATATATATATATATATATAATTGCTGACAGAAATCTGTTTCGACTGGTTCGATAAACTGGTCATCTTCAAGAGCAACATAGATGGTAAAAGAAAAAATAACCGTTAGAAGACTGTTTACAAACGAACGCTATATTCAATGCTGAAATACACTTTTTATATAATTTTACAACAAACTCTTTTGAGTTTTACTATAAACTATAATGCTTCTGATTTTTTAAAATCAAAAATAAAATGTATTTTATTTTTAAAACAGAACACGCATTTAAAAAAAATTTCAGAATTGAATATAGCGTTCGTTTGTAAACAGTTTCTAACGTTATTTTTTCTTTTCCGTCTATGTTGCTCTTGAAGATGACCAGTTTATCGAACCGGTCGAAACAGATTTCTGTCAGCAATTATATAATATCATTTGTTTTTTACAAAAATGTTAAATTTCATATATATAATATATATATATATATATATATTATATATATATATATATAATTTAATATACCAGCGTGTTTGGTAAATCCTTGCGGTGAGAAAAAAACCCAGCAAATAGTTTGATTGTAAAAATAGACTACCAAACATCAACCAGGGAGAAAAAAATTTTTGAAAAAAGAAAAGACCAAGATATTCGTACCAACAAAAAATAATTTATTGGTACAGTATTTGGCCAAAAGAAAAACAATTTATATGTATATATAATGTATATAAGATATATAGCCCTGAAGAGCTTTATGCGAAACTAATAGTAGGTTCGTCTGACTCATTAGATTATCTTTATATTATATATATATATATATAATATATATATATATAATATATATATGCAAAGGCATTAAAGCAATCAACCCTCATGAAATGAATAAAGATTCATAGGAGATAATACAATAGACACCTAAAGCCTGTAAAGAGCAACCACCCAAATGTAACTACAATATGAATATCAATTATAATATAACCTAAAAGCCACCCTATCGGGCGTCAATTAAGCATGATACTTCATACATTGCGTACATATCAAATTTTATTAAACTTGAACAATATTTGTATGATTTGATTTATGATTTCCCAAAATTCTCTCTCTGAATTGTCCAGTTGGGCACATAGTGTAGTAGATATAGGCGTTGGTTTAAGACTTTTCTAAGTGACAGTTATCTTTAGGCAGCAGGATTAATCCTGGTTAAAGGTGACTGAAACATAGAATATTAATTAACACAGCTTAAAGCTTGTACCCAGTCATGGTTAGCGGAATGAGTACAGTACGTGGATTGAATATAGAGTTGGGTTTAAAGTTCTGACAAGAGGGTTCCCGAGTCCTAGAAGGTTCCAGAGTCCGACAAGAAATACCTGAAGAAGGCCGGATGGCGCATCGACTGAAACGTTGGACAGTTAACAATAAAGATGAGGAAAATAGTCCGAATAATCCAAACACTCCAAATTATCAAGCTTTATCTAAGAAATTCTGAGAAATTGAACAATGTCAAACAGTTAACAATTTTAAAAGTTCAATGATAATTCTTTTGCTGCCACTCAATTTAAAGACAATTTTATGCATCTGTGTCCTTACTTTCCGTACAAACTATTATTTCTATTTTATGATTAACTTTAGCTGGATTTTATAATTAATTTTGATTATTCCTAAATTTATTTTCCAGTTATAAAAATTGTCGTAAAAAAATTGGTTGAAAAAAAAAATCAGTTAAAAATCACCAAAGACAATCGCAGTTATTAAAACATGGAAATACAAAATTTCAGGACTGCGGGTCCGAATTCGGTCTGGAATATTTTTAATTTGCTCACCGAATCGATCTAATTCCAAAATGGTATGATATGTTGGGCTACGGTCTCTACGAATAAATTTGAAAAATTTGATACACTGACATATTAGCATTTATTATTAGGGGCATATCATCAACAAGTTAAACAGTGATTAACCTAGTCAGTACTTAGATGGGTAACCGCTTTGAAATATCAGGTACCGTAAGCTTAGTAAATAACAATAATTAATTTCATATTTCGGTTCGCCTGATAACATGTTTAGTTAGGTTTCACTTATCAAAGTGTTCTTTTCCCACCTCATAGCGTGACAGACGCCAAATCTCGAGAACTAAGGTTGTTAGAATGGTATTAATGTATCTCACAGATATTATATGGATAGATATTACATGAAAATTGTGGGTATTAGAGACGATGTCGTGCATAACATTCTATAAATTTTTAAGAAAACTCCGAACCATATGTGGGTTAAAGCGTGTTTATTACCCCCGTGAACTGACCAATAAGGAAAAGCCCCTTACTACATCACCAATAGAGGCCGCTTATGTGTACAAGCCGATCAACATCCCCCATAAAAAATAAAAGTATGAAGTCTTTATTACCACTGTGAACTGCCCAACAGTGAAAAGCCCCTTACGACATCACCAATAGAGACCGCTAATAGGAAATGTCCTCATCGTCAGCAGCACATTTCTAAACTGTCTTGTAAGGAATCTCTGTGCTGACGACATTTCAATAGATTTTGATTGTGTTTTGGTAAATTCCAGTATGACTAGTCAAGTATCACTATTTTCATAATTACATTTTTTGTTATCACAATCAAACATTGTTCAACACAAACACACACATAGCTAACCAGTGGCCCCATTAGAGGGGTCTTACCATCTACAGAGGTGTAGTCGATATATTTTACAGCCCCAGCCGACAGGGATGCTTTAATTTCTCGTCTCATTCCAGGCCAGAATATTGTGTCCAATACGAGTTAATATTATGTCTTGTACTGTTACTATCAGAAGCAAAGTGGTTCGTATGCGCTTTCCTCATGTTGTGTCTCATTGAAGCAGGTACAAAATACCTGTAAAATATTAGGTCATCCTTTGTTGATAAGTATTCTAAATGTTTAGAAGTCTTTCAACTGAGTTTCACAGGTTTTAGATCGCATTGGGAAGCCTTGTTTAGTCATCCTTTACAGGAAGTCTTGAAAAAGTGTCATCGAATCATATCACTGTCCTTTTTGTAAATTATTTCATAGTCAAAATATTGGATTGAGAGGATCATCTTCAGTAGAATGTTTGTTGCTTTTCCCAGGGTTTTCTTTCTAATTGCTTCTAGTGGTTTATGATCTGATTCTATTGTTACATGTCTTCCGTGACAATAATTCCTAAATTTGAGCAGTCAGAACACAATGACTATTATTTCTTTTTCGATAAGTGCATAATACTTTTCATGATTATTCCAGACCCTTGAAACATAAGCCACTGTTTTCCCGTTTTGTAAAAGGACCGTTCTTAGATCTACATAAGAAATGTCAGTTTGTACCGTAACTACCTTTTATACCCCATAATAAACCAAGACATGGGGCATTTGCTAATCCATTCTTAATGTCCACAAATGCTCTTTGTTGCATTTCTGTCCATTGGAAGACTTAGTCTTATCGTGTTGACCTGTTTAAATGTTCACATTTTGTCGTATTTAACCTTGTCTATGAAACGTCTCAGATGATTCAAATTATGAGGTGCTGGGAATTCCGTGATTGCTCGTACCATCGGGATACGACAATGAATTAGTGTATGTAAGAACCTTTCACTATGAGCAATTTATACTTGTCTATATTGATTGTAATGATTTTTCTCTGCATCGGAAGACATGCTGTCAAATTCTGGTTGTGGTTGTTGATGGCTTGGTTTGGGTTATTTCCAAATCCCCCCAAACAGGCAGTCTTCTTAAATGATACTGACAACATTCGCCATTTAGGTGAATGGAGAATATCCGAGTTTTGTGTCCCACAATTTAAATGCATGAGACTACGGAAATGTAGTTTCCGTAGAAAACAAAAGAAGAAGACAACATTGATACAATAAACAACTTTATATACATTAATTTACAATTGGTATATTCAATTGTTCTTTTAGCGATATTGCCGACTGTATGTGTCTGTACATAGTTGTGTGTAACAAGTGCGTATGTATTATTTATATTTGTTCGTTTGGATGTGTCAACATTTCAGCAGTTTTGTTAAAACAATGTCGTATTGAGAAGGAGAGAGAGAAAATATGAAACGAAAAAATTGACGGACCTGCTGAGTCGTATTTTATGTTTCCGGACAACGTCCTCTCTCCATTGTGTCGAGTTAAGAGCATCCGCTCCAACTGCGGCTTTTCAGCTAAATGGGCCTTTTTATAATTGTTTTGTAATTGTCTACGTGATCATTAAGTTAAAATATTCATCAAATATCAACTGATTTTGTATTGACGTAGATATCGGATCATTTTGTTAGCCGTGGCATTCCAATGACGTAGATACTGTCATTGGAATTTAAACAATTGTTTCTATTGTTGCTAAAATATTTCCAAACTAATTTTCATTCGATTCTCTTTTGTTTAAATAATTCAAAACTTAATTCATATAATTGTAAAACTAATTATTTAAGAAAACTTAATTATTTTAATTTATTCAATTCCACATGCCGTAAAAATATAGGGGCTAATCCCTATAGCTCAATCCTTTCGACCTGGAATGCTCTGTTTACTGGCCTTATATTCATGAGTAATGAGGGAAGCACGTGGTGTAATGGTTAAAGTCATAGGAAATGGACTTGTCGCCCCGAGTTCAAATCCTGGATGTGGTAATTGCATTTCCCTTAGCGCTAATACCATTGGGAAAGGTATGGATCCTACTCTCCCTCCAGCTATGGATAAATAGTAGGGCAGACTGGGCTCTTTAACCTTGGTTAGGCAACCGGTCTAGGAGAAGGAAAACTCTGAATTCAAACCTGTTAAACTCCGCTTAAGAAATTGACCTTGTGTCACATCCTGCTCGTGCGGAGGAGTTGGTAAATATATATATCCATGAGTAATCTTTTGTATCTGTGGTTATTCTGCGGAGTTGTTCATTTGACTTACGTAATTCCTTTCCTGTAAATGAATTTGCAAAAAACGACTAAGATTTTTGTTTTGATTTGAATACCTACATTCTTTCTCAGCCAAAATTCTTAACAAAACCCATTGTTTGCAAACCCCAGTATTTAGTGACCCATTCTTCCAATAATAACAACTCTTTCAACAATGGACTTTGACTGACCCAGAATTTGCACATATTTATTTTCTTTCTTGGTACGCGCGACAAATCAATCTCTTCCATTCTCTCTTTACTTTTAAGATACGATTTCAATAACTTACTTTTTTTTACCGTGTTTCATATTCTTCTACCATTTTTCTTTAAATCTACAGGGCGAATTATCGTTGTTATTCTAGTTTATACTCTTCTTATTGATTCACGTTTGTCAACATTTATCCATTACTATACAGTAGATAAATGGGCTATATGCAAAGTAAAAATGGAGGCGCGTGGTCTACATAGGAAATGGACTCGTCAACCCCGAGTTCAATTACTGGACGAAGCTGTTTCCATTTCACATAGCTCTAATACCCTTGGGAAAGGTATGAATCCAATTCTCCCTCCAGCTATGGGTAAATAGCCATAGTCTGGGAGAATGACAACTCTGAATTCAAACCTGTTAAACTCCGCTTAAGTATTTGACCTTGTGTCATATCCTGCTCGTACGGAGGGGTTGGTAAATATATATATATATATATGCATAGTAAAAGGTTACAAAAAATTCCCCTGGCGGAATAAGCCGTTTAGATTTGCTATTGAATTGTGAGTAGCACAGGTAATTTGCGACAGCTTATATGTTTATATATATATATATATATATATATATATATATATATATATATATATATATATATATGTATGTTTTTTTTTTTTAGAAATAATCATATTTTGGCGCAGGGCCAGTATCATGGGGCACCCCAGGGAGAATTGAAAAAATTATAAATGGTCTACTGACCTAGTTCAACATGAATTACATCATAAATGGCGGCCATTATGGATACGTCGGTAGGAGCAAGGAAAGCTATTAAGAGTATTATGGCCGCAGTCCGGATAACTGAAACGAGGTCATGGCCATCTGGTATTATAGAAACGGCGAACACGCAGCAAATATAAGTGATAAATTTGCTTTATGAAATTCTGTCGTTTACAAAGGCTGAGGAAATAGAGGGAAAACAGAGAAGATTGAAATGATTAGAAAGAAAGGTAAAAAAAAAACGTGAAGGAAAGAGGAGAAGAGAAGTAAAGAAGAGGAAGAATAAAAAGCTATTGAAGGAGGAAAATAGATAGAAAAGTGGAATAGAGGATTATGTAGAGTTTCAAGGGAAGTGAAAGCTAGAGTAAGAAAAATAAGTATTGGATGAGCAAAAGAAAGAGGAGAAAATTGGATGAAAAGGAAAAGGAAAAAACAAACACATGAGTGAGTGAGTGAGTGAGTGAGTGGGAGAGAGAGGGAGAGGAAGGGGGAGAGAAACAGACAGACAGATAGACAGAGGAGGAGAGTGGTTAGGATATGTGAGAGAGAGAGAGAGAGAGAGAGAGAGAGAGAGAGAGAAAGAGAAAGAGAGAGAGAGTGGGGAGAGTACATTATGAAGAAAGTGGAAGATATAGCCAAACATGGAAGGATTAGTATAGCTAGAATGGGTTGAATAAAGAAATAAAAAAGGGGATTGTTAAAGAAGAAGAAGAAGAAGAACTGGAGGAGGAAGATAAGAGGCAAACATGAAGTATAAGGAAATTAAAGATTGAAAGAAGAAGAAGAAGAAGAAGAAGAAGAAGAAGAAGAAGAAGAAGAAGAAGAAGAAGAAGAAGAAGTGGAGGGGGAAGAAAGAGGAAACATGAAGAAGAAGATGGTGAAATTCGAAGACATAAAGGAATGAAAGGATAATATGAAAACTGGAAAGAAAAAAAATAGAAGAAAAAAATGAGAGAAAGAAGAAGAGAAAGAAGAAGTAAAAGAAGAATGGAGAGAGAAAAAGGCAGATGAATGAATCAGATAATGATATAAAAGGGAAGAGGAAAAGAAAAAAATGATACTCATAAGACCAATAACAGGACGATAGTGTTGGTTGTCTGAAGAGTAGTGGAATTACAGAAATGCAATAACTAGTTACTTGTAGAAATCAGAAATATATATTTCGTAATTGATACGAGCCAATTTTCACGAGATGGAGATATCCGAGTGATAATAACTTGCTTTGTCTAGAGACATAGTGGATCCAATTTCCCGGAGTTGCCTGAGGACCGATATGAAACATATTAAATTACTTATTATTTTGACGGTCCTTGTTTTTAATCAAACAAGAAACAAAAATATAATATCGTTTAATTTGTTTAATGCAAGACTTAATTGATGTAATCGTCTTCATAGGTTTTCATTTCAGAGAACATTTACAGAAAGAAAGAGGCAAACAAACAGACAGATTTTAATAGACAAACAGAGAGAGAGAGAGAGAGAGAGAGAGAGAGAGAGAGAGAGAGAGAGAGAGAGAGAGAGAGGGGGGGGGAGACTGCGACGAAAAGAAATTCATAGACCGATACATGTCTTATCACTAAAGAGGTTACGTTTTTATTGAAGAGAGACAGACTGACACACATATTTAGAGAGAGAGAGAGAGGGGGGGAGAGAGTGAGAGAGAGAGTGAGAGAGAAAGAGAGAGAGAGAGAGAGAGAGAGGGTGGAGGGGGTGAAGAGACTGTGACAAAAATAAATCTTGACCGATATGACCTGTCTTATCACTAAAGAAGTTTTTATTGAGAGACAGACACATAGATTTTTATTGAGGAGAAAGAGAGACAGAAAATAATATTTTGAGAGAGAGAGAGATACAGAGAGGTAGAAGGAGAGAGAGAGGGGGGGACTGCGATAAAAAGAAAGTCTTAGACCGATATGATCTCTCTTATCACTAAAGAAGTTACGTTTTTATTGAAGACATTTTGCAAGAGTGAATTGGGGAGAGACAGAGAAAGATATATATATAGAGAGAGAGACAGAGAGGTAGTGAGAGACACACACACACACAGAGAGGGGGGGCAGAGACAGAGACAGAGAGAGAGATATTGACAGGCTTAGACAGATACGGTCTGTCATCGTTGAAGAGGTTACGTATTTCCCACTGGTGCCAGTGTTCGGTGTTCAGGCCTAAGTAAAATTCAAAATTACTGAAATTAATATTTTGATCATATAAATTTCATAATAAACGATATTTAAAAAAAAAAAAAAGTAACTCGGCCTAAACGAACAAGACATTCTGGACACTCCTGTTACACCACGCACTTCCATATATATATATATATATAATATATATATATATATGTATGTATATATATATATATATATATATTATATGGAAAAGGTGACTTACCGGTGAATATGGTCACAATAGTTAGTTGATGCAACATTCAGAAAGGTAAGACAGCGACATAACAAATGAAAAGTGCTCAATACGTTAGTAGAGCAAATTTATTGCAATATAGGTACAAGAGATAACCTACTCGAGTTTCACCATAAGGATCCTCAGGTTAAATCCACTGAATTAATCAAGATATTGATTAATCGCAGTCGATTACACGTGTGTGTTTTTCGTGATAAACGGTTCGTTATATATATACATATATATACATATATATATATATATAGGGTCATCCACAGACACGTGTTTCGACTTATCAAGTCTCTTCAGTGTGGCTAGACATTTTGTGAGCTACCTACAGGCAGAATTGAAATCCGATCGGTTGGGTGTCAGTCTGGCACCTTAACCATTAGGCTGTCTTCACTTATAGAACGGGAAGGGGATTTTAACTGTTTTAATACACACATCGCTTTGTGTGTAAAGGCCATCACAGAGTGCTCCATTCCTTATATAGAAGAGCGACGCGTTTACGCTTGAGTTGGTGACCGTCAGCGAAATCCCCCCAGGGTGCTCAACCCTAGGAGATGGGAGCATATATATATATATATATATATATATATATATATATATATATATATATATATATATATCAAGTTTTTAGGATAAAAACAGATGAGAATTCAGAGGGATGGTTGATAAGTTTTGATATTTTTAAATAGCAACTGCATTCCACCATCTTTAACTGCACTAATATCTTATTGTAAGAAATGGTGCATGCATGTTTGTCTTTTAACTGTAGTTATATTTTATGGAATTAAAGATATAAAGCATAATTATAATTCCAATATTGCTGTAGTACTATTCTTGCTGAAGCGAGAGAGCGGACTATTGAGAGAGGTGGAGCTGCGAAGTCACCAGAGTTAGAATTGATATGCTAAGAATTACTTTAATGACGCTTAAAACACCGGTTCTTGCTAATGCACTTGAAGTTAAGCGGCAATTATCTTATTCAGTAACAAAATGGGTGACCACTTTGTGACAGCTCGTGCCGTAAGCAACTTAAGCTGTATGTTAAACTAGTTTGGTTGGTTGGATTTTACGGCCTTGTTGGGTTATTTTATGCCAAATACACTTTTTATTTTATTAATTCTTGTTGAGTATTCATTTTTTCTTTCATATTCAATTTTTTAAAACACATTTTCAAAAATCTATTGAACCCGAACAAATACCACAACTCCGGGTCAGAGTGAACCTGGGAGTAATGGCGATGAAGAAGCACTTCACAGTGTTCAGAGTTCCAGAATTGGAATCTCATTACTAGATGCAGTTTAGCGTCATTACCCAGGACACTGAGACCCTCAGCCACCGTCTTCTAGCACGTATATAATAAAAGGGATTGGTGGTTTGTCATAAGAGTAATAGAGTCTGGACAATCATATTGGTACCAGGCTTGACGCGACCAGCCGATTGATCGGGGTGTGCTTTTCCGACCACCCGTCTAGGCCAAATAAGGGCCAAAGTGGAGTGTTACATATTATGGACTACTCAGCCACCAGGATTCCATCCTTAAGCATCACAGATCGCCTCAGATGGCCAACAGGCGACCCATTGTGGGGTATTACCCCTTTGCAGATGGACAATCAGCGTATTCTATAGCCCCACCTGACAGTGCTCGTACTAGAATAGGAAAAGCTTAGTAAGTTAAACAGGAATTAACCTATTCAGTACTAAAATGGCTACTTTGGAAGAGTAGGTACCGTGAGTAACCTGAAGTCTATGTGCGAGACTAAGTAAAAGTGAACATTCTGTATGCAGTAGCGTAATATCTTCATATCATTCTTTTTTTTAAACAACGCGTCTTGGGTCGTATTTCTTGAACACAAAATCATTTCTTCTCTTTTCCAGTGGATTATTCAAATGAGATAATTGCCCATTTCATTTTTATACAGATTGTTCAGGTTCCACAACTAATGAACAATTCCATTGAAACATCACCAAACTCCAAGAAGAACATAGATTCTATTGAGATATTAAATGCTGTCCTTAATCTAACAATTGTATTCTTTATTTTGAATCTTATCCCTTACCTATAAATTCGGTAAGAAAGGGGAATATATTGTAAAAACCTGGACGTAGTTTTGACAGTAGGATACATGGGAATCAATGTACATTCGTTGTCGTAATAAATATAGTGGCACATTGACTTACGAGTGCTCTAACTTATGAGTTTTCCGAGTTACAAGCTGTCACTCAGTCGATTTGTTGCTTTGTGTTGACAGCTAAAATTTGAGGTACGAGTGAGCTTCAGATTCGCATATGTTAATAACTTCACTAAAAATATTTCAGTTTCCTAATTTATTACACGAAAGAAAAATATTATTCATAAAGAACATTAAAACATATTACAGCACATAATTTATTACATTCTATTCTATCATGTTTTTATACAACACAGAGCTATTTTTCTTATTAAAAATGTAAGAAAAAATTAGGGTGTTTTTTGAGAGTGCTATATAATACATATGAAATTATTTCTTCTAATTTAATAATGCATATAAAATGAATGGAAATTATTTCTAATAGTTTATATATCCCCCCCCCCGCAAAAAATACTTACCGACAAACTATTCGATCACAAATCATATATACAAAAGAAATACAAGATTCTGCATTAAATAACCCACAAGGGTTGGTATGACATTTACTTTATCATGTTTTTATACAACACAGTCCTATTTTCTTATTAAAAAATGTAAGAAAAAAAATAGGGTGTTTTTTGAGAGTGCTATATAATACATATGAACTTATTTCTTCTAATTTATTAATACATATAAAGTGAATGGAAATTATTTCTACCCGTTTATATACCCCACCCCAAAAAATACTTACCGAAAAACTATTCGATCACAAATCATATATACGAAAGAAAGACAAGATTCGGCATTAAATAACCCACAAGGGTTGGCATGACGTTTGAAAATAACCAAACCAAATTATATACGGTTCATTCATACCAATAGAAAGATTAAAGTTGACATCCAAGAATTGACACCAGTAAACACCTCAGTACTTAAATTATAAGATTTGAAAAACTTAATCAAATTCTTTCCGAATTTATCACACCGTCTGTCATTCGAATCAGAAATCGCCAGCAGGCAAGTCGTCATGACGAAGGCTTATATTAACTGGTAAATAAATCTTAACAACAAGAATACGCCCACCAAGTTTTATTTCCATCAAAGCACCCATTGAAATGTTATAAATAATATTATATTTCTTAGTCTACATTTCTTTATTGTGATATAATACCGATTTTTTGCATGGTTTCACGAATGGAAATTATCCTCTTCATCCACATCCATATTTTCCTGGTCGAATAATATTAGATTAGATAAAAATGAGCAGAAAGATAGACAAAAGCTTTCCACCTACATCAGCAGCAATAGATGTGGTTTAATCCCAATTTGAAGGGTATCTATTATCTCGAAAACTCGAATCAGTTCGGCAAGACTAAAATCCTCTTCAGATAACGAGAATTTGTTTAAATATCCGGATCATATGACCTTTAGGCACCCCTTCTTCGACCCCGCTTCACAAGGACTCTTTTCTCGTTCACACCGCCCAAATCCGATTGTTTGTCAGGGCTTACGGGTTAGGGTTAGGGATTAGGTTTAGGGGTTAGTTTTATAATTTAAAAAAAATCTAAAAATCATATGTTAACAAACAACCGGACCTTGGCGGTGCAAATGAAAAAATGTCTCCACGAAACCAGATCGCAGAAGGGGTGCCTAAAGGTCATATGGTCTAAATATCCTTGTAAACGAAGCAAAATATTTTCCCGCGTTATCACGAGTAGCCTTTTTATACATACAGCGCGTTTATTCCTTCTCTTTTTTCTTGCTTCATTCCTTTTCTAAACTAGCTCTCTTTAACTGAAACCGTATAGGAAACTTTATGCGTTCAGTCCTACATCGTTCGTTTCCGTCACAACGTTTCTTTGACGTAGAGTTAGAAACTTTTTACTTTCTCTATTACTTTTATTATTTAATTGCTAATTTAATATCTCTAAATTTCTTGTTGATATCTGAATGCGCAGAGTTTTCAATGAAAGTTTATTTGAATGCAATTTTCCAACAGAATACATATTTAGACGAGTTCTTGCTTAATATAAGGTAAATGAAAAGGTCGGCATTTTAACAGGTAAATATTTGTTTTCTTGCATTCTCAGAAAGGAAGCACAGTTAATGATGTTAAGGGGAAATAAAACCGTTCCAAGACAAAATAATGTAAAGAGAGAAAGAAAAGAAAAGGAAAGAAAGAATTAAATAAGACTTTTGAGGTATGTATAAAAGTAATGAAGAAAAGAAACAAAAGAGAAAAAGGAAAGAAAGAAAGTACAAGAAAGAAAAACGAAAGAAGGAAAAAATGAAAAAAAGAAAAAGAAGAAAACTGAAGTAAGGAAATGAAAATATTATAAATTATTTAAGTGAAAATTCTGCTCGTTTCTACAAATATAAAAAATTGAGGCAAGATATTAATTTAATACTTTATAAGACTTTACTTCAAATTAAATAGTGAGGTACGCTTAGCGTAACGGTTATTGTAGTAAATTGAATCGTCGACCAGAGTTCAAATCCGGGACGAAGTTGTTAGCGTTTCAGTTCGCGCTAACGTCCTTGGAAAAGACATGAATCCGTCAGTTTCCCAATTATGAGTAAATAGTAGGGTAGACTGGGTTATTCAGCCTTGGTAAAGGCAACCAAACTGGATCTTTTAAACTTGGTTTAGCAACCAGTCTAAGAAAAGGAAAACTGAATTCAAACCAGCTTAATTCCGCTTAAAAATTAAGCTTGTCACATCCTACCAGTAGTTGAGATGTTAGATAAATATATACTCACTGAAAATTAGAGAGTGAAAATTGAAAATTAGGAAATTGTCATTTTAATTGACAATATAAACTGTTATTGTCGTAGAAAGCGGACTCGGTGACCATCGTTCAAATCCTGGAGAAAGCTGTTTACGCATCAATTTGCCTCAATGCCCATAGGAAAGGCATCTCTTCTTCCGCACCTCCAGCTATGGGTAAATAGTAGGGCATAATAGGGTCTTTAGCTTTGGTTCGGCAACCAGTCTAGGAGAAGGAAAACTCTGAATTCAAACCTGCTTTACTTCATTTAAAGATTGTGTCACAACCTACCCATGGCGGAGAGGTTGGATAAACACGTACTTAAGATGGAATAGAAGTTATTTACAAAATTTTAGCCTTATTAATATTGTTAATTAATGTGAAATGATTATTAATAAATAAAAAGTGATTATTTTGATTTGTCGATTTCATTTTCTGTATTGCTAACCTGTATATTACCGTACCTCTACAATCACCATCAGATTTTTATTAAGTGATGACCCTGGGAGGACAAGGAAAGGTCACACATCTGGACAGGTAATCCATTGTATACTACTGGTAAGGGGCCAATTGGTGAGTGCTGATGACGTGATGGGGACTGGTTAGTTGAGAGAGAAGACACAGACAAGTTGTTGATAACCTTGGAAAACGGTCTGACGCACGGAGGAACTGTTGCTAGAGTTATGAATTCTAGCTAGTGTTAGTATGAACGATTAACAATGTTTTCCTCCTTTCAAACAACGGTCGGAAAATCTATATATTCCAGTGTCGGTCCGAATACCGAACAAGGCTGTTATTAACTATAAATATGTGTTTGTGTCTTTCTTTCCCTCACAGTGTTAAGACTACGATCTATAACTTTGAGGTGCTGTTTGAGAACAAATGGCAAAAATATATTGTGGTTTCTTCAAAACATATCTTGATTTTTTACACCGGTTTCTCATTCTCCCGTTTTATCTTCTTATGCCTAAAAATGTTCAACTCTACGATTTATCTCATCCAATGTTTTCTTTGTATTTTCATGAAAATTTTCTTATTTGGTTTCAAGACGTTTTACATTTGTTACATAATTGATAGGTTGCCTATGAATTATGTACGGTAGTGTATAAATTAAAGGCAACGGTAATTCTGAATCATGGAAAAAACGTATAAGTAATTGACAGGATTTAACCTTTTACTAACCTTGTAGTTGTTCTCTGACTGTTCAGAGCCAAACTTGAGAACAGAAAGATAGAAAGTCAGTTTTGACTGGGTGACTGAACGGAGCAGATACAAATGGCATCTGCCGTCCGTAGGCCATTTATCCACCCGTGTTGTTCTTATTTGGTAAAGACGTCTAAAAACAATATCAAGTCTTGTGTTCGTTACTAAAAACAATAATCGACACAAAGATGAGAAGTCTCAAGAAATCCCAAGAAGAAAGATTATAGCAACAGAGAGAAGCCAGCCTAGATGCCCAGATAGTAGGTAGATGAGCAACAATCAACCAGCTAGAAGATACGTATTAAAAGGTGGTAAGAACAGAAAAGAGCTGTACAACATATTCAGACAATTCATCATGGCAGGCTGCATTTTAATCGGCGTGCAATTCCTTCTGTAGTTGTGCATCTTTCATTTTGAGTTCCATTCCTGAAATATGTTTTCTCTTCACAAATTGCACTATATGTTCTTTATATATTGCTCATTTAGTTTGCTTACCATTGAACCACGAGAGGTGCCCACCAGTACTTCAATGGATAGAGTAGATATTCATCCGAATACATTTCCTACGATGATAACAAGCGAATTCTATAGAAACATTTCGTGCACAGCCAACGATTTGAACCCGTTTTCAAATGCGGAAGAGAATATTCTTGCCACAAATAATGACAATCCGATTCCATTTCTATTGTGAGGTTTTAAGGGGTCAAATAAAAACAAAACGACGGGTAACAAATGTAGGAAAATGTATTAACATAAAGTAGACAAATACAATACAGAGAAGTGGAAAATACGTCCGACAAATAGAGTTATTGGCTTACTCGCATTGGCTTACTCGCAAGCCACAATTATCCCTGTTACTTATAGTAACCCGTCGGTGCATTCCATTGGTCAATAGGGTATATCACCTATAACAATTTCTAAAGATGTTAAGAACAGAAAAGAGCTGTACAACACAATCTGACTCAATTTATCATGGCAGGTTGCATTTTAGACAGCATGCAATTCCTTTTGTAGTTATGCATCTTTCAATATGAGTCCCATTTCGTAAATCTGTTCTCTCTTCACAAATTGCGTTATATGTTCTTTATACTCTTGTGTGGGGGCGCTATTTTTCGCATTAACTATTGTATTAATATAAAAATGCTCCTTATCCTTCTCATATTTATCCTTCTTTTTATGCGGGTAACTGTTACTTTCTCAGTCTTATCATTCCTGCGAGTTGTTATTATTGTATCTAAATTATTAGCCAACACGATAGGAATCCAACTTATGCTATTACCTCCACCCAATTCCATTGGCAACCTTTTCCTTTCAAGAAGAAAGGGCTTTCTACCTGAGAAAACCTGATAAACCTCCTCGCATATATGCAGGAGATAACTTCCTATGGCAAGCCATATCTGTGCGCGGACGAAGCATTTGATCTTCCGTTATGAATATCACAAATTCATTATCCTTTCTGATCCTGGTTCTAAGCGGCATTTTCGCTTCTTCTTATTTCAGCAGTGATGGGTTAAAGTTTATTTCTAATTTATTATTTTTCAGCCAATCTCCCTTACCAAATCGTACATCTTCAAAGATTACCAAAAAAAGCTACCCAGTCCGAATAGTAATATATTGATTTTATCAGTAGAGGCGCGTAGTGAAATGGTTATCGTTGTACGATATGGACACGGCGAGACGAGGCTGTTTGCATTTCATATCTATATTTATTAATAATGGAGATTCGCTTCCGGTTTTTGTCTGTAACAAAAATTACGTCCCCGTTTACGTCACATTACCCAAAATCGTCATCACATAGAATAAATACACTCAAAATGTGAACATGCAACATTAGACAGTCCTCATTGTTTTTTAAAACAAGTTTTAATAAATACATGACTGGTATTATATATCTATATATAGTTTTATTTTAATACATATTTAAAGTTTACATTTCAAATTGTTTTATTTTTCAATCCTTTAATGAATTTGATTATTTTACTTACTTAAGGTACAAACTCGCTGACATTGAATTTTTTACTCCCACCCCTCAGGCAATATGTTTCAAAAATCAATTTTACATCGCCCGGAGGGTGTTTTTTATTTTGTACTAGTAGCTATAATACTTTTGGTAAAGTTATGCATCCACCTATTCTTCCTGCAGCTATGGGTAAATTGTTGGACAAAAAATGGCTCTTCCATAATATCCTTAATTGATGACACATTTAGAAACTTTAGAAAATTGATAAACTTTAAAGTAAATGTCATCGAAATACACAGGATTACGAAAGCAGAAAATATTTTTGTAGCTTATCTTATAGAATCCACTTGCGACTTGAATCTCATTGTATTGTAAATAACGAACTCTATGTAACCGCCACGCGGCGTATATTTCTATACCAATTCGCGAAATACCAATCTCAACACTCGTCTCATAAGACTTGTCTTTTTTTTTAATACATATACATTGGTACCTTGTCTTACGATGTCCCACCCATACTTAAATAAATCTGAATTTTAATCTGCACTTTGCTTAACATGTACAGATAGCTATGAATAAAAAATAGGGTTATTTCCTAGTTGAGTAACATGATATTACAGGGTGACACAGAAAAAACAGAACTCAAATTATTTATTTTCCCATTAAACTAACCCTAAACCCCAACCCTAACCCTAACCCTAACCCTCTAGTTAAAATTAACAGTTTTATTACAAAATGTGTGGGTTCTGTTTTTTTCTGGATCACCCTGTAATATCATTTTACTTAACTAGGGGGGTTTAGGGTTTAGGGTTAGGGTTTAGGGTTAGGGTTGGGGTTTAAGGTTAGTTTAATGGGAAAATAGATAAATAATTTAGGTTCTGTTTTTTCTGGGTCACCCTGTAATATCATGTTACTCAATTAGGAAATAACAAAAAATATAGCAGACTAGGTTATTTAATCTTGGTACAGCAACCAGTCTAGGAGAATGATAACTCTGAATTCAAATTCTCCTTGTGTCGAATCCTGTCCGTGACGGATTGAGTACACACAAATATGCTAATAATTTGTAAACATATCTATTAAACTCTAAAAGGTACAATCACTCCGGGTCTGAGTGGATCTGGGAGTAATGACAATGAAGAGGTACTCCACATTCCACATATTTCTTCAAAACTGGAGTGTAATCATTAGATACAGTTTAAAATAAACGCTTGTTTATGGTGATCTTTTCCCCTCTGCAGGGGATACAATCAGCGTATCTTAAGCCCCGCCGACAGGGCAGAACTTTTTGTTCCGACAGCGGAACCTTTGGGTAATGTAACAGAGGGATTGATTAATTTTTGATTTTTGTGTAGCCTGTCATATCTATCTATCTATCTATCTATCTATCTATCTATTTAGCTATCTATCTCAGTTTGTTCCTATCTATAGCAGTCTCTTCATGTATATATCAGTCTGCTTATCTCTCTCTCTCTCTCTCTCTCTCTCTCTCTCTCTCTCCTCTCTCTTCTCTCCATATATATATATATTATCTCTCTCTCTATCTCTATCTCTATCTCTTCTCTCTCTCTCTCTCTCTCTCTCTATATATATATATATATATATATATAATATATATATATATATATTTGAATTGATGTTTGTTGGGTCACAATACATCAGAACTTTTGCCAAGACACGGGTCATTTTAAGTAAAGTGATAGAGCGATTGATTATTTTTTTTGATTTTTGTGTAGCTGGTCATATCTATCTATCTATCTATCTATCTATCTACACATCTCAGTCTGTTCGTACCGTTCTCTGTCTGATCATATCTATCTATCTATCTATCTATTTCAGTCTGTTCCTACCTTACTCTATCTGATCATATCTGTCTATATATCTATCTATCAATCTCAGACTCTGTTTGATCATATCTATCTATCTATATATCTATCTTTCTATCTATCTATTTCATTCTGTGTCTACCTTTCTCTGTCTGATCATATCTATCTATCTATCTATCTATCTATCTATCTATCTATCTATCTATCTATCACAGTCGGTTCCTACCTATCGCTGTTTGATCATATCTATCTATCTATCTATCTATCTATCTATCTATCTATCTATCTATCTATCTCAGTCTGTTCCTACCTATCTCTGTTTCATCATATCTATCTATCTATCTATCTATCTATCTCATTATGTTTCTACCTTTCTCTGTCTGATCATATCTATCTATCTATCTATCTATCTCAGTCTATTTCTACCTTTCTCTGTCTGATCATATCTATCTATCTATCTATCTATCCATCTATCTCATTCTGTTCCATATCTATATCTGTCTAATTCTATCTATCTATCTATCTATCTATCTATCTATCTATCTATCTATCTCAGTCTGTTACTACCTATCGCTGTTTGATCATATCTATCTATCTATCTATCTATCTATCTATCTATCTATCTATCTATCTCATTCTGTTTCTACCTTTCTCTGTCTGATCATATCTATCTATCTATCTATCTATCTATCTCAGTCTATTTCTACCTTTCTCTGTCTGATCACATCTATCTATCTATCTATCTATCTATTTATCTCAGTCTGTTCCTACCTATCTCTGCTTGATCATATCTATCTATCTATCTATCTATCTATTTATATATATATATATATATATATATATATATATATATATATATATATATATCAGTCTATTCCTACCTATCTCAGTCAGTCCTACCTACTCAGTCTGTTCCTATCTATCTATCTATCTATCTATCTATCTATCTCAGTCTGTCCCTACCTACGTCAGTCTGTTCTATCTATCTATTATCTGTCTATCTATCTATCTATCTATCTATCTATCATCTCAGTCTGTTCCTACCTATCTCAGTCTGTCCTATCTATCTATCGATCTATCTATTTGCCTATCTGTTTGAATTGATGTTTCTTGGCACAATACTTCAGAACGTACACAAACCAACTCCCCCAAGATGGCAAACAAACAGTCTGTGTGAGTAAGCAACATAGACGAGACAGTGTGATAACAGAGTTGAAAAATCAATAAAACAACTTTTTATGTTTGTGCGAAGAAAGTGAATTTTAACATTGGAATTAGGTCCGAGACAAAGAGAATCATGAGAATTATAATCTTGTCTAGATTCTTCTGTTTTATGAAATGTCGTTATTTTGACTAATACGAGAAGACGTCGATGTCGAAGACGCTAGAAAGCTGATGTAATTAAATAACAACTTTCAACTAATATCTATCTATCTATCTATCTATCTATCTAATCTATCTATCTATTCCTCAGTCTGGTCATATGCAATCAAACTATCTATCTATTTATCTATCTATTCAATCTATCTATCTATCTAATCTTAGTCTGATCATATGCACCTCAAACTATCTATCCACCTATCTATCTATCTATCTATCTATCTATCTATCTCAGTCTGGCATATGCATCTCAAACGAAATCTATCTATCTATCTATATCTATATCTATAATCTATATATCATCTATATTTATATATATAATATATATATATATATATATATATATATATAATTATATATACATATATATTATATAATATATATATCTATATATATTATATATATATATATATATATATATATTATATTATATTATATCTGAGTCTGGTCATATGCATCTCAAACTATCTATCTATCTATCTATCTATCCCAGTCTGGTCATATGCACTTCAAACTATCTATCTATTTCAGTCTTTCTTATGCATCTCAATCTATCTATCTATCTATCTATCTATCTATCTATCTCAGTCTGTCATATGCATCTCAAACTATCTATCTATCTATCTATCTATCTCAGTCTGTCATATGCATCTCAAACTATCTATCATAATCTATATCTATCATCTATCTATTATATATATATATATATATATATATATATATATTATATATATATAAGATATATATATAATATATATATCTGAGTCTGCCATATGCATCTCAAACTATCTATCTATCTATCTATCCCAGTCTGGTCATATGCATCTCAAACTATCTATCTATCTATTTCAGTCTCTTTCTTATGCATCTCAATCTATCTATCTATCTATCTATCTATTTCAGTCTCTTCTATCTATCTATCTATCTATCTATCTCAATCTAATGTATCTATTCTCAGTCTCGCATATGCATCTCAAAATATCTATCTATCTATCTATCTATCTATCTATCTCGGTCTCGTCATATGCATCTCAATCTATCTATCTATCTCGGTCTCATCATATGCATCTCAATCTATCTATATATCTATATAGCTCAGTTTGGTCATATGCATATCAAACTATCTATCTATCTATCTATCTATCTCAGTCTGGTTATATGCATCTCAAACTATCTATCTATCTATCTATCTATCTATCTATATATATATCTATATCTATATCTATATATATATATATATATATATACATATATATATATATATATATATATATATATATATATATATATATATATATATGAGTCTGGTCATATGCATCTCAAACTATCTATCTATTTCAGTCTCTTCTTATGTATCTTAATCTATCTATCTATCTATCTATCTCAATCTATGTATCTATCTCGGTCTCGTCATATGCATCTCAATCTATCTATCTATCTATCTCGGTCTCGTCATATGCATCTCAATCTATCTATATATCTATCTAGCTCAGTTTGGTCATATGCATATCTATCAATCTATCTATCTATCTCAGTCTCATCATATGCACCTCAATCTATCTATCTATCTATCTCAGTCTCGTCATATGCATCTCAAACCATCTATCTATCTATCTATCTATCTATCTATCTCAGTTTACTTAAGTCACATTCCCATCATATAAATATATCCATAGTACTATTTATACTTTTAATTGTATATCATACTATTTCATATCTTAATATGCTAATATCTTGGCATCTGTATAAGTTTCTTCGTACCTATATATCTATCCACGGGGTCTCGGGTGGTGTACTAGTTAGCAATCAAGAAAAGCAGACTAGTGAGTTCGTATCCCATTGGGTGTTTCATATTTCTGGCCTTGTGCCACAGCTAACCAATGCCTAGTAAATAACTATAGATATATCTTTCTTTTGAATCAGCACATTTAATACAATCTAAACTGGGAATTATATTAAATTAAATAAAATTAAACTCCTTCTCATTCTCTTCAAATGCGGCAGAGAATTCAGAATGAGTAGACCTGTAGGTCGCCCGCTCTGAGGCAGTCTTGATCTGCGGCGGATGAATATGGGCTGGGTAGCGAAATAAAAAATTTATCAGAAAACAACTTGTTTGTTGAGTTAATATTAAAACAAGCAATGACCAGCCCAACACGAAGAAAACAAGAAAGAAGTACCAACCCTTAACAAGAATCCCACTAATCAGTAAGCAGAATTCAGAATGAGTAGACCTGTAGGTCGCCACTCTGAGGCAGTCTTGATCTGCGGCGGATGAATATGGGCTGGGTAACGAAATAAAAAATTTATCAGAAAACAACTTGTTTATTGAGTTAATATTAAAACAAGCAATGACCAGCCCAACACGAAGAAAACAAGAGAGAAGTACCAACCCTTAACAAGAATCCAACTAGATTGACTGAAAAAGATGGCGGCCTAGGTATAATCAGTAAGCAGAAGTTAACAAGTAAGAACCATCATGCCATCAATCTATCTATCTATCTATCTATCTGTCTGTCTGTCTCTATTATATACCCGACTTATTATGTGGGTATACAACAACTGTCATGTTTTTGATTTAACAAAATTTGTTTTAATATATATATATGATAAAGAAGATGACTTACCGCGGAATAAAATATGGAGTTCATCGCAATTTTGTCGATCGATACAAGTATTAACCGAATAAGGAAGTGTTAAAATGAATATAAAGTGCTCAATACGTTTGTAGAGCAGATTTAGTATTAAGGTGTAAATAGAAATAACCTGCTCAAGTTTCACCATAAAGGATCTTCAGTGTTAATTTCAATGAATTAATCAAGTTATTGAGTAATTACAGGCAATTGCGGGAGTGAATAATGCAATTATTTATATATACACACTAATACTATATATATATATATATATATATATATATATATATATATATATATATATATACTTATTCTAGACTTGTTGCTTAACCAAGGTTAAAGAGCTCCATCTTGCCTACTATTTACCCACAGCTGGAGAAGAGTTGGATGCACATCTTCCCCAATGGTATTAGCATTATGTGAAATGCAAACTGCCTCGTCTCACCGTGTACATTTGCTACGATGATAACCATTGCAGTACATGCGTCTCTATATAACCCTCTGTCCAAGAACTAAACAGGCTAATCGCTGCTTTGACCCTGGGTGATAGTACCTGTTAGGGTCCCATCTATGGGATAAGCAGACCCACATTATTTCACTTTATTTCCTCACGATTCAAACGATATTTTTCATTATGTATCTGAGGTGATGACAGGGTATAACATTTGAACACATATCTTATGAATAAAAACGAAATGGTCCATGATTTATCTGAGGTGATGACAGGACGTGACAAGCGTAGGTAGGTACTACCGAATTAATATATAGATTCCTTACGCTGTCTGTCCTGTTGTTAAACTGCATCTAGTGGTGAAGTTCCAATTCTCGATTTCTGGGAAATGTGGATCGTCTCTTTATCGCCATTACTCCCAGGTCAACACTGGGCATGTTTAGATTGGAGGGGGGTATTTAATTTTTGGTAAACACATTTTTAAAACTCATTTGTATCTATTTAACCTATTGATGGGACCCTAACATTTAATACCACTCCAGATTAGAGTAGAGCTAGTAGAGACAATGAATGGACAATCCGCTTCCCCTAGAGCTCTAGAATTGAAACCTCACCACTAAATGCAATTTAATAGATTACAAAATGAGTTTTAAAAATGGATTTTTAAAAAATTGAGTTTGAAAAAATTGAATAATCAAAAAGAATGAATAAAGCAACGTGTCTTCGGCATAAAATAACCCAAGGGTTGACGTGCCGTAAAATCCCACCAACCAACCGACCAACCGACCAACCAACCAGCCAACCAGCCAACTTAATGAGATCTCTAAAATTTTTAGCCCAGCGGCCTAACTACTTAGCTATACCAGCCAGTCTTTATTTAATATTTGTATACAGTAAAGTCGTTTTCCATGGTATTATGAGGTCTAATAAAGTACTGCGTAGATTGATGTTTCATAGTCGTTGCAGCGAAGACGCCAAAGATTTTTTTTTCTCCAGACAGACAGCTTGAGACTTACATAATTTGAATATTTAGATATTGAGCTGCGAGCCAAATTTACAGCGACAATACACATATAAATGTATGCACGCATACGACACTATGAAATTATATACGTTTATTATAATTTCATAGAAACTTGCGCGCGTAAATAAAGGTGGGTGTTTACGACAAAGCCATGACGAAATTATATATTTATCTTATAGTTTTAAACGGCTGTTTTTCTTCAACGATCAATTTAAAGATAATACAAATCTCGATACAGAGATTTGATAAAAGCAGCTTTTATTTAATAATATAAACCAGTGGTTCTCAGCCTTTTATATTACCTATGGACCGCTTTGATTTTTATATTTCACTGTCGACCCCCAGGTAATCCTTAACTTGTTCCTCGTAAATTCCTACCATAAAATAAACTGAACTCTCATTTTATGTCCGTGTTTTTGCAATAAATGTTTTATTTTTCTTGCACCCGTTATTTTACAATACTAAATATATTTTCTTTATTTATTTTAATATTCACTTCAATGTGTATATTCTAAAAGTTTTTATTTTGTGAGAATGGTTAGTTTTAAAGTGGGGGCTCGTTTTACAATTTAGGCATAAATTGGATCCTCCTTTGATGAGCGTAATTTTGTTTTTTAGTCGACGATGATTAAAATCTGACATTTTTATTTTAGAGTACCATAGCCCCCTCCCGCCCCACCCCCAAAAAAGAAAAGAAATAAGAACAACGAAAGGTAAGTATTGTAAAATAACGGATGCGAGAAAAATAAAACATTTATTGCAAAAACACGGACATAAAATAAGGGTTCAGTTTATTTTATGGTAGGAATTGATAAGGAACAAGTTAAGGATTACCAACCCCCATAGCCATTCGTTGTTTAAAATCCAATTGAGTTTTTTTAATTAAATATTTTTGCTTGCCTAGACACGGGGAAATGTTATATGGTTCCCGGATTCCGTCTTTAAGCATCACGAGTCACCATCCCCGGCAGACAGGTAGCCCCATTAGGGAAAGGGGTCTTACCCCTCTGCAGAGGTGGAGTCGATATATTCTACAGCTCAGTCGACAGGACGGGGAGGTCGAGTGTTAAGGCATTGAGAGATTTAATATGACGTTGAGTGGTATGGTCTTGAGAGACGTATAGGACCGTGGAATGTTGAGGTATTGAGAGACCTAGACATTCATAGTGTTAAGTAGTAATAAAAGTCGGCGGTATAAGTAAACCGTAACGGTTTACTCATACCGTCTCTATCTATCACACACATCTCGCTCTTGATGAAGACCACTTCAATAAAGGGTCGAAACAGATTTCTGTCAGCCAATTATAACATAATGTGTTTGTTTTTTCTAAAAATATTTATTTCATACTGTCGGATTCACTTCCATTCACTTTTTCATATATATATATATATATATATATATATATATATATATATATATAGTAAAGAAAAGAAATGTAGATGGATAAAAATGAATTTTATCGATATCACTTTTAATCGATATCACTTACACATGTGTTCCGGTCTGTTTATCAAAATTTTGATAAACAGACCAAAACACATGTGTAAGTGATATCGATTAAAAGTGATATCGATAAAATTCATTTTTATCCATCTACATTTCTTTTCTTTACTCATTTTTCCTCATATATATATATATATATATTTATTTTTGGATTGTCAGAAAACAATTATCAGTATACCCAAACTCTAAGCGTTTATTAGTCCACTAATTTAATTGCCTATTTTTATGATGCTTTTTGTTGGTGAATTGAATAAGATCTGGTTTCCTTCAGGATGCTCTACCATAATCATTTCTATTATGAAGATACCGTGCTGCCATTTTTGGGCTGATTTCAACACACACTTACTCTTTCTCCCCAAGGGAACACAGTTTGACAGTGGAGATTATATCAGTCACGGTAGCTTCGCATCCCTCAGTGGTAAATTGTACAATCTTTCGGTTTACTATTGATTTCCATATTTCGACGCGATTTGGCATTGAAGGAGAGTGCAAGAGATTATGGATGGTTTTGAAGGTTAAGTACAAAAATGAAATAAAAAGCTAATGTGTTTATTTGCTTCATTCCTCAATTCACTGTTAAAATTGGGTTTCCAATGTCAATGACGCTGGCTCTTTGGGGAGTAACTAGCAATAAGTCACTTTCTAAATTGCGAGAATTCCCGTGACCGTGTAGTACGAATATATTGTTAAGTGATTGGATGGCTTGATAGAAAACTTAGTATTGCAGATTTTGAAATATTTTACCAAATCTCATATGTTAGTAAGACAATTGTTTTCTCCTAATACTGTCCCTCTATTCAATATATATTATATATATATATATATATATATATATAATATGTGTTGTGTGTGTGTGTGTGTGTGTGTGTGTGAAGAAAGGAAGTGAATCCGATGGTATGTAGTATATTAGGAAAAATGAAAAAAAACACAGGTTTTAAATGGTTAAGTGTGAGTTTATTGGCCGAAGCAGTAGTGTTATATATATATTATATATATAATATATATAATATATATAATAAGTAATCCACAGACACATGTTTCGGAGTATCACTCCTCATCAGTGTGGTTATACCGTTTTAACAGCTACCCCTCGCCGGGTTTGAGACCCGAATGAACTTTCGTTCGCCAATCCTCTTACTCGTACGGCCATAGGCAGCTGTCAAATATAGGAGAATATTTAATCGCTACATTTCTAAGCGGAAATGAATTCACTAGAGGCCTCAAACATATGTAAACAAAGCGAGGCTTAGCTGTGCGCCAGATACGGTGAATTTTGCAATTAAATCTCTTCTATTCAAAGTGCTCGACCAAAGTGGGAGTATATATAATAAATAAGTAATCCACAGACACGTGTTTCGGAGTATGACTCCTCATCAGTGTGGTTATATCGTTTTAACAGCTACCCCTGGCCGGGTTCGAGACCGAGAACATTTCGGGTTTATAAGCTGCAGCACAATCAGGATTGTCCAACAGGTGACGCCCAATGGTGGAAGGTGGATATAGATTGGTTGGTGGAGAAGAGCGGTCAAAGTTGTTGTTATGCATATAAGATGGAATCACATTTGCATTTGAATTGTAGATAGATTAGTAACTTTTTTCGTTGGGGGGGGGGGGGTTACGCTAATCTTTAAGATTGGGGGGAAATATATATTATAATATATATATATATATATATATATATATATAATATATATTCATATTCATATTCATATTCATATTTGCTATATAGTAAAATCGACGGGGTGGCATAAAGTCGGTATCAGCCTGAGGGGTACCACACCTACAATCAGCTCCTCACTTTACCGCACAGATCCCTGTGCTACTCATACGCTGAGTTGGTGAGTGCCGGTACTGAACCGAAACCTTGTGATTCCGATCTGGATGCTCTACCGACTGAGTGTGGTATATTTACAAGTAAATAGTACTGTTAGTTTAGTTAGCCTAAGTAATTAGCCAAAGTGGAGTGCTGCATGTCATGAACTACTCAGTTACCAGGATTCCGTCCTTGAGCATCACGGGTCACCATCTACGGCCCTTTCAGAGGGGCAGTTGGTTTATTCTATAGTGGACAGAGAGCGGAGACTATTAGGTAATCTTCTGAGTCTTTTCCAGGTCGGAAAATATTGCTCTGGGGTGTTTTTGGATGTTTACCTCTCTGTTGGAGGTTTTTTATTTGACCACGATTTATTGTAGATCGTTGGTTTCTGAATCCACATTGGCAATCTGTAAGAAGGTTGTTGGATTCAACACACCATACTAACCTTTTGTTGACCATACGCTGCATAGCTTTCAAATTTAGTTTGTTAGTGCTATTGGACAGTGGTTTTCAGGGTTGGAGCTATTTTCTAGAAGGTTGTCTAAGGATTTTTGGTAGCTGTATAAGGAATTCCTAATGGAATTCATCTGAGCCAAATTTAGTGATGTGAGATCTTTGGGTCGCCTCGGGTCGTTCTAGTAATGCGAAATGTTTGTTGGAGGCTTCAGAGTTGCTTGATTTGAAGTTAACGTTGTTGGAATATTTTTGTAATATAAGGTGTGATGAAGTCCACCTCTTACATGTATAGACTTTGCGTGTGCGCGTTGACTAGAGCCAGCCAATCAACAGCTCGAGTGTGTGGTTAGTTAAATATTTAATCGCCGATCTTAAAAGCTGTTCATTTGGACGTATTCGACCCGGACAAACGGATCTGCAACCAAGGACTCTGCTCAACCAAAGGGACACCTAATCAGGATCAAAACACCTCTCGATGCGCTGTGTCCATATTTGTGTATGTACTGTTGAGTTGGCTGGTGCGTTTGAGTCTTGGAGACTTCTATTTTTAGGTTATAAATAAAAAAGAAAGTAAAGTCGTCGGGTGGCCTAAGTCAGTATCCAACCAGACAGCGAGGGAGTCTATCCCCTTTTTCACTAGGGTTAGACCAAAGAGATTGTTTTGGCATCTGAGTTGGGGCACTAGACCTACCATCAGCTCCCTCACTTTTACCGCACAGGTCGCTGTGCTACTCAGACGCTACGTTGGGCCAGTATCGAACCCGAAACTGTGGTTCCTAGTTGAACGCTCCTACCAATGGCCCTTTTTCCAAAAGTTGTTGAAGTTCTTCGTAATTTGTTCTGATTCCTCAGCAGGTCCATTGTTTTGAGGTTTTATGTTGTGTGTTTTGGTAAATTGATCTTTAAGTTCTAGGGTGGTTTTGGTGGTTTTTTTCCTTTGATTTTTTAGGAATTATGTTGCTCTGTCTCCATTTTGGTTTAATATTGGATTTGATGTTGAAAGGTCTCTTGATGAGAGAAGATTGTGAAGAGATGTCTGATATTTTTTTGTGTTTTTATATTGCTTTGGGTTTGGGTCTTTTTATTGGTTAGTCTTTTTTTAAATTTCCCTTGAGAATATCTTTCCAGTGATGTTTATTTCCGAAAATTGGTAGGTGGATAAGTAATATTTGTGGTTGGTTTTATGGTATTTATTTTAGTTGGATATTTATCTGTAGTTATTATTTGTGTAGTAGTGTGGCTGTTTGTTGTAAAGTTTTGGATATAGTTTGTGGCACTGATAGATAGGTTTCTGTAGACTTAAGTGTTTTTCAATACCTCCTGAAACTTAGATCAATCGTCTGGTCCCGGTTGATAAGTTTCTCGACAAGTGCCTCGTTATTGTGTGTTTGTTGATTGGATTCGCCCTCTGTGTTGCATATAAATAATAATAATTAATATAATAATAATAAATTAATATAATTGTATAAGAAATTCAAATTTCACAATTCAGCTAAATGGTAGCATGCACAAAACCTGAATCTGTCCTGGAGACGCTCCTGAGATTCACTGGGACTTTGAGATACAGACGGATTTAGCTCATCTCGGCCAGGAGACCAAATCTAGTGTTTAATTAACAAACAGAAGAAAACTTGCCATACCGAGGATTTTCGCCGTCCCGGCGGACCACCGAGTGAAAGTAAAAGAAACGAAAAGATAGACAAATATTGGGACCTTGCCAGAGAACTTGAGAAAACTGTGGAACATGAAGGTGAAGTTCGTACCAAATTGTAATTGGTGCCCTTGGAACGGTCCCCAATGCTATGGAAAAGAATTTTGCGTGAATTGGAAAATCAGATGAAGAATCAAGACCATCCAAAACTATAGCACTGTTAAGATCGGCTAGAATTTCAGAAGAGTTCTGGAGACCTGAAGGAGACTTGTTGTCACTTTCAGCCTTCCAGTGAACTACCGCCTATGGCAGGTGGAAAAACTCAATAATAATAATAATAATAATAATAACGATGAGATATAGATGGATTACTTAATTCCAGCTAGGAGACCAATGTTAATTAAACAAAGAGATTCAGCATTGTTAAGATCAGCAAGAATACTCGAACTCTCTTGGGAGACCTGAGGAATTGTTGTCACTCATCCTCCAGTGAAGGACCATCAACTTACGCTGTGTGAAAAAGCACACAAGGAGTGAAATAATAAATAATAATCCCGAGTAAACAATTATTGCTTCCAAGTATCCATCCATACAATTAATTTACAACATGGTATTGCGTATTCATATCTAATATCAATTATTTCAAAAAAGATCTATTTAAGCCCATAGATGAGACCCTCACAAATACTCATAGGGGTACATGAAAAAATTCTACAGTGGTTTTTGAAAAATTTCCCAAGTTCCCTGATCTTAATTTCTCGTGGGGAAGTGTGGAAATTAAGATCTAGAATAGTCTCATATATCGAAGCCGATTATATTATTGGTTTATTTCATTTGCGCTGATTTCATGTAGCCTTTCCTAGTGCTAATCATACAGACCAAAAGTTGCGGTAAACACTTTAATTCTTTCTCTGAACATAAAGTAGTTAATATCGAGAGACAGGATCATATTTGATGCTTCAAAGCGAATTACTCGTTTACCATAAACCTGTATTCGCTGCTTACTTGAAGTTTCAACGTGCCTCGTGTCGGGGACAGTGATATGGTGTAATGCTAGTAAACTAGACTCCGGGAACTAATGAGCTCCAAGTCTATTTATGTGCTCCATTATATACGGCCCTTGTTGCAACAATTAAGTAAACCTTGGTATAATATATATATATATATATTATATATACTATCATATATATATGTTATTTATAATAAAATAAATATATAAAGGTTTTACATATCTATTTATTAGGTGACACAAGGCAACATTCACGACCATATTGGTTTCATGCGCATGCAATCATCAGGTGAAGATGTTTACAATTTAAGCACTCTACCAATAATACTGGCCTTGGTACGGCATTCATCAAAAGCTTCGAAACAGTGACCATCTCACACTATAGTTATATACTATATATATATATATATATATAATATATATATATATATATATATATATATGTGTGTTGTTGTGTGTGTGTGTGTGTGTGTATAAGTTAAAAATGCAAGCGACCCGACGTATGTTGAAAGGAAAAAATAAACAAAGGAGAGAAAATGCGTGAATGGATAAACATACGATTATTTTACTAACACGTGTTTCGGCCAGGAGTTGTTCATGTACAATTGTAGGCCTATTTATTATTATTTTAAATATGAAATAAATAAAAAAAGTTTTCTATTATTACACTTTATTTTAATTTAAAAATGATAATAACAGAATACATGTGTACATGAACCAAAACTCCTGCCGAAACACGTGTTAGTAAAAATAAATCTATTTTATCCATTCAGCATTTCTTCCTTTGTTATATTTCCTTTCAACACACACACCCACACACCACACACACACACACACACCAAAACACACACACACACACACACACACACACACACAGCACATTATATATATATACTTATACTATATATACATATATATATCATATATATACCCAACCCCGTCCACGAACAAGAATGCAACACAAGGTCAATTTAAAATTGAGGTTTAACAGGTTTGCTATTCAAAGTTTTCCTTCTAGACTGGTTACCTACCCATAGTTAAAGACCGCAGTTCTCACGCTATTTACCCAGTTCTTCACTGCTATTTACCCATTTATATTAAGGGAATGCCTATAAATTAATTATTATGGATTATCATTAGTTACTTCAAACCGATACAACTGTTGCAAAGGAATAAACACATATTCCCAATTAGATTAATAATTACTTAACAACATTAAAATTATCCCAGATTAAATGGTGAATCTTTGAAAACCCATTAAAAAGTGTTGGCTGATTATTTTGTGTTAGATAAAGATATATTTGATACTATAATTGTTTGCCAAAACTTCTTAAGAAACAACACAATGCCCCCAAAAATGTAAAAATATGAAACTATACACATGAACGACAGATTCCATGACCACTAGGCGTAAAATAAACCTGGTTGTAGTTTTGCCTTGGTTAAATTGGTGCGCTTTGTTGTTTTACGGCATATCAACCTCGCGTGGTCATTTAATGCGATAATGCTTTGAAAATAATTCCAATTCTTAATGTGATAATACAATTTTTTTATAAATACATTTTCGTATTTAAACCCATAGAATGGCACCCTAACCAGGACTACCACTCCGGGTCAGAGTGGACCAGGGGAGCAACTGTGTGCAGAAGAGGTGTTCCACATTCCGCCAAACCTCAAAACTTGGAACCTCACCATCAGATTAGGAGTTTAACGTTCAATTCCCAGGACACTTTAGACCTCAGTCACCGCCTTCTAGCACCCATAATGATTAAAAAGCGGTTGGGGCTGCCATAAGGCAATAGGGTGGGGCAATCATATAGGGCGCTCAGGGCTCTTGACGGGATGACCAGCCGCATTGCATCGGGAGGCGGGCCTCCTCTCCGACCGCCCGTCTAGCCCAAGATCAGGCCAAAGTGGCAGTTTTGCAAGTCATGGATCTCTCAAACCAACATGGGCTCTATCCTTAAGCATCACGGGTCGCCACTCACGGAACAGGTGGCCCGATTGGGGAGTCTTACCCCTTGCAGAGGGCAGTCGGTGGATTTCTAATGCCCCACCGACGCGGCTGTTGTTGTTAAAATCCAATCAAATCAATCAATCAATCTAATCAAAATTTCAAAGTCGCATTGAATTATAAGGCTATGTGATGTGCGAAATAATTATCCTCGAAGCATTTATTCATTAAAGGGATACTTTTTCTAAGAAAATGCTTGTATATTACAGGGGCCATTGATTAGAACATGATGCCACATTTTAGGTGGACAATTACGATCCAATGAGATTACTGGGCTCTCTTTATGAACTATGTTAAAAGGGAACCGCCACTTCCCTCAAATTTAAAAAAGGGAGGGCGGGTTAACTATGAAGTCAAAGGTCAGAAATAAAGAGAGAAGTATCGATAGATAGATAGATAGATAGATAGAGAGACGAGAGAGAGAGAAAGATGGAGAAGACGAGAGAAGAGAGGTGGAACTAGGGAAAAAGTTTTAAAAGTGAAACGTGAAGGTGTGTTGGGGAGGGTCAGAAAGACAGAAAGAGGAGGAAATTGGGTGTCTCCTAGTGTGGTAGTAAGTACTGGGTGTACGTGAGCGGATACATCTGCTGCGCAGAAGTGACCACTCAAAGGTGATGGGGATGCATCAAAATTTACTCCTCACGAACTAAAGGCTTTCATGTAAAAAGACTTACATGAAAGCATGAGTGTCGCAGAAAGTTTTGCTCTCACCACACTGTCTATCCTATTCTATCTATCTATCGTATCTATCTACTCTATTCAACGAACACACTATTCATACACACAGCGACAAAAGTACTCGTACTAAAGATTCAATTACATAAAGGCTCGTGGCGCAAAGATTAAATCTGCGAACGCCGAGTTAACAAATTCCCGGACATGACTTTAAATACTCTTATACCCTTGGGAAACGGCATGAATTCTAATTTTCTCGTCCCCCAAGTTATTGGTACATAGGTATAGAGAATAGTAATAGCAAACATCTCTGAATCTCAAAAACCCAACCGTCCGTACTCCCACATTAATCAATTGATTCACTTCGTGCCTCGTAGCGAGGGTGGTCAGTAAATACATAACATACCAAAGTATGATGCACCTGTAGATGTATCGGTTATCGTTTCTATGAAATGAACCCGTTTTCCGAATTCAAATGGCCTTAGAAATGGGCTATAATACACTTGGGACAATATATGAATACAAAAAACAAAAAGACCAGAAATATATAGTTTCAAAACGGCGCGGGTAATATCAGCCATATTTAATTTACTTTAGAAGCAGAAAAAATAAACTTCCCAAACCATTCTCTCAATCGAAACGAAAATTCACAGAAAAGTCAATGTGATAAATCACGGCACACAACAATTCTCCAACTCCTGACGCTATGACACCCTAAGACAGAACGCAGTTATTTCAGCCGTGAGCATCAACATCATTGTGACCACAAACCTGCATACATCTTCCTTGACGTTATTTAATACAACGTCATATCGACAACACTATCCTGGATTAAATGTGTTTATTAAATATATTCTAGACGTTAAGGCAAAAAAATGGAATAATCTATTTCTCTACAGGAGAGAGATGGAGAGACGAACGACCGGAGATATCGAGACGAGAGCCATTGTATGAGATAGGGAGAAAGAGGAGCATATAGTTAGAGAGAGTGATAGCTGTGCGTTTTGTTTTGTGTCGGCGTCTAATCTAAAAACAACGTGTATGTGTGTCGTGTGAGAGATGAGAGAGAGAGAAGCGAGCGAGCAGCGTGTATGAGCCAGAGGGAGAAGATAGATATATTTAGAGACGAGAGAGAGAGAGTGTGTGATGTCGAATCGTGTTCCCGTGTATGTGCGTGTGACGAGAGAGAGAAGACGAGCAGAGAGTGTGTATGTGTGTGGTTGTGTGTTGGCGTTGGTATGTGTGTGTATTGCGTGTTGTGTGAGAGGAGAGCAGATCCTTATGA
>CM042142.1:100383689-100396189 GCA_023376005.1 Doryteuthis pealeii
AAAGAGAGAGATCGTATCGGGGCAATCATCATAATCACTGCCACCCCACAGAGATCAAGAACTGGAGCCCTCACCAACCGGAGTAACATTGGACACGGTTGTATATTATATTATATATGTGTGTCTCTGTGTGTATCAGTTTATTCCTACTATACGGCTTTTTTATCTTTCAATACATCTATATATCTATCTCCACAACACACACACACAACACACACACACACACATATATATTATATATATAATAGTGTGTTGTGTGTGTGTGTTCATGTGTGTGTGTCTGATCCAATTTATCACTTATGTTCCTATCTATCTATTATCTTTATCTATTCTGTCAATCTGTTCCAAATCTATCTCTGCATTGTTCAAATCTATAATCTATCTGAGACCACCTGGCAGAAAATTTCACCATCTTAAATTAAGTACTTTATAAATGCTCGTGAGTTTCAGATGGCCGGATGAAAACTCTCGGGCGGTATGACCAGTAGAGAGTGACAGCAGTTGTGTGGTTTGGGCATTGTGCAATTGTAGCAATTCTGTTGGCTTCTGCTCCAAGCTGACCTAAAACTCAGGTAGATTTAACACCTGTGGTATTCTAATGTATCTGGATCAACGTTGAAGACCTTCAAGATGCTTTTACATTGTCCTTGAAGTAAGATTTCTCTCCTCCTTGTTGTAGCAGAATCATACAGACCCGGGCATATAAAATATATATAAGAAGAGTTTATAATTTGCTTGAAGCATTGTGTATAATTTGGTTTAGTGGTTGATTTTGAAGGGCTATCACAATGCAGGTGGTAAAGAAAAAAATAATAAGGTAACAATGGTAAACATTCGGTAACTGTAATTTATTTGTTGATATTTCGAGAAAAATCTCTTTTCAGAAGAACACTGGAACTGAAGCGTTGTCATATTGTTATGATCAAATTTTTTTTTTTGAAAATGTTAACGGATGGTATTTTCATAACTGTATTCTCGGTGTGCATGTTTACGTGAATGCTTTTTTTTGTACGTGTGCGTATGTTGTCATGCGTGTGTGCATGAAAATGCATGTAGGCTGTGACGTTATAACTGTATCCAGAGATTTTTTAATCTCGAAATATCAAAGAATAATACAGGTTAACAAGAAACACATTGTTTCCTTATTATTTTTTCTTTCACCTGCATTGTGATAGCTTTCAAAAACCAACCTCCAATCCCAATATGTATATATATATATATATATATATATATATATAATATATATATATATATATTATATATATATATAGATATTATGAAATATCTATATGAAACAACACAGAAGCTTAAATCAAATATTTTAATATCTATAATCATAGCTAATATTGTACAAAAAACATAATTGAAAAATATTTATTTTCTGAAAAAATCCGTTGCAGGCTGACCACGAAAGGGTAAACTCTTCCTGGTTGAAAAAGAGAATTTGCCTATTTTGAATACTGTTACACTAAAGATATAACAATTATGTCGTGGGCTTAGAAACGCGTAGCGGATGTGCTAATGATGAAACGATCGCATGACTGCACGCTTTTTGGAACATCGATGTTTTCGTTTTGAATTTAAATTATTCTGCTTCTCTCTCGATGAGCCGGATTAAAAACATGCTCTGAAGTTGATTTTTATAAATCGAAATATTGTTCAAATTAAGCTATGAATAAGATTTTTATTTTAACAGCCATTGTGTGTTTTCATACCTCAATATATATATATATATATATATATATAATATATATATAATACACTATATATGTGTGTGTGTTGTGTGTGTGTGTGTTGAGACAGATAAAATATTTCCGCTTGGAAACGGCTCACAATCGTTTGAAAAAAAAGACTGGAGGATTGAAAATCTGAGAAAGATTCGAGAACATCCAATACCGTCGGATTCATTTCCTTACTCTTAATTATATATATTATATATATATTAATATATATATATATATTAAATATATTTGTATAATGCTAGGTTAATTTATTCGTCTCCTGTGTATGCATGATTTGGTTGCATAAAGGCTACATTGTCAATATGTATAGGGGTAAACTTTACGAGAGAATTAATGTTTATATCAACATTTACCTTCGAGGCATCTAGGCAGTGGTCACCAAACTACGGCCCGCGGGCCTGATCCGGCTCGTGAAGGCATTTTATCAGCCGGTACTACATTAAGCTGCACAAATATCTCCAAAACCTTCTAATGTTGCGTTCTTGATAATGTTTTGAAATGAATATGTTGGCTTAATTAAAAATATATTTTTTTGGGCATTTTACGCCACTCATCCATGAATATAATATGGAAAGATAAATTTTGTTTTTACATCTTTTTTTCAGAGCTTTCGTTCTGGTTAGCAAGGTATTGAACACATAATAAAAACTAATTACAGCAACCCAGTAATAGCAATTGTAACATATGGAGAAACAGAAAAACAACAAGACACACACAAAAAATCCAATAACAAAAACACTAGTAAAACACCTATAGATACTTTAGCGGAAGCGCGTGGTGTAATGGTTAAAGTCATAGGAAATGGACTCGTCGCCGAGTTCAAATCCTGGACTGGTAATTGCATTTCACTTAGTGATAATACCCTTGGGAAAGGTATGAATTCTACTCCCTTCCAGCTATGGATGAATAGCAGGGCAGACTGGGTTCTTTAACCTTGTTAGCCAACCGGTAAGGAGAAAGGAAAACTCTGAATTCAAACCTGTTAAACTCCGCTTAAGAAATTGACTTTGTGTCACATCCTGCTCGTGCGGTAAATATATATAATGGATACTTTAAGTGACAACTAGAGAATTTGCGCACGAAAAAGCTGGACAGGACTAAAAAAGATAAATCCCAAGAGAGAATCTGCATCTCTATAAAGCAGCACAAGCAATACATAAGGACCAATAAATAGATAAGACGCAACGGAAATAGCATGTGTGGATAGTGGAAGACACAGATATAACGGTTAAACATATAATAAGCGAATGCAGCCAACTAGCACAAAAGGTGTTCAAGACCTGGCACTAGTAGGTGGGAAAGGTAATTTCACTGGGAATTTTTTATGAAATTAAACTTTGACCGTACTACAAAATAGTATTGGCACTAAGTGGAAAGAAAATGAAGGTGAAGGTCGTATCAATTGTAATTATTTCGCTTGGAACGGCCCACAATCATTTGAAAAAAAGACTGGAGGAATTGAAAATCAGAGAAAGAATCGAGAACATCCAAACAACAGTACTGTTGAGAAGGGTCCTGGAGACCCTAAGAGACTTGCTGTCACTTAAACTCCAGTAAATTACCACTAGCTATCGCTAGTGTGAAAAACTCGCAAGGAGTGATATAATAATAATAATAATAATAATAATAATAATAATAATAATAATAGTAATAATAATAATAATAATAATAATAATAATAATAATAATAAAACAAAATTATTATAAGAAATAAAGAAAACTAGAATAAATTAAACGTAAGCGAAGAAATAAAGTAGCAAATCACAAAAATACCTATAAATACAACTAACAACAAAATCTAAACCAGCCTTCCCAACATACCCCCAAAACTTAACCACACAACAGTATATAATAAAAAATACGAAACCGTACATAAATTGACTTGGCATAAAAATCACATACGTCAAAGCGCCGTTGACTTTATGTCTACACTACTCTAACTTAGAAATATATATGCTTCCGCAATTATATTGAGCCCTTTTTACATATAATATAGCTAACTATTCACACACCACACACACACAACACAACACATACACACACGCGCGCATATATATATATATATATATAATATATATATAATATAATAGTTGAATGTATATGTTTGTATAAGACAGTGATTTGCACTAAGACACGCGCAAAAAACTCGAAGGGAATGTGAGTGAAATAACTGAATGGTGGATATATACAGACGAAAGTAGATATATAAAAAAGTCATTAAACGAAAAAAAAAAGAAATAGATATAAAATAAACCCTGCCATAAACAAAAAAATCATCAACAACAAAAAAATGACAAAAAAAACCCACTAAAAACGTGATCCACATACGACAAATACCACTCTACCTTCGTAAACCCTTCTAAAAATTCTTCTTTTACCTAAAACAATTTTCTTTTCCTTCTTTTTTTTCTGTATTACATATCTCAACATTTCTGACCCTTAGCCCCACCCCCATACAACATGTCATATATCTGCTTGTATCTTTTTTCCAATGGATTTCTTGTCGTTCAGTGTTTAGGGGTGGGCTTGCAATGATGAGCCCAACCCAACCGGAAATATCAGTTGCTAAACTATCAAGAGCCGATTCAAGGACATTTATCATTTCAGTCCATGTTCACCACCCAAGCAGAACATATTTTTGTAAAATACCCGGCCCATGTCATAAAGCCAAAGACAAACTGTAACTTAGTCGTACTGTAAGCTGAAATAACCCCGTCTGTACAGCTAAAGTTCTTAACAGTATCAAATCATGTACTCCATGTTTCACGTCTCTTTTAATGTTTCTGTTAGGGTAAATGTGAATAAATCAGAAAAGTGCTATTTATTTCATGACTTTAATAGTGAAATTAGTAGAAAAGGCAAACACAGAATCACGGTAAGAAATAAGCATAAATAAATAAATATTGGAAAGATATATTGTAAAGAAAAAGGCTTAAGACCGGATATTAAGCGATTATGATCCATTTCCACCCCGTGGGTATCTGGACCCTCCGATTTCCTCAGATCACTTTCTTTATTGAGTAACTGGTAAACAATTAAATCAGCTTATATTTATAACACTACTCCTGCTTCCTTGTGATGGTATCGAGTTTCAATTCCTCTTATCCTTTCAGGATGGCAGTTCTTTGATGTGGTGCGGCCCTTCCTGGTAACCCTTTTCCTTTGGTGGTGGCGCCTGGATTGATCAATTTAGTTCTAGTGTTTCTTATCAAGTGTCCTCATCTATTTTCTTTATGGAGTGGGTTATTATGAGAACATTCAATTAAATTGACCTTGTTGATGGATTCACCACCACTGCTAAGGTGGTCAGGTTCACTGACTTAGCTTAGATTTAAATAATTTCTTTTATTTTGTCCTACTTAACTGATTGTATATGTGTTCTATCCCACCCTCCTACAAATACGCACATACGTGCGCACGTCTATGATTTCACATATGTATAACTCACATATTCTCCATTAACATATATACATATATATATATTTTAATAACCACATGTACATATGTACCAATATGGATATATATATATATATATATATATATATATATATTATATATATATATATATATATATTTCTCACAGAAATCTGTATCGACAGGTTCGATAAACTGGTCATCTTCAAGAGCAACATAGATGGTAAAAAGAAAAAAATAACCGTTAGGAAGACTGTTTACAAACGAACGCTATATTCAATGCTGGATACACTTTTATATAATTTACAACAACTCTTGAGTTTTACTAAACTATAATGCTTCTGATTTTTTAAAATAAAAAATAAAATGTATTTTTTTTAAAACAGAACACGCATTTAAAAAAATTTTCATTGAATATAGCGTTCGTTTGTAAACAGTCTTTCTAACGTTATTTTTCTTTCCCGTCTATGTTGCTCTTGAAGATGACCAGTTTATCGATCCGGTCGAAACAGATTCCTGTCAGCAATTATATAACATCATTTGTTTTTTCAAAAGTTAAATTGATATATATAATATTATATAATATATATATATTATATATATATATATATATATATAATTATATACCAAGGCGTTGTTGGTAAATCCTTGCGGTGATAAAAAAAAACCCAGCAAATAGTTTGATTGTAAAAAATATACTACCAAAACATCAACCAGGGAGAAAAAATTTTTTGAAAAGAAAAGACCAAGATATTCGTACCAACAAAAAATAATCTATGGTACAGTATTTGGCCAAAAGAAAAAAACAATTTATATGTATATATATGTATATAAGATATATAGCCTGAAGAGCTTTTATGCGAAACTAATAGTAGCTTCGTCTACTCATTAGATTATCTTTTTATATATATATATATATATATTATATATTATATATATATATATATATATATATATATATGCAAAGGCATTAAAGCAATCAACCCTCGTGAAATGAATAAAGATTCATAGGAGATAATACAATAGACACATTAAGCCTGTAAGACGCAACCACCCAAATGTAACTACAATATGAATATCTATTATAATATAACCTAAAAGCCACCCTATCGGGCGTCAATTAAGCATGATACTTCATACATTGAGTACATATCAAATTTTATTAAACTTGAACAATATTTGTATTATTTGATTTATGATTTCCCAAAATTTTCTCTCGGAATTGTCCAGTTGGGCACATAGTGTAGTAGATATAGGCGTTGGTTTAAGACTTTTCTAAGTGACAGTTATCTTTAGGCTGCAGGTTTAATTCTGGTTAAAGGTTACAGAAACATAGAATAATAATTAACACATCTTAAAGCTTGAACCCAGTCATAGTTAGCGGAATGAGTACAGTACGTGGATTGAATATAGGTTTGGGTTCAAAGTTCTGACAAGAGGGTTCCCGAGTTCTAGAAGGTTCCCGAGTCCGACAAGAAATACCTGAAGAAGGCCGGATGGCGTATCGACTGAAACGTTGGACAGATAACAATAAAGATGAGGAAAATGGTCCGAATAATCCAAACACTGCAAATTATCAAGCCTCATCTAAGAAATTCAGAGAAAATGAACAATGTCAAACAGTTAACAATTCTAAAAGTTCAATGATAATTCTTTTGCTGCCACTCAATTTAAAGACAATTTTATGCACCTGTGTCCTTACTTTCCGTACAAACTATTATTTCTATTTTATGATTAACTTTAGCTGGATTTTATAATTAATTTTGATTATTCCAAAATTTATTTTCCAGTTATAAAAATGATCTCAGAAGGACACGAAGATCTACCATATCAACAATAACTGATACCTCCGTGTCGAACAAGGGACGAAAAGGAGTGAAAAAGAGAGGAGAGAAGCCGCCGCAGAAAAGAGAGCCATAAAGAAGGAGAGACAATAACATCTCCAGCAAGCATCACTATTTGTTTACAGTCGCAGCGCCAGAGATTGCCATTCAAAAATTGGCCTGTTCAGTCACTCGCGCAGATGCAGTTAAAAAGATTGTGGATACTACGCCACGGTCTTTGGCAGACGGAAGAATACCAACAAGAAGTATTCATTTTTGTTATATGGCTGCAGTGTCAACTGGTCACTCTCTCTTAGTTATATCAGGTTCTGTTCATGCCATAGTATTTCTTCTGCTGTTGATTTGACTTTCGTCGTTTGATAATGGTTTCTTCTGCATTGAAGGAGGACGGAAATTTCCTCATCGTCAGCAGCACATTTCTAAACTGTCTTGTAAGGAATCTCTGTGCTGACGACATTCCAATAGATTTTGATAGTGTTGTGGTAAATTCCAGTATGACTAGTCAAGTATCACTATTTTCATTATTACATTTTTTGTTATAACAATCAAACATTGTTCAACAGACACACACACATAAACACACGCACACACAGACAGACACACAGACAGACAGACACACAGTCAGACAGACACACACACAAACAGACATACAACACACACACACACACACACACACACACACACACACACACACTCAGAGAATTTGGAAGATATGAGACACAAAACAGAATTAACGGTCACTACCAACAGCTTCAGTTTCAGAAATCTTCTATCGAAGAGATTTTATCCCAAAATATTAACATTAATTACAGGTTAACAAACAACACCATTGTTACTTTATTTTTCTTTACACTTGCATTGTGATAGCCTTCAAAACCAATCACAAAACCAATATAAATCATCATCACCATGTCGCGCATACAGCACGGATATCCATGACAATCTCTCGCCAAACTTCCCTATCATTCATTGCACCTGGGAGGTCCTCTGTGGGGCAACCATCATCTTCGCATAGTTGGTCAATGTAGGTCTTTGCTGGGCGCCCACATTTGCATGTCCATGTGTTGGTTTCCACAGGAGAACGTCGCTTATGAGCTCATACTTCAAGCAAATTATAAAACACTTTTATTTTTTGTTGTGTCTTTTAATTGCTTTACTGCCAATTCTGCCATTCTATTGGAGGTTGGCATGTCTGGCGAGTTGAATCTGTATCAACAGGTCAGTTCTCTCATTTAGTAGTGAAATTCAGGTCTCCTATCACGTCAACTTCTTCTGGGATGACATTTCTTGAAGTGCTTCTTCATCGGTTTGACTGTACATTGATGTTGTTCCCCGGAGTTGATCAACAGTAGTGGAAAATAATCCGCACAAACTAGGCAGGTCCTTCCACCAATACGCGGGAATGGACATTCTGGTATTAGTCTTGTAATCAGTGTCTCTTTGCTATTTCTTGCAGAATGTCTGTTCCACTGTTCAGAGTTCTTGGACAATTCTAGAAGTTCTCTTTCTTTAATTTTTGGATCTTTTTTTAACTCTATTTTAAAACACATTTTTGTTAAATCCTTTTCTTCTATTCAACTCGTAGATGGGACTCTAACAGGTACTACCACTACGAGTATGGATGGACCTGGGTGTATTGGCGTTGAAGGAGTACTCCACACTTCCCAGAGTTCCAGAATTGGAACTTCACCATTAGATGCAGTTTAACATCATACCAAAGACACTAAGTCCTTCAGCCACCACCTTCTAACACATATGATAAAAAGGGTCACCACTCATAGCTAACCGGTGGCCCCATTGGAGGGGTCTTACCATCTACAGAGGTGCAGTCGATATATTTTACAGCCCCAGCCGACAGGGTTGCTTTAATTTCTCGTCTCATTCCAGGCCAGAATACTGTGTCCAGTACGAGTTAATATTATGTCTAGTACTGTTACTATCAGAAGCAAAGTGGTTCGTATGCCCTTTCCTCATGTTGTGTCTCATTGAAGCAGGTACAAAATACCTGTAAAATATTAGGTCATCCTTTGTTGATAAGTATTCTAAATGTTTAGAAGTGTTTCAACTGAGGTTCACAGGTTTTAGATTGCATTGGGAAGCCTTGTTCAGGCGGTTTTCTGGGTTTCTGCAGATCCTCGTCCTCTTAAATGGCGCTGCATAAATTGTCTCTGTTCTGGTCACTTACGTAAGGAAATTCCAAGAAATTCATTTCACATCACCTCATTGAAACTGGAATTTTCATCCTTTACAGGAAGTCTTGAAAAAGTGTCAGCCAATCATATCACTGTCCTTTAATCAAAATATTGGATTGAGAGGATCATCTTCAGTAGAATGTTTGATGCTTTTCCCAGGGGTTTGTTTCTAATTGCTTCTAGTGGTTTATGATCTGACTCTATTTTTACATGTCTTCCGTGACAATAATTCCTAAATTTGAGCAGTCAGAACACAATGACTATTATTTCTTTTTCGATAAGTGCATAATTCTTTTCATGATTATTCCAGACCCTTGAAGCATAAGCCACTGTTTTCCCGTTTTGTAAAAGGACCGTTCTTACATAAGAAATGTCAGTTTGTACCGTGACTAGCTTTTCTACGCCATAATAAACCAGGATAGGGGCATTTGCTAATCCATTCTTAATGTCTACAAATGCTCTTTGTTGCATTTCTGTCCATTGGAAGACTTAGTCTTATCGTGTTGACCTGTTTAAATGTTCACATTTTGTCGTATTTAACCTTGTCTATGAAACGTCTCAGATGATTCAAATTACGAGGTGCTGGGAATTCCGTGATTACTCGCACCATCGGGATACAAAAATAAATTAGTGCATGTAAGAAACTTTCACTATGAGCAATTTATACTTCTCTATATTGATTGTTATGATTTTTCTCTGCATCTGAAGATATGCTGTGAAATTCTGGTTGTGTTGGTTTGGGTTATTTCCAAATCCTTCAAACAGGCAGTCTTCTTAAATGATACTGACACCGTTCACCATTTACCATTCAACCTCGGAATTTGCTCTGTAGGAGCCTTGTGTTTAAATGTTTAGGTGAATGGAGAATATCCGAGTTTTGTATCCTACAATTTAAATGCATGAGACTACGGAAATGTAGTTTCCGTAGAAAACAAAAGAAGAAAACAACATTGATACAATAAACAACTTTATATACATTAATTTACAATTGGTATATCCAATTGTTCTTTTAGCGTTATTGCCGACTGTATGTGTCTGTACATAGTTGTGTGTGACAAGTGTGTATGTATTGTTTCTATTTGTTCGTTTAGAAAATTTTCGAAAAAATTGATGGACCAGCTGAGTCGTATTTTATGTTTCCGGACAACGTCCTCTCTCCATTGTGTCGAGTTGGGAGCATCCGCTCCAACTGCCACTTTTCAGCTAAATGGGCCTTTTTATAATTGTTTTGTAATTGTCTACGTGATCATTAAGTTAAAATATTCATCAAATATCAACTGATTTTGTATTGACGTAGATATCGGATCATTTTGTTAGCCGTGGCATTCCAATGATGTAGATACTGTCATTGGAATTTAAACAATTGTTTCTATTGTTACTAAAATATTTCCAAACTAATTTTCATTCGATTCTCTTTTGTTTAAATAACTCAAAACTTAATTCATATAATTTTAAAACTAATTATTTAAGAAAACTTAATTATTTTAATTTATTCAATTCCACATGCCGTAAAAATACAAGGGTTAATCCCTATAGCTAAATCATTTCGACTTGGAATGCTCTGTTTACTGGCCTTATATTCATGAGTAATGAGGGAAGCACGTGGTGTAATGGTTAGTCATGGGAAATGGACTTGTCGCCCCGAGTTCAAATCCTGGATGTGGTAATTGCATTTCCCTTAGCGCTAATACCATTGGGAAAGGTATGGATCCTACTCTCCCTCCAGCTATGGATAAATAGTAGGGCAGACTGGGCTCTTTAACCTTGGTTAGGCAACCGGTCTAGGAGAAGGAAAACTCTGAATTCAAACCTGTTAAACTCCGCTTAAGAAATTGACCTTGTGTCACATCCTGCTCGTGCGGAGGAGTTGGTAAATATATATATCCATGAGTAATCTTTTGTATCTGTGGTTATTCTGCGGAGTTGTTCATTTGACTTACGTAATTCCTTTCCTGTAAATGAATTTGCAAAAAACGACTAAGACTGTACTATTTTTGTTTTGATTTGAATACCTACATTCTTTCTCAGCCAAAATTCTTAACAAAATCCATTGTTTGTAAACCCCAGTATTTAGTGACCCATTCTTCCAATAATAACAACTCTTTCAACAATGGACTTTGACTGACCCAGAATTTGCACATATTTATTTTCTTTCTTGGTACGCGCGACAAATCAATCTCTTCCATTCCCTCTTTACTTTTAAGATACGATTTCAATAACTTACTTTTTTTTACCGTGTTTCATATTCTTCTACCATTTTTCTTTAAATCTACAGGTCGAATTATCGTTGTTATTCTAGTTTATACTCTTCTTATTGATTCACGTTTGTCAACATTTATCCATTATTATACAGTAGATAAATGGGCTATATGCAAAGTAAAAATGGAGGCGCGTGGTCTAATGAGTCATAGGAAATGGACTCGTCAACCCGAGTTCAATTACTGGACGAAGCTGTTTCCATTTCACATAGCTCTAATACCCTTGGGAAAGGTATGAATCCAATTCCCCTCCAGCTATGGGTAAATAGCCATAGTCTGGGAGAATGACAACTCTGAATTCAAACCTGTTAAACTCCGCTTAAGTATTTGACCTTGTGTCGCATCCTACTCGTACGGAGGGGTTGGTAAATATATATATATATATAGGCATAGTAAAAGGTTACAAAAATTCCCTGGCGGAATAAGCCGTTTAGATTTCCTATTGAATTGTGAGCTGCACAGGTAATTTGCGAACAGCTTATATATATATATATATATATATATATATATATATATATATATAATATATGTATGTTTTTTTTTAGAAATAATCATATTTTGGCGCAGAGCCAGTATCATGGGGCACCAGGGAGAATTGAAAAAATTATAAATGGTCTACTGACCTAGTTCAACATGAATTACATCATAAATGGCGGCCATTATGGATACGTCGGTAGGAGCAAGGAAAGCTATTAAGAGTATTATGGCCGCAGTCCGGATAACTGAAACGAGGTCATGGCCATCTGGTATTATAGAAACGGCGAACACGCAGCAAATATAAGTGATAAATTTGCTTTATGAAATTCTGTCGTTTACAAAGGCTGAGGAAATGGAGGGAAAACAGAGAAGATTGAAATGATTAGAAAGAAAGGTAAAAAGAACGTGAAGGAAAGAGGAGAAGAGAAGTAAAGAAGAGGAAGAATAAAAAGCTATTGAAGGAGGAAAATAGATAGAAAAGTGGAATAGAGGCTTATGTAGAGTTTCAAGGGAAGTGAAAGCTAGAGTAAGAAAAATAAGTATTGGATGAGCAAAAGAAAGAGAAAATTGGATG
>CM042142.1:100401189-100406189 GCA_023376005.1 Doryteuthis pealeii
TTTCTTTATTCTGAATCGTATCCCTTATCTATAAATTCGGTAAGAAAGGGGAATATATTGTAAAAACCTTGACGTAGTTTTGACAGTAGGATACATGCTAATCAATGTACTTTCGTTTTCTAAATAAATATAGTGGCACATTGACTTACGAGTGCTCTAACTTATGAGTTTTCCGAGTTACAAGCTGTCACTCGGTTGATTTGTTGCTTTGTGTTGACAGCTAAAATTTGAGGTACGAGTGAGCTTCAGATTCGCATATGTTAATAACTTCACTAAAAATATTTCAGTTTCCTAATTTATTACGCAAAAGAAAAATATTATTCATAAAGAACATTAAAACATATTACAGCACATAATTTATTACATTCTATTCTATCATGTTTTTTTATACAACACAGAGCTATTTTTCTTATTAAAAATGTAAGAAAAAAATTAGGGTGTTTTTTGAGAGTGCTATATAATACATATGAAATTATTTCTTCTAATTCAATAATGCATATAAAATGAATGGAAATTATTTCTAATAGTTTATATATCCCCCCCCCCGCAAAAAATACTTACCGACAAACTATTCGATCACAAATCATATATACAAAAGAAATACAAGATTCTACATTAAATAACCCACAAGGGTTGGTATGACATTTACTTTATCATGTTTTTATACAACACAGTCCTATTTTTCTTATTAAAAAATGTAAGAAAAAAATTAACGTGTTTTTTGAGAGTGCTATATAATACATATGAACTTATTTCTTCTAATTTATTAATACATATAAAGTGAATGGAAATTATTTCTACCCGTTTATATACCCCACCCCAAAAAATACTTACCGAAAAACTATTCGATCACAAATCATATATACGAAAGAAAGACAAGATTCGGCATTAAATAACCCACAATGGTTGGCATGACGTTTGAAAATAACCAAACCAAATTATATACGGTTCATTCATACCAATAGAAAGATTAAAGTTGACATCCAAGAATTGACACCAGTAAACACCTCAGTACTTAAATTATAAGATTTGAAAAACTTAATCAAATTCTTTCTGAATTTATCACACCGTCTGTCATTCGAATCAGAAATCGCCAGCAGGCAAGTCGTCATGACGAAGGCTTATATCCTAACTGGTAAATAAATCTTAACAACAAGAATACGCCCACCAAGTTTTATTTCCATCAAAAGCACCCATTGAAATGTTATAAATAATATTATATTTCTTAGTCTACATTTCTTTATTGTGATATAATACCGATTTTTTTGCATGGTTTCACGAATGGAAATTATCCTCTTCATCCACATCCATATTTTCCTGGTCGAATAATATTAGATTAGATAAAAAAGAGCAGAAAGATAGACAAAAGCTTTGCGCCTACATCAGCAGCAATAGATGTGGTTTAATCCCAATTTGAAGGGTATCTATTATCTCGAAAACTCGAATCAGTTCGGCAAGACTAAAATCCTCTTCAGATAACGAGAATTTGTTTAAATATCCGGATCATATGACCTTTAGGCACCCCTTCTTCGATCCCGCTTCACAAGGACACTTTTCTCGTTCACACCACCCAAATCCGATTGTTTGTCAGGGCTTAGGGGTTAGGGTTAGGGATTAGGTTTAGCGGTTAGTTTTATAATTTTAAAAAAATCTAAAAATCATATGTTAACAAACAACCGGATCTTGGCGGTGCAAATGAAAAAAAATGTCCCCACGAAACCAGATCGCAGAAGGGGTGCCTAAAGGTCATATGGTCTAAATATCCTTGTCAACGATTCAAAATATTTTCCCGCGTTATCACGAGTAGCCTTTTTATTACAATACATACAGCGCGTTTATTCCTTCTCTTTTTTCTTGCTTCATTCCTTTTCTAAACTAGCTCTCTTTAACTGAAACCGTATGCATGAAACTTTATGCGTTCAGTCCTACATCGTTCGTTTCCGTCACAACGTTTGTTTGACGTAGAGTTAGAAACTTTTTACTTTCTCTATTACTTTTATTATTTAATTGCTAATTTAATATCTCTAAATTTCTTGTTGATATCTGAATGCGCAGAGTTTTCAATGAAAGTTTATTTGAATGCAATTTTCCAACAGAATACATATTTAGACGAGTTCTTGCTTAATATAAGGTAAATGAAAAGGTCGGCATTTTAACAGGTAAATATTTGTTTTCTTGCATTCTCAGAAAGGAAGCACAGTTAATGATGTTAAGGGGAAATAAAACCGTTTCAAGACAAAATAATGTAAAGAGAGAAAGAAAAGAAAGGAAAGAAAGGATTAAATAAAACTTTTGAGGTATGTATAAAAGTAATGAGAAAAGAAACAAAAGAGAAAAAGAAAGAAAGAAAGAAAGAAAGAAGAAAGGACAAGAAAGGAGAACGAAAGAAGGAAAAAATGAAAAAAAGAAAAAGAAGAAAACTGAAGTAAGGAAAAAAAAAATATTATAAATTATTTAAGTGAAAACTCTGATCGTTTCTACAAATAGAAAAAATTGAGGCAAGATATTAATTTAATACTTTATAAGATTTTACTTCAAATTAAATAGTGAGGTACGCTTAGCGTAACGGTTATTGTCGTAGTAAATTGAATCGTCGACCAGAGTTCAAATCCGGGACGAAGTTGTTAGCGTTTCAGTTCGCGCTAACGTCCTTGGAAAAGACATGAATCCGTCAGTTTCCCAGTTATAAGTAAATAGTAGGACAGACTGGGTTATTCAGCCTTGGTAAAGGCAACCAAACTGGATTTTTTAGACTTGGTTTAGCAACCAGTCTAAGAAAAAGAAAACTGAATTCAAACCAGCTTAATTCCGCTTAAGAATTGAGCTTGTCACATCCTACCAGTGGTTGAGATAAATATATACTCACTGAAAATTAGAGAGCTGAAATTGAAAATTAGGAAATTGTCATTTTAATTGACAATATAAACTGTTATTGTCGTAGAAAACGGACTCGGTGACCATCGTTCAAATCCTGGACAAAGCTGTTTACGTTTCAAATTGCCTTAATGCCCATAGGAAAGGCATTTCATTTTCCGCACCTCCAGCTATGGGTAAATAGTAGGGCATAATAGGGTCTTTAGCTTTGGTTCAGCAACCAGTTTAAAGATTGTGTCACAACCTACCCATGGCGGAGAGGTTGGATAAACACGTACTTAAGATGGAATAGAAGTTATTTACAAAATATTAGCAAAGTGATTATTTTGATTCGTCGATTTCATTTTCTGTATTGCTAACCTGTATATTACCGTACCTCTACAATCACCATCAGATTTTTATTAAGTGATGACCTTGGGAGGGCAAGGAAAGGTCACACATCTGGACAGGTAATCCATTGTATACTACTGGTAAGGGGTCAGTTGGTGAGTGATGATGACGTGATGGGGACTGGTTAGTTGAGAGAGAAGACACAAACAAGTCGTTGATAACCTTGAATAACGGTCAGACGTACGGAGGAACTGTTGCTAGAGTTATGAATTCTAGCTAGTGTTAGTATGAACGATTAACAATGTTTTTCTCTTTTCAAACAACGGTCGGAAAATCTATATATTCCAGTGTTGGTCCGAATACCGAACAAGGCTGTTATTAACTATAAATATGTGTTTGTGTCTTTCTTTCGCTCACAGTGTTAAGACTACGATCTATAACTTTGAGGTGATGTTTGGGAACAAATGGCAAAAATATATTGTGGTTTCTTCGAAACATATCTTCAATTTCTACACCTGTTTCTCATTCTCCCGTTTCTGGAGCGGTGCCTAAAAATGTTCAACTCTACCATTTATCTCATCCAATGTTTTCTTTGTATTTTCATGAAAATTTTCTTATTTGATTTCAAGACTTGTTACATTTGTTACATAATTGATATGTTGCCTATGAATTATGTACGGTAGTGTAGAAATTAAAGTCAACGGTAATTTTGAATCATGGAAAACGTATAAGTAATAAACAGGATTTAACCTTTTACTAACCTTGTAGTTGTTCTCTGTTTGTTCAGAGCCAAACTTGAGAACAGAACGATAGTAAGTCAGTTTTGACTGGGTGACTGAACGGAGCAGATTACAAATGGCATCTGCCGTCCGTAGGCCATTTATCCACCCGTGTTGTTCTTATTTGGTAAAGACGTCTAAAAACAATATCAAGTCTTGTGTTCGTCACTAAAAATAATAATCGACACAAAGATGAGAAGTCTCAAGAAATCCCAAGAAGAAAGATTATAGCAACAGAGAGAAGCCAGCCTAGATGCCCAGATAGTAGGTAGATGAGCAACAATCAACCAGCTAGAAGATACGTATTAAAAGGTGGTAAGAACAGAAAAGAGCTGTACAACATATTCAGACAATTCATCATGGCAGGCTGCATTTTAATCAGCGTGCAATTCCTTCTGTAGTTGTGCATCTTTCATTTTGAGTTCCATTCCTGAAATATGTTTTCTCTTCACAAATTGCGCTAGATGTTCTTTATATATTGCTCATTTAGTTTGCTTACCATTGAACCACGAGAGGTGCCCACCAGTACTTCAATGGATAGAGTAGATATTCATCCGAATACATTTCCTACGATGATAACAAGCGAATTCTATAGAAACATTTCGTGCAAAGCCAACGATTTGAACCCGTTTTCAAATGCGGAAGAGAATATTCTTGCCACAAATAATGACAATCCGATTCAATTTCTGTTGTGAGGTTTTAAGGGGTCAAATAAGAACAAAACGACGGGTAACAAATGTAGGAAAATGTATTAACAAAAAGTAGACAAATACAATACAGAGAAGTGGAAAATGACGTCCAACAAATAGAGTTATTGGCTTACTCGCATTGGCTTACTGCTAAGCCACAATTATCCCTGTTACTTATAGTAACCCGTCGGTGCATTCCATTGGTCAATAGGGTATATCACCTATAACAATTTCTAAAGATGTTAAGAACAGAAAAGAGCTGTACAACACAATCTGACTCAATTTATCATGGCAGGTTGCATTTTAGACAGCATGCAATTCCTTTTGT
>CM042142.1:100411189-100426189 GCA_023376005.1 Doryteuthis pealeii
TAGTATTAAGGTGTAAATAGAAATAACCTGCTCAAGTTTCACCATAAACGATCTTCAGGGTTAATTGCACTGAATTAATCAAGATATTGAGTAATTACAGGCAATTGCGGAAGTGAATAATGCAATTATTTTTATATACATACTAATACTTTACATACACACACACACACACACACACATATATATATATATATATATATATATATATATATATATATACTTATTCTAGACGTGTTGCTTAACCAAGGTTAAAGAGCTCAATCTTGCCTACTATTTATGTTGCATAGCGCCTTCTTTACCGGCACTAAATAGGTATATGTTATATACTGGTCTTTTCACTAAGCCAAATCAGCATATAACGTTATATACCTTTCTTACTACTTCTTACTCTGGTCGTCTATCATCTATCTTGGTCTGGTATATCTTCTAAGGTCTCGTCTGGTCTTCTATTGAGGATTCCGGGTCTGGTTTCTGTTGGGGATCACTTCTTATCAGAAGCCTTGTGTCATTGTTAGTTTTTAGTAATAAACACAAGACTTCGATTTAGGTTGATGTTACTTTATTCATAAATCCCCAGACCAGACAATGCGCGCGGATCCTTACATCTTGCTAGCTCGGCTTCTAAGTTCTAACTGACTAAGTTACTTACTTAGTATCCTTAAACCGGAAGGGGGCCTTATATTGCCTTCCGGTTCTCACGTTCAATCCACAGAACGCAAGGTGAGATCGAGGTCAAGCGCCTTCACTCACTCTCAAGGCCATCAGCTGTACTGATCGCCATAATGATTTCTACAATACCTTAAAAATGTATTAGGATCCAATTATTATGCAACATTTACCCACAGTTGGAGAAGAGTTGTATGCACATCTTCCCCAATGTGAAAGGCAAACTGCCTCGTCTCACCGTGTACATTTCCTACGATGATAACCATTACAGTACATGCGTCTCCATATAACCCTCTATTCAAGAACTAAACAGGCTAATCGCTGCTTTGACCCTGATGGTAGTACCTGTTAGGGTCCCATCTATGGCATAAACAGACCCACACTATTTCACTTTCTTTCCTCACAATTCAAACGATATTTTTCATTATTTATCTGAAGTGATGACAGGGTATAACATTTGAACACATATCCTATGAATAAAAACAAAATGGTCCATGATTTATCTGAGGTGATGACAGGACGTGACAAGCGTAGGTAGGTACTACCGAATTAATATATAGATTCCTTACGCTGTCCGTCCTGTCGTTAAATTGCATCTAGTGGTAAGGTTCCAATTCTGGATTTCTGGGAAATGTGGAGTGTCTCTTTATCGCCATTACTCCCAGGTCAACACTGAGCATGTTTAGATTGGAGGGGGGTATTTAATTTTTGGAAAACACATTTTTAAAACTCATTTGTATCTATTTAACCTATTGATGGGACCCTAACATTTAATACCACTCCAGATTAGAGTAGAGCTAGTAGAGACAATGAATGGACAATCCGCATCCCCTAGAGCTCTAGAATTGAAACCTCACCACTAAATGCAATTTAATAGATTACAAAATGAGTTTTAAAAATGGATTTAAAAAAAATTGAGTTTGAAAAAATTGAATAATCAAAAAGAATGAATAAAGCAACGTGTCTTCGGCATAAAATAACCCAAGGGTTGACGTGCCGTAAAAATCCCACCAACCAACCAACCAACCAGCCAACCAACCAATTTAATGAGATCTCTAAAATTTTTAGCCCAGCGGCCTAACTACTTAGCTATACCAGCCAGTCTTTATTTAATATTTGTATACAGTAAAGTCGTTTTCCATGGTATTATGAGGTCTAATAAAGTACTGCGTAGATTGATGTTTCATAGTCGTTGCAGCGAAGACGCCAAAGATTTTTTTTTCTCCAGACAGACAGCTTGAGACTTACATAATTTGAATATTTAGATATTGAGCTGCGAGCCAAATTTACAGCGACAATACACATATAAATGTATGCACGCATACGACACTATGAAATTATATACGTTTATTATAATTTCATAGAAACTTGCGCGCGTAAATAAAGGTGGGTGTTTACGACAAAGCCATGACGAAATTATATATTTATCTTATAGTTTTAAACGGCTGTTTTTCTTCAACGATCAATTTAAAGATAATACAAATCTCGATACAGAGATTTGATAAAAGCAGCTTTTATCTAATAATATAAACCAGTGGTTCTCAGCCTTTTATTACCTATGGACCGCTTTGATTTTTATATTTCACTGTAGACCCCCAGGTAATCCTTAACTTGTTCCTCGTAAATTCCTATCATAAAATAAACTGAACCCTCATTTTATGTCCGTGTTTTTGCAATAAATGTTTTATTTTTCTTGCACCCGTTATTTTACATTACTAAATATATTTTCTTTATTTATTTTAATATTCACATCAATGTGTATATTCTAAAAGTTTTTATTTTGTGAGAATTGTTAGTTTTAAAGTGGGGGCTCGTTTTACAATTTAGGCATAAATTGGATCCTCCTTTGATGACCGTAATTTTGTTTTTTCGTCGACGATGATTAAAATCTGACATTTTTATTTTAGAGTACCACAGCCCCCTCCCGCCCCCCAAAAAAAAAAAGAAAAGAAATAAGAACAACGAAAGGTAAGTATTGTAAAATAACGGATGCGAGAAAAATAAAACATTTATTGCAAAAACACGGACATAAAAATAAGGGTTCAGTTTATTTTATGGTAGGAATTAATAAGGAACAAGTTAAGGATTACCAACCCCCATAGCCATTCGTTGTTTAAAATCCAATTGAGTTTTTTTAATTAAATATTTTTGCTTGCCTAGACACAGGGAAATGTTATATGGTTCCCGGATTCCGTCTTTAAGCATCACGAGTCACCATCCACGGCAGACAGGTAGCCCCATTAGGGGAAGAGGTCTTACCCCTCTGCAGAGGTGGAGTCGATATATTCTACAGCTCAGTCGACAGGACGGGGAGGTAGAGTGTTAAGGCATTGAGAGATTTAATATGACGTTGAGTGGTATGGTCTTGAGAGACGTATAGGACCGTGGAATGTTGAGGTATTGAGAGACCTAGACATTCATAGTGTTAAGTAGTAATAAAAGTCGGCGGTATGAGTAAACCGTTACGGTTTACTCATACCGTCTCTCTATCACACACATCTCGCTCTTGATGAAGACCACTTCAATAAAGGGTCGAAACAGATTTCTGTCAGCGAATTATAACATCATGTGTTGTTTTTTCTAAAAATATTTATTTCATACTGTCGGATTCACTTCCATTCGCTTTTTCACACACACACACACACATATATATATATATATATATATATATATATATATATATATATATATATATATATATATATAAACTCTTTTTTTTTCAAGGTCTGTTAAAATGTGCGTTGTATTTAAACTTATGTTATGAAATGTGATATTACCTAATAACGCAATGATAAGTGAGTAGCAGTAAAGATACATTTTCACATAGTTAAATGCATATAATTGCATATGAATTGATGTGATTCAACTAGTAAATAAATAAATGAAAAATAATAATTGCCACTTCCCTTATATGCTTTAAAAACAATAGATATATCGCTCATCCGATTCTTCTGACTGTTGGCGTTCATAGAAATAATATATATATATATATATATATATATATATATATATATATATATATATGTAAGAATGGAAAATGAATCCGACAATATGAGGAAAAAATGAGTAAAGAAAAGAAATGTAGATGGATAAAAATGAATTTTATCGATATCACTTTTAATCGATATCACTTACACATGTGTTTCGGTCTGTTTATCAACATTTTGATAAACAGATCGAAACACATGTGTAAGTGATATCGATTAAAAGTGATATCGATAAAATTCATTTTTATCCATCTACATTTCTTTTCTTTACTCATTTTTCCTCATATATATATATATATATATATATATATATATATATATATATATATATATATTATGTATTTCTTTTTGGATTTTCAGAAAACAATTATCAGTATACCCAAACTCTAAGCGTTTATTAGTCCACTAATTTAATTGCCTATTTTTATAATGCTTTTTGTTGGTGAATTGAATAAGATCAGGTTTCCTTCAGGATGCTCTACCATAATCATTTCTATTATGAAGATACCGTGCTGCCATTTTTGGGCTGATTTCAACACACACTTACTCTTTCTCCCCAAGGGAACACAGTTTGACAGTGGAGATTATATCAGTCACGGTAGCTTCGCATCCCTCAGTGGTAAATTGTACAATCTTTCGGTTTACTATTGATTTCCATATTTCGACGCGATTTGGCATTGAAGGAGAGTGCAAGAGATTATGGATGGTTTTGAAGGTTAAGTACAAAAATGAAATAAAAAGCTAATGTGTTTATTTGCTTCATTCCTCAATTCACTGTTAAAATTGGGTTTCCAATGTCAATGACGCTGGCTCTTTGGGGAGTTACTAGCAATAAGTCACTTTCTAAATTGCGAGAATTCCCGTGACCGTGTAGTACGATGTATTGTTAAGTGATTGGATAGCTTGATAGAAAACTTAGTATTGCAGATTTTGAATATATTTACCAAATCTCATATGTTAGTAAGACAATTGTTTTCTCCTAATGCTGTCTCTCTATTCATTATATATATATATATATATATATAATATATATATATATATTATATATATATATATATATATATATGATGATGATGCAGCAAACTCGCGTTCAAGTATTGCCATTGCTTGATATAGTAACAAGAAAAAAAAAGAAAAAAAAAGAAAAAAAAAGCTCAACAGTTCAAACAATATAATGGTGAGCTTCAAAAACATATAAAGGACAAGACATGTATTGCATATCAAGCAATGTCTGTGCCTGAAGCTTTTTAAGTGAGGAAAGGCTTTGCACATAACCAATCCCACTCTCTAAGTGACTGCCACGTTTGAACCAAAAAGAAGAACAAGTCAACATCATTGGCTGCAGCAGCCGCCGCAGGTTAAATTTTGGAGTTTTCCTTCTCCTAGACACTTGCCTTGATAAGGCTGAGGAATGCATCTCTCCCGGTGGTTTTGCTACGCGCCTGGATGCCAATCCAAGTATTTCTACGTCCCCGCGTATGTTATTTGCTAGATGGCCATTGAGCGAAAGGCTTCATCCGCCCTTTGACAGGTTTTGTTTTTCGTCCTGCTGGATGTCTAGCCATCCTCCTCACCAGATAGGCTTGGTGGGGTAACCGGTTTAGTTGCCGATAACCCGACTATGAGACAGGTAGTATTGGGTTACAGAGTACCAGTAGCGCCATATACGACCTGACAATATATATATATATATATATATATAATATATATATATATATATATATATATTGCAACTCGTTGGATGAGGATGCCAAAATCGAGAACATTTCGGGTTTATAAGCTGCAGCACAATCAGGATTGTCCCACAGGTGTCGCCTAATGGTGGAAGGTGAATATGAATTGCTTGGTAGAGAAGAGAAGTCAAAGTTGTTGTTACGGATATAAGATGGAATGTGTTGGTTTATTCTGACCTCCAATCTTTGAGTAGAGCGCCCAATGTAGCAAACATCGCATTTGCATTTTAATTTGTAGATAAGGTAACTTTTTTCACTATCTTGGGGGGAAATATATATATATATATATATATATACATATATATATATATATGATAATATTCATATTCATATTCATATTTGCTATATAGTAAAATCGACGGGGTAGCCTAATGTAGGTATCAGCCAGACACCGAGGGAATCTATCCCTTTTTCACTAGCGCTCGATCAGGGATCTTATTTTTGCGTCTGAGGTGGGGCGCCGCACCAACTATCAGCTCATCACTTTACCGCACAGATCCCTGTGCTACTCATACGCTGAGTTGGTGAGGGCCGGTACTGAACCGAAACTTTGTGATTCCGAGCCGGATGCTCTATCGACTGAGTGTGGTATATTTACAAGTAAATAGTACTGTTAGTTAAGTTAGCCTAAGTAAGGGCCAAAGTGGAGTGCTGCATGTCATGAACTACTCAGTCACCAGGATTCCGTCCTTGAGCATCACGGGTCAACATCCACGGCCCTTTCAGAGGGGCAGTTGGTTTATTTTATAGTGGACAGAGAGCGGAGACTATTAGGTAATCTTTTGCGTCTTTTCCAGGTCGGAAAATATTGCTCTGAGATGTTTTTGGATGTTTACCTCTCTGTTGGAGGTTTTTATTTGACCACATGATTTATTGTAGATCGTTGGTTTCTGAATCCACATTGGCAATCTGTAAGAAGGTTGTTGGATTCAACACACCATACTAACCCTTTGTTGACCATACGCTGCATAGCTTGCAAATTTAGTTTGTTAGTGCTATTGGACAGTAGTTTTCTGGATTGGAGCTATTTTCTAGAAGGTTGTCTAAGGATTTTTGGTAGCTGTATAAGGAATTCCTAATGGAATTCATCTGAGCAAAATTTAGTGCTGTGAGATCTTTGGATCGCTTCTGTTCGTTCTGGTAATGCGAAGGATTTGTTGTAGGCTTCAGAGTTGCTTGATTTGAAGTTTACGTTGTTGGTATATTTTTTAATATAAGGTGTGATGAAGTCCACCTTAAATTTATAGACTTTGCGTGTGCGCGTTGATTAAACCAGCCAATCAACAGCTCGAGTATGTGGTTAGTTAAATATTTAATCGCCAATCTTAAAAGCTGTTCATTTACACGTATTCAACCCGGACAAACGGATCTGCAACCAAGGACTCTGCTCAACCAAAGGGACACCTAATCAGGATCAAAACACCTCTCGATGCGCTGTGTCCATATTTGTGTATGTACTGTATTGTTCATAATCTCTAATGTTGAGTTAGCTGGTGCGTTTGAGTCTTGGAGACTTCTATTTTTAGGTTATAAATAAAAAAAGAAGAAAGTAAAGTCGTCGGGTGGCCTAAAGTCAGTATCAACCAGACAGCGAGGGAGTCTATCCCCTTTTTACTAGGGCTAGACCAAAGAGATTGTTTTGGCATCTGAGTTGGGGCACTAGACCTACCATCAGCTCCTCACTTTACCGCACAGGTCGCTGTGCTACTCAGACGCTACGTTGGGCCAGTATCGAACCCGGAAACTTGTGGTTCCTAGTTGAACGCCCTACCAACTGACCCTTTTGTCAAAAGTTGTTGAAGTTCTTCGTAATTTGTTCTGATTCCACAGCAGGTCCATTGTATGAGGGTTGTGTTGTGTGTTTTGGTTGAAATTGATCTTTAAGTTCTAGGATGGGTTTGGTGGGTTTTTTTCCTTTGATTTTTTTAGGAATTATGTTGCTCTGTCTCCATTCTTGGTTTTAATTTGGATTGATGTTGAAAGGTCTCTTGATGAGAGAAGATTTGTTGAGAGATGTCTGATATTTTTTGTTTGTTTTTATATTGCTTTGGGTTTGGGTCTTTTTTATTGGTTAGTGTTTTTTAAATTTCCCTTGAGACTATCTTTCCACTTTTGTTTATTCCGAAAATTGGTAGGTGGATAGGTGATATTTGTGGTTTTGGTTTTATGGTATTTATTCTAGTTGGATATTTATCTGTAGTTATTATTTGTGTAGTAGTGTGGCTGTTTGTTGTAAAGTTTTGGATATAGTTTGTGGCACTGATAGATAGGTTTCTGTAGACTTAAGTGTTTTTCAATACCTCCTGAAACTTAGATCAATCGTCTGGTCCCGGTTTGATAAGTTTCTCGACAAGTGCCTCGTATTTGTGTGTTTGTTGATTGGATTCGCCCTCTGTGCTGCATATAATAATATAATAATAATAATAATAATAATAATAATAATAATAATAATAATTGTATAAGAAATTCAAATTTTCACAATTCAACTAAATGGTACATGCACAAACCTGAATCTGTCCTGGAGAGTGACACGCATAAGATTCACTGGGAGATACAGACGGATTAGCTCATCTCGGCCAGGAGACCAAATCTAGTGTTAATTAACAAACAGAAGAAAACTTGCCATACCGAGGATTTCGCCGTCCCGGCGGACCACCGAGTGAAAGTAAAAGAAAACGAAAAGATAGACAAATATTGGGACCTTGCCAGAGAACTGAGAAAACTGTGGAACATGAAGGTGAAGTTCGTACCAAATTGTAATTGGTGCCCTTGGAACGGTCCCCAATGCTATGGAAAAGAATTTGCGTGAATTGGAAATCAGATGAAGAATCAAGACCATCCAAACTATAGCACTGTTAAGATCGGCTAGAATTCTCAGAAGAGTCCTGGAGACCTGAGGAGACTTGTTGTCACTCAGCCTCCAGTGAACTACCGCCTATGGCAGGTGGGAAAACTCAATAATAATAATAATAATAATAATATAATAATACCGATGAGATATAGATGGATCACTTAATTCCAGCTAGGAGACCAATGTTAATTAACAAGTGGAAGAGAAGTGTCTTCTCGAGGATTCAGCATTGTTAAGATCAGCAAGAATACTCAGAACTCTCCTGGAGACCTGAGGAAACTTGTTGTCACTCATCCTCCAGTGAAGGACCATCAACTTACGCTTGTGTGAAAAGCACACAAGGAGTGAAATAATAATAATAATCCCGAGTAAACAATTATTGCTTCAAGTATCCATCAATACAATTAATTTACACATGGTATTGCGTATTCATATCTAATATCAATTATTTCCAAAAAGATCTATTTAAGCCATAGATGAGACCCTCACAAATACTCATAGGGGTACATGAGAAAATTCTACAGTGGGTTTTGAAAATTTCCCAAGTTGCCCTAGATCTTAATTTTCTCGTGGGGAAGTGTGGAAAATTAAGATCTAGAATATCTCATATATCGAAGCCGATTATATATTGGTGTTATTTCATTTGGTGATTTCATGTAGCTTTCCTATGTAATCATCAGACCAAAAGTTGGGTAAACACTTTTAATTCTTTTTGTTACTGACAATTTCTCACCTAGTGATATATATATATATATATATATATATATATATATATATATATATTAAGGTGTCAAAAAAGTATTGAGATTTTCGGTACTCCTGACACACTTGTATTCTGAAAAATTAACATTCCATTCATTCTTCATTTCTATCTTGGTAAATACAGCTTTAAAATCTTTACTTTTTGACACACCTTGTATTCATTTATTGTTCATTCCTATCTTGGTAAATACAGCTCCAATCTCGAAACTTTTTTGACACACCTTTGTATGTGTGCAATATAATAATATATATATATATATATATATATATAAAGTTTTGTGATTGCTAAACAAAGTTATAAAGTTTTTTATTATATTTTATTTATTTTATTTTATGAAGGCTATTTCAATATCCGAGAGACAGGATCATATTGATGTTCAAAAGGAATTAAATCGTTTACCTTAACTGTTTGCTGTTACTTGAAGTTTCAACGGTGCCTCGTGTGGTGTGATATGGTGTAATGGCTAGCAAACTAGACTGGGAACTTATTTATGCGCTCCATACATACGGCCTTGTGCAACAATTAAGTAAAAACCTGTATATATATATATATATATATATATATATATATATGTATATATATATATATAGATATTGGTATATATATATATATATATATATATATATATATATATAAAATAAATATATAAAGGTTTACATATCTATTTATTAGGTGACAAAGGAACATTCACGACCATATTGGTTTCATGCGATGCAATCATCAGGTGAAGATGTTTCAATTGAGCACTCTACCAATAATACTGCCTTTGATACGCCATTCCAGCAAAAGCTGAACAAGTGACCATCTCACACTATAGTATATATATATATAATATATATATATATATATATATATATATATATATATATATATATATATATATATATATATGTGTGTGTGTGTGTGTGTGTGTTTGTTTGTGTGTGTGTGTGTGTGTGTGTGTGTGTGTAAGTTGAAAATGGATTATTTTAAATATAAAATAAAGTAAAAAAGTTTTCTATTATTATCATTTTATTTTATATTTAAAATAATAATAAACAGAATACATGTGTACATGAACAAACTCCTGGCCGAAACACGTGTTAGTAAAATAAATCTATTTAAGCCATAGATTCTTTTTACTTTGTTTATTTTTCCTTTTAACCACACACACACACACACATACACACACACACACATATACACACACACACATATATTATATATAATATATATATATATATATATATATATATATATATATATATATATATCAACCCCGTCGCAACGAACAGGATGCAACACAAGGTCAATCTAAAGTTGAGTTTAACAGTTTGTATTCAAAGTTTTCCTTCTAGACTGGTTACCTACCCATGGTTAAAGACCCCAGTTCTCACTGCTATTTTACCCATTTATATTAAGAAAAGTTATTTGATGCTATAATTAATTATTATGGATTATCATTAGTTACTTAAAACGATACAACTGTTTGCAAAGTAATAACTATTCCCAATTAGAAATAATTACTTAAAACATAAAATTATCAGTATTAAATGGTGAATCTTGAAACCACATAAAAGTGTGCTGATTATTTGTGTTAGATAAGAATATTTGATATATAATTGTTTGCAAAAACTTCTTAAGAAACAACAATGCCCCCCCAAAAAAAATGTAAATATGAACTTACAATGAACGCAATTCCATGACCACTAGGCGTAAAATAAACCTGGATGTGTTGCCTTGTTGTTAAATTTGGTTTGGTTTGTTTTGCTTTTACGGCATATCAACCTCGGTGGGTCATTTAATGCCGATAATGTTTTGAAATAATTCAATTCTTAATGGATAATACAATTTTTTTATAAATACATTTTTCTATTTAACCCATAGATGGGACCCTAACAGTGCTACCACTCCGGGTCAGAGTGGACCAGGGACAATGTGATTGAAAGAGGTGTTCCACATTCCCCAAACCTCCAAAACTGGAACCTCACCATCAGATAGAGTTTTTAACGTCATTCCTAGACTTGAGCAAACACACACGTGCGTGCGCCTCAAACACATACGAACGCACGTACGTACGACATATAGAGTGAACACTCTCAAACACACTCATGTTCACACAGACACACATGCACACACACAAACGCACACACGCGCATTTGCAGAGACTCTCTCACATTTGCAGAGACACACTCACAAGCACACAAGCACACACACAAACATACACACAAACACACACACAAATACGCACTCACAAACACACTCTTGTTTACACACACACACACACACACATATATATATGTATATAGTAGAAAGGTACAAATAGATAACCTACTTAAGTTTCACCAGAAAAGGTTCATTAGGGTCAATTGTAATTAATTAGTACATACTAATTAATTATACTATATTTGCTTTACTAACGTATTGGGCACTTCATATTCTTTATAACTCTGACCCTCAGTCACCGCCTTCTAGCACCCATATGATAAAAAGGGGTTGGGGCTTGCCATGGCAATAGGGTTGGGGCAATCATATAGATGCTAGGGCTTGACGTGACCAGCCGATTGATCGGAGGGGGCCTCTCCGACCACCCGTCTAGCCCAAGATAGGGCCAAAGTGGAGTTTTGCAAGTCATGGACTGCTCAACCACCTGGGTTCTATCATTAAGTAATCACGGTTCGCCACCCACGGCTAACAGGTGGCCCGATTGGGGGAGTCTTACCCCAATGCAGATGTGCAGTCGGTGCATTCTAATGCCCCACCGACAGGGCTGTTGTTGTTAAAATCAATCAATCAATCAATCCAATCAAATCAAAGTCGCATTGAATTATAAGGTATGTGAAGTGAAATAATTATCTAGAGCATTTATTCATTAAAGGAATTTTTTCTAAGGAAAATGCTTGTATATTACAGGGGCCTTGATTGACATGATGCCACATTTTAGGGGACAATTACGATCCAATGAGATTACTGGGCTTCTCTTATGAACTATGTTAAAAGGAACCGCTCATTAAAGCGGTACTATTGAAGTCAAAGGGTCAGAAATAAAGGGAGAGATAGATAGATAGATAGATAGATAGAGAGAGAGAGAGAGAGAGAGAGAGAGAGAGAGATAGATAGATAGAGAGAGAGAGAGAGAGAGAGGTGGAAATAGGGAAAAGTAAAAACAAAGTGAACGTGAAGGTGTGTGGGGGAGTCAGAAAGACAGAAAGAGGGAGGAAATGGGTGTCTTCCTAGTGTGGTAGTAGCACTGGGTGTGCGAGCGGATGGATTGCTGCAGAAAGTGACCACTTCAAAGGGGATGGCATCCAAATTTAAATAAAATACGAATCAAGCTTTTCATGTAAAGACTTACCTGAAAAGCTTGATTCGCAGAAAGTTTTGCTCTCACCACATATCTATCTATCTATCTATCTATCTATCTATCAACGAACACACATTCATACACACAGCGACAAAAGTACTCGTACTAAGATTCAATTTACGTAAAGGCTATGGTCGTAAAAGATGAAATCTGCGACCCGAGTTCAAATCCTGGACATGACTTTAAATACTCTTATACCCTTGGGAAAGGCATGAATCTATTTCCTCGTCCCCCAGTTATTGGTAAATAGTAGGATAGATAGGAAAAGTCTGAATTCAAACCAACTGTACTCCACTTAACAAATTGTATCTCTTCGTGCTCGTAGCGAGTGTGGTAGTTAAATACATACATACCAAAGTAGAGGCCCTCGTCGTGTATCGGTTATCGTTTTATGAAATGAACCCGGTTTTCCGAATTCAAATGCTAGAAATGGCTATAATACACTTGGGAAATATATGAATACAAAACAAAAAAGAACAGAAATAATAGTTTAAAACGGCGGGTAATATCAGCATATTAAATTTTTATTTAAGAAGAAGAAAAAAGAAACTTCCAAACCATTCTTCAATCGAATTTCCACAGGAAAAGTAGTGATAAATTCACGGCACACAACAATTCTACATCTGAATATGACACCCTAAGAAAACGAGTTATTTCAGCGTGAGCATCAACATCATTGTGACCACAAACTGCATTACATCTTCCTGACGTTATTTATAACGTATATGAACATATCTGGATTAAATGTGTTTATTAAATATATTCTGTTAAAGAAAAAAATGGAATATCTATTCTCTACAGGAGAGAGAGAGAGAGAGAGAGAGAGAGAGGAGAGAGAGAAGAGAGAGAGAGAGAGAGAGAGCATGTATGAGATAGGGAGAAAGAGAGATATAGTTAGAGAGAGAGTGTGTGTGTGTTGGCGTGTATGTGTGTATGTAGAGAGAGAGAGAGAGAGAGAGAGAAAGCGAGAGAGCGTGTATGAGAGGGAGAAAGATAGATATAGTTAGAGAGAAGAGAGAGAGAGAGAGAGAGTGTGTGTGCGTGTGTGTGTGTGTTGGTGTGTATGTGTGTGGTGTGTGAGAGAGAGAGAGAAAGCGAGAGAGCGTGTATGAGAGAGGGAGAAAGATAGATATAGTTAGAGAGAGAGTATGAGAAGAGAGAGGTGTGTGTGTGTGTGTGTGTTGGTGTGTATGTGTGTGAGAGAGAGAGAGAGAGAGAGAGAGAGAGAGTGTGTGTGTGTGTGTGTGTGTGGGTGTGTGTGTGGCGTGTATGTGTGTGTATGGTGTGTGAGAGAGAGAGAAAAGAGAGAGAGAGAGAGGGAGAGAGACAGAGCATGTATGAGATAGGGAAAAGAGAGATATAGTTAGAGGAGGAGTGTGTGTGTGTTGGCGTGTATGTGTGTGTGTGAGAGAGAGAGAGAGAAAGCGAGAGAGCGTGTATGAGAGAGGGAGAAAGATAGATATAGTTAGAGGGAGAGAGAGAGTGTGTGTGTGTGTGTGTGTGTGTTGGTGTGTATGTGTTGTGAGAGAATGAAAGAGAGAGAGAGAGTGGTGTGTGTGTGTGTGTTGTTGGCTGTATGTGTGTGTATGTGTGTGTGTGAGAGAGAGAGAAAGGAGAGAGAGTTAGAGAGGAGAGAGAGAGAGTGTGTGTGTGTGTGTGTTGGCGTGTATGTGTGTGTGTGTGTGTGAGAGAGAGAGAAAGAGAGAGAGAAAAGCGAGAGAGCGTGTATGAGAGAGGAGAAAGATACATATAGTTAGAGAGAGAGAGAGAGAGAGAGAGAGAGAGAGAGTGTGTGTGTGTGTGTGTGTGTGTGTATGTGTGTGTGAGAGAGAGAGAAAGAGAGAGAGAGTGTGTATGTGTGTGTTGGCGTGTATATGTGTGTATGTGTGTGTGAGAGAGAGAGAAAAGAAGAGAGAGAGAGAGAAGGAGAGAGACCATGTATGAGTGAGGGAGAAAGAGAGATAGAGTTAGAGAGAGAGATAGAGAGAGAGGTGTGTGTGTTGGCGTGTATGTGTGTGTGAGAGAGAGAGAGAGAAAGCGAGAGAGCGTGTATGAGAGAGGAGAAAGATAGATATAGTTAGAGAGAGAGAGAGAGAGTGTGTGTGTGGTGGCGTGTATGTGTGTGTGAGAGAGAGAGAGAGAGAGAGAGAGAGGAGAGAGAGCATCTATGAGAGAGGGAGAAAGATAGATATAGTTAGAGAGAGATATATATAGAGAGAGAGTGTGTGTGTGTGTGTTGGTGTGTATGTGTGAGAGAGAGAGAGAAAGAGAGAGAGAGAGAGTGTGTGTGTGTGTGTGTGTGTTGGTGTGTATGTGTGAGAAGAGAGAGAGAAGAAAGAGAGAGAGTGTGTGTGTGTGTCTGTGTGTGTTGGCGTGTGTGTTGTATGTGTGTGTGAGAGAGAGAGAAAAAGAGAGAGAGAGGAGAGAGAAAGAAGAGAGTGTGTGGTGTGTTGGTTGTGTGTGTGTGTTGGCGTGTATGTGTGTGTATGTGTTGAGAGAGAGAGAGAGAGAAAGAGAGAGGGAGAGAGAGAGGGGAGAGCATATATGAGAGAGGGAGAAAGAAAGATAGATAGAGTTAGAGAGAGAGGAGTGTGTGTGTATGTTGGCGTGTATTTGTGTGTGTGGTGAGAGAGAGAGAGGAAGAGAGAGAGATGGAG
>CM042142.1:100431189-100506189 GCA_023376005.1 Doryteuthis pealeii
GGACTTGCCAAGATGTGGATGAGGATGAGGATGAGGATGAGGGTGAAAGTTATACCAATTGTAGTTGGTGCAGTTGGAACGGCCCAAAAAAGCTCGGAAGAAAGACTCGAGGAACTGGAAATCAGTGGAAAAATTGAGACCATCCAGACTACTGCACTGCTGTAATCGGCTAGAATACTCAGAAGAGTCCTGGAAACCCGAGGAGACTTGTTGTCACTCAGACTCGAGTGAAATACCATCAGTGAAATACCAATGGGTGGAATAATAATAATAATAATAATAATAATAATAATAATAATAATAATAATAATAATGGGACGGTCCCAATAAACTTTGAAAAAAGACTGGAGGATCTGGAAAACAGAGGAAGAATTGAGACCATCCAGACTACTGCAATTGGCTAGAATACTCAGAAGAGTCCTGGAGAACTGAGGAGACTTGTTGTCACTCAGACTCCAGGAAATACCATCAGCTAACGCAGATGTGAAAAACTCAAAAGAAGTGAAAATAATAATAATAATAATAATAATAATAATAATAATAATAATAATAATAATATAATAATAATTTGACGGTCCCAAAAATTTGGAAAAAGACTGGAGGATTTGGAAATCAGAGGAAGAATTGAGACCATCCAGAATACTGCGTTACCGCAATCGCTAGAATACTCAGAAGAGTCCTGGAAACCTGAGGAGACTTGTTGTCACTCAGACTCCAGGGAAATACCATCAGCTAACGCAGATGTGAAAAACTCGAAAGAAGTAAAATAATAATAATAATAATAATAATAATAATAATAATAATAATAATAAATGTTGGTTTTTCTCCTCGAAGTAGAAGAGTATTGTTTCGTTTCTTTGATGCTTTATTTATCGATAGTACATCAACTGCAATGGCTGATCAAAGTCGTGTGATGTCACGTTCCTCCCTGGTCGTCTTTCTTTTCAGCGAAAAGCGAGTGACAGTCAAGAGAACGTCACCAGCTGAGAGGCCTGAGGAACATTCTTTGAATCAGCCGTCAAAGCTCTTCAGTTCAAACAAAGACAGCGACGATGGTGTCTTTGAAGAACTCGGAACGCTGAGATGGAATTGGTACTGACCTTCGTGGCCGCTCGCTCTGACATTTTACATTGATGTTACTCAGGGGTTCTCATGGATTTTACAAGCACTAATAAGTAAAGTAGACGGAGTAGCCTATTGTCTGTATCAGCCGGAGGGAGTCTATCACCTTTTTGCTAACGCTATGATCTATTCCCAGGAGGCTGCTCTACCGACTGAGATACTCTTACTTCTTTCTTTCTTTCTGTCATGTATGTACTAGAAGACGGTGACTGAGGGTCTTATGTCTGGTGTAGGACATTAAATTGTATTTAATGGTGAAGCTCAGAGGAGTGTGGAGTACCCCTTCATCGCCATTACTCCTTGGTCCACTCTGACCCGGAGTGGTAGTAGAAGATTGATTTTGCGTCTGAGGTAGTGTGCCACTCCGACCATTAGCCCCCCCCCCCCGATTTATCTAGGGCTGGTTTAGCTCAGTTGTTAGAGTATCCAGCTTAGAACCACAGGGTTCTGGGTACAAGCCCTAATACAATGATGAAATACGACAATTGCAAATCACATGCTAAAATAACAATACATGCTAAAATAACAGTACTTACATTAGAATAAAATATTGTGATTGTGATATTTTCACATTTAAGGAAACTCAAAATGACATAAAATACTTCTTGGACTATAGACTATTAGAATTGTTTATCCAGATTTTTTTTTATTATTAATCTGAAAAACCTGTTAAAAGACTAATTCATGAGGTAATTTGAGCTTTTATTCTGTTTATGATATATTATTTATTTTTCTTTCTTTTCTCTTTGTTTAAGATGTAAGTAAGTAAAGTTGGTGGAGTAGCCATTATCGGTTACAGCCGCACAACGAGGGAGTCTATCTCCTTTTCGCTAGCGCCAGACCAGGGTGACGTTTTTTTTTATTTTATTTTATTTTTTTACTGTATCTGTAATCTATCCTAGATTCTAGGATAGAGGTCGGAAACCTTGTTCTGCATAGGGACCATGTCTGTAAATGAATACCGAGCCATATCTTTCACCGTTGTTTAAAATCATCCATATTTGTTGGTATTTGTATTTTTCACAAAAGACAATATGTCACGATTAAATATACGAGTATTTACAGAAGAATTGAAAAAATGAAGGATCTCAATATCTGATATAAATAACACCCACGTTTTCAATTTAGAATACAAACTACAATCTCTGTGCTGTGACAGTAAATGGAAACGTATAGAATGGAGAGATCTTGTTTTGAATATCTCCAACACCGAACTAAACACAAACAAGATGGAAGCCCTACAATTTGTATTAAAATTTGCGACTGGGTTGGTAAGAAATCCGAATTACAACTCTTATTTTTCACATTTTTAAAATATTTTTATCATATTGTCGGATTCGTTTCTATTTCATCGTAAAGCACACACATTTTCACACACAAGCGCGCACGCCCACACGCACACACACACACACAGAGACACACAGAGACACAAACACAGACACAGATGCACATACACGCACACACACATAAATATATATATATATATATATATATATATATATATATTGATAGGAAAAGTCTTATAGGCATTTTAAAATGTAACTTTTCCTATCAATTCTCCTCTTTCCAGCCTCCACATCCATTAATATATATATATATATATATATATATATATATATATATATATGTGTGTGTGTGTGTGTGTGTGTGTGTGTGTGTGTGAAGAGATGGAAGTGAATCCGACGGTATGTAGTGTATTAAGAAAATTGAAAAAACACAGGTTTAAATAAGTTGAGTGGTAAGTTTATTGGCCGACGCTGCAGTGTTTCGATCTATTAATTAGATCATCTTCAGGGCATTTTTTTGTATAAGGAAGGTGATAAAATTTTTTATCATAGAATAACGAGAAAAGCAAGCGATAGTTCTTGCTTATCAGTCTGTTCAAAATTTGAAATCTGAAGAAAAGACGCTGAAAAATGTATGGTTTGAAATATGACGTCAAATATTCTCTTCTATGGTGTGAGTATCAGAGTGTATGAGTGTGTGTATAGAAAAAAGGCATTGTGCATTTTATATATATATATATATATACAATTTCCAAACTCCCGTTATTTAAAAAACATAAATCACTATTCAGACAACAACCTTTCCATCTTTATGTCCTAACGAAGGTTTATTAAAAACCGATAGGTTTTAATGTACTTCACCATCAAGATAAATTCATCTTTTGGAATACTTTTTCTATCATATATATATATATATATATATATATATATATATATATATATATATATATATATATATATGTGTTTCAAAAAAGTATGGAGATTTTTCTCTACTTTTTGACACACCTGGTATTCTGAAAAACAATTAACTGTCTCATTGTATATTTCTATCTTGGTAAATACAGCTTCTAACTCGGAACTTTTATGACACACCTTGTATTCTGAAAAAAATGACGTTCCATTCATAATTCATTTCTATCTTGGTAAATACAGCGTTAATCTCGATACTTTTATGACACACCTTGTATATATAATATCAGGGTGTCAAAAATATTGAATATGATTAATACGTTTATTCATTTATGATTTAAACCTTAGACCTAGCCAGTATGGGTTTTTAGATAAATAAATAGGACAGCAATGCAGTCTTGTTTATTTACACGCTACTAACACGAATTTTTAACAATGAACTTGAAGGATAAATTCTAATGACGATTTATGTTTCGTCATATAATGCTGTCCATACTGATACTTCAGCAGACCTTCTAACTACTGCCATATTGATTACTAGTGAGGATAAACAAACAAACTTATTTTTATTGTCCAACAGACTGACAAGAAAAGTATTTCATGTCATCTTGAGTTACATTCCAAATTCGCAATCTCGCTATCATAATATTGGGATTTAATGGAAATAATGTTTTTCTTTTAACAGGTGTTTTCAGATTAATAATAAAAAAAAGGAAATCTGGATAAACAATTTCAATAGTCTATAGTCCAAGAAGTATTTTATGTCATTTTGAGTTTCCTTAAATGTGGAAATATCACAATCCCAATATTTTATTCTAATGTAATTACTGTTATAAAGATTTTTTTTTATAGTGCGTTAGAAGCATTAATTAAAATGTAATAAGATTTTTTGAAGGCAAAATAATGCAAATTTATGTTGAAAAAAATTTATTTAATTTTTTTCTTTTTCTCCCTCCTCTCACTCTTAATATTTTCGGGCAAGACCCATCTTCAGAGAGTTGAAAAGTTTCTATCTGTGTTTGTTAAAATCAACTGTGGTACCAATCCGTTGAATCTTCCAATGGAAATTTAAATGTTCGGCAAAGATCGTAAAAATTCCGTTCGGCAAAGATCGTAGAAATTGCGTTAAATGCCGTGATGCGTCTTGTTTTGCGGGAAGTTTTGAAAATCATTTCAGATATATTTTTTAATACTATAAAAATAATGAGGCCCTGCTCGGGGATATTGAAATAAAGATATTGAAAAAAAGATAAGTAAGTACTGTTATTTTAGCATGTGATTTGCAATTACCGTATTTGACGCTCTTTTTTCCAGAATCTTGGCTAAAAAAATGCCCTGCGGCTTATACATCGTAAGTGAAGTTTGAGACCTCCGTTAGGCCTAGGCTAATCTTCTCTATCATGATGCTCACTAACCCAGCTTACGCTCGGTAATTTTACCTACCCTAAACTCCATGCATCCTTATTTTATTGCTGGTATTGTTATAATTAAGATTAACAGTAGCGTATGGTGGCGAAGCAAAAACAAACACTAAAAACTTTTTTTCCTGAATCTGACCTGCTGAAATATGGGTGCGTCTTATATGCCCGTGTGTCGTATATGCCTTCAAATACGGTAATTAATAAGTTCTTTATGCATCAGCTATTTCAAAATTCAAGATTGTTACGATACGTGTCGCCATTTTATCGCTGTGGTTGAAAGTAGTTTTACAGTGGAGATCCCTTTTGTATAAAGTTTGATTCCTTTCTTTAATTAGAAAGATGTGGTATCAGTTTTAATCCTTGTCCGCCGATCTGTCCTTAGAGAGTTGTATAATCATCGTCCATTGGTCTGTGCTTCCAGCGAGTAATTGAGCACAATTTATCAACGCCTTTAAATAGTAAATTAAATAAATGTTTGAACGTTTTTGATTGGCTGATTCAGCCATTGCTGTTTTGGAACCGTTTATAAATATAAGTTTTGATCTTCAGCACAAAAGAATAATCCAAAAAAGATTGCCATAAATGTATTTCTTAACTTGAGATTCCTAAAAATGTTGAAATTTCACAAAACCAATATTTTGTAAAAAATGGAAAAATTTTCATTTTATCAAGGACTTACAATTACATAATAAATGCTTTCTGCAAAACCAATTTTAAAATTCAAAATTCAACAAATGTATTTCCTGTCACCTGAGTTTTATTAAAAGGTTAAAATTTCACAATCACAATGTATCAGTTTAATTAAAACAGTTATTTTCAAATGTGTTTTACAATTAAATAATAAGTCCTTTTTGCAATGCCAATTTCAAAGTTCACGATTGACTCAAATCTTATTATAATGGAGATTGTGTGTTTTTCTGTCTGTAACCGAAACTATATTCCTACTCAAGTCAAAATTCTCTTAGTTATTGACATCACATTCTCCATGATTTTATTTTTATCTAAACCTCAATTATTAATAAAATTGTCTTACATTATTAATACTGTTAACTATGTCTCCATACTAAGAACATGCAATTATATTTATATATACAACAAAATAGCGGTTTACAGTGTGAACGGGAAGGCTAATTTGCATATTTATATTAAAAAATCGAATTTAATAAATATGTGCTTAGTATTATTGATTTCTAACTGTTTGGTTTTATTTTAATGAATATAAGCAAAAATCTCTTCAATGAATCTTAAATGAAATCCATTAACAAGATAAGATAACTGTCATTTTATTCTTTACTTCCTCTTATAACTAAATACTTAAATTAGAAAAAATAACAATGAAATACGAGAGTGATGGAAGAGTAAGTTTCAGTTGTTCCATTTTTTATTATACTCCCTCTGTTTCAAATCTTTTATTATACTCCCTCTGTTTCAAATCTTTTTATCTGTATTCTTATTTAGTTTCATTAGCCTTTCTAATTTAATACAATATTTTATTACATTAAAACTTAAATACTTGCACCCGGAGGGTGCATATATTTGCTAGTATATTTAATTTCATATTGTGTTTCATCAGTATGTTGAAATTCTGTCATCACAATATTTCAATTTAATGGAAACAGTGTAATTTTTAAAAAAGTCTCATTTTAAAATTCAAAATTCAAGATTACTACTCATCTTTATAATTATTAGTTCCTCTCATCTTGGGTTTTATAGAAATGTTGAAATTTCACGATCACAAATATCAATCTAAAGGAAACACTGTATTTTAACAGGAATTTTACAATAAAATTGTAAATCCTTTTTGCATTGCCAATCTCAAAATTCAAGATTGCCACAAAAGTATTTCCTGTCATCTTGATTTTAATTAAGATGTTGAAACTTTGCAATCACAATATTTCAATTTAACAGGGTTTATAAATAAATAATAACACCTTTCTCCAATATGAATTTATAAATTCAAGATTGTCACCTATGAATTTCATGTCATTTTGAGTTTCATTAAAATGTTGAAATTTCACAATCACAATATTTCAATTTAATGAAAACGCTGTTTTTTTCAACTAAATAATAAGTCATTTCTGCCTGACACATTACAACATTGTATAGTCCAAGAAACAGCTACAAATATTTTTGCTGTTATCTTGAGTTACATCAACATGTTGAAATTTCGCAATCCCTATATTAAATGGAAACATTGTTATTCTAAAAATGGTTTTACAATTAAATAGTAAGTTCATTTTTATCACCAAGTTCAAAATAGAATCACTTTTATTTTAATATGGGTTTTCAAATTAAATAATAAGTAATTTTGGTATTTCTCTGAATGTTTGAGATGAGGCTTGATGATTAGTATTATCTGCGTTGTTCGGTCCATTGTCCTCATCTTCATTGTTATCTGTACAACGTTTCGGCCGATATGCCCTTCGGCCTTCTTCGGGTATTTCTTGACGGACTCGGGAACCTTCTTTTCGAACTCGGGAACTTTCTTGTCGTAGTCGGGAACCTTCTTGTCGTAATCGGGAGCCATCATGGAACTTTGAATCTAACCCTTTATCCAGTCTAGGTCATGTGTCCAATTGGTTCAATCATTACTGGCAACAGTAACATAGAAAAATAATTAACGCAGCTCCTACCCCAGCTATGGTTAGCGGAATGAGAACAGGATGCACCCGTGGACTGAATAAAAGTTTAGGTTCAATGTTCCATGATGGCTCCCAATTACGACAAGAATGTTCCCGACTACGACAAGAAAGTTTCCGAGTTCGAAAAGAAGGTTTCCGATTCCGAGAAGGTTCCCGAGTCCAACAAGAAATACCTGAAGAAGGCCGAAGGGCTTATCGGCCGAAACGTTGTACAGATAACAATGAAGATGAGGATAATAGTCCGAATAACTCAGATAATACTAAAAGTAATTTTGGATTCGACAAATTCGATGCTTATATTTCTTATGTCAACTGCTAAAATACCAGACTTCACTCTTAAAATTACCAATGATTTTAGCCTTTTTCCAACCCAATGACTCACAGAAGGCTTTCGGATGTCACAGATTTTCGGATCTATTGGATGACTCACAGAAGTCTTTCCAATGACATTCAGCAAACAACACAAGTCAGACTTCTAATACAATTTGTCCACACCCCACGCAGAAGTGCTGTCGCCACATCTTCACCGTTCTATGGTGTTTTCTAAATAAAAAAAAAGATGCACGTTTCAATCTTGACAGAAAATTAAAACATAAGACTTCGATTTTGAAGAAGCATAATAATAATACCGATAATCTAAAAGTATAATTTATCCGCACATCTCCAATGTTATTTAGGATCGAGGGTGATGTAATGATATGCAATGCGAAATTTTCAAGTCTTGGAAGTAATTGTGAGCATGCGTAGCGTTTGATTTTGCAGACTCCATCTTGAAACAGCGGGAAAATTGTGCTGCATCGTTTAGATTAGGAACTAATAACCGCAGTTAGGAAAGCGTCAATTTTGAGTGAATTTCATTGCGCATGCGTAGGAGCATTCCATTCCATGTTGCGGCTACAATATTAAATAGCAGAATTTAAGCGATGAAAATGAATTACGGGGAGTGTTTTCTTGTTGTGAGTGACAACGTTGGAACTAGAACTGACACATTATTATTATTATTATTATTATTATTATTATTATTATTATTATTATTTTCATGCATAAAATAGTCATATTTACCAGTAATATATTCCTTTATTCCCGACCGCTGACAGATATATAAAAAATAGTATATAAAACTTAGAAATCAACTGTTACCTGTATAGAATTGTATTTGTAAAATCTGCAATATTTTATGCATAAATACCTTTCATTTATTTATTTATCCCCCCATCTATATTAATAGGCTAAGTCACATTTTCTCTTTTATTCACTATTCATGTCTATCTATCTCTCTTCACTGGTCATCCCAATATATTAATCCCCCATCTCTCTCTATCTCTCTCTCTCTCTCTCTCTCTCTCTCTCTTTCATTTTTTATTTGTATCTATCTCTCTCTTTACTGCTCATTCCAATAGGTTAATTCCCTTTATTCAGTCTCACTCTCCCCACTTACTCTTTATTCATATCTATCTAACTATCTATTTTAATACACTAAGGCCCTTTATGTTTATTCCAATATGTTAATTCTCTTTTTCTTTATTCATATCTATAAATCGGTTAATTTTCTTTCCTCATCTCTCTCTCTCTCTCTCTCTCTCTCATATATATATATATATATATATATATATATATATTATATATATATATATATATACCTTTAATGGTCATTCCAGCATAGTAATTCTCTATGTGTATCTCTCTGTCTCTGTCTCTGTCTCTCCCTATCAATATATCCGTCAAACTATTTCTCTCTTTCTTCTGTTTATCTCTTTATCTCTGTCTCTCTATGTCTCTCTGTTTCTCTCTGTCTCTGTCTATGTCTCTCCGTCTCCCGTCTCTCTCTCTCTCTCTCTCTCTCTCTCTATCTCTCTCTCTCTCTCTCTCTCTCATATATATATACCTTTAATGGTCATTCCAGCATAGTAATTCTCTATGTGTATCTCTCTGTCTGTCTCTGTCTCTCCCTATCAATATATCTGTCAAACTAATCTCTCTTTTCTTCTGTTTATCTCTTTATCTCTGTTCTCTGTCTCTGTCTCTGTCTCTATGTCTCTCTGCTTCTCTCTGTCTCTGTCTGTCTGTCTGTTTGTCTCTGTCTGTCTGTCTGTCTGTCTGTCTCTCTCTCTCTCTCTCTCTATATATATATATATATATATATATATACTGGTCATTCAAGTATGATAACCCCCTTTCATCTCTCTTTCGCTATGACCTTGCATGCCTTAAAGACCCCAGCAATAATCTGACGTTCAAATCAAATAAAATTATCGGTATTATCCAGCGGCCAATTCTGTTGACAGCGATCTGAAGCCACATTGAACACTTAAGAGGATAATTCGAAAATCACCTTGACAACCGAAAGCAAGCATCAGTATCAAAGTTCATATATTCAGCCTCAATGCTTGTTAGCAAATAACGTTTTCAGACCTCATCTCTCAATGGATGTTGTAGGTTAACAAGTGGCAACCAAAATCGACTACCGAATAAATGATATTATCATTTATACCCACTCAAGGCAAGTAGCTCCACTACTTTTTTCGGGTATCTAAACATTTCTAAAATGATATACATATTTGCCAACCCCTCCGTACGAGTAGGGTGTGAAACAAGGACAATATCTTAAGCAGAATTTAAAAGGTTTAACAGTTTTTCTTCTAGACTTATCTGCCCTACTATTTACCCATAGCTAGAGGGAGAACATTTGGATGCGTAACTTTTAAGGATATTAGCGCTATGGGAAATGAAAATAGCCTGTGTTGAGTTTTTTTATAAGGTGTGTGTTAATTGCTCACTCCTACTTATAGACTAGGCCAGAATCATGTGATCTAACTCTTGGCCAATCACTGAGGTTGATACAATACTTAAACCTGGTCATAATTACTGCGGCATTCTTTGACGGCGGACATAGGATTAAAACACTGGACCTTTACCAATACGCAGGATAGGACTTATACGCTTACCAAAGGATTCCATAACACGGGACTTTCTCTAAGCCTTTTCAATTGGCCAAGGATGGCATTTAAAAACTTTACAGGTTATGGGCCCAGGACGCTTCCACTGCATATACAGTGTTCCCTTGACTTACGAGTGCCCTAACTAACGAATTTTCCAAGTTATGTTCTGTTACCCAGTCGATTTTTCGCTTGAGTTTAGAGCTAAAATTTAAGGTCGTAGTGGATTTGAGATATGCTTATGTTAGTAAACTCACTAAAAGAAGTTAAGTTTCCAAATTTATTAGGCCAAGTCGTCGCGGAGGTCTAGAGTCGGTATCTGCCATATAGCGAGGGAGTCTATCCCCTTTTCACTAGCGCTAGACCAAGGAGATTGGTTTTAGCGCCTGAGACGGAGCGCCACACCTACCATCAGTTCCTCACTTTACCGCACATATCCCTGTGCTACTCATACGCTGAGGTGGCGAGGGCCAGTGTCGAACCAAGAACCTTGAGGTTCCCAACCAATCTAATCATCTATATTAATAGGTTAGGACGCTTTTCTCTTTTATTCACTATTCATGTCTATCTATCTCTCTTCACTGATCTTTGCAATATCTCAATTCCCTTTCATTTCTCTCTCTCTCTCTCCTCTCTCTCTCTAACTCTCTCTCTCTCTCTTTCTCTCTTTCTCACACACACACGCACACACTTCTCTCTCTATCTATATATCTAAATACGTTAAGGTCCATTTTCTTTTTCATTTTTTATTTGTGTGTGTGTGTGTGTGTCTCTCTCCCTCTCTCCCCTCCCTCTCTCTCTATCTCTCTCTCTCTCCCTCTCTCTCTCTTTACTGCTCATTCCAATATGTTAATTCCCTTTATTCTCTCTCACTCTCCCCACTCACTTTTTATTCATATCTATCTATTTTAATACATTAAGGCCCTTTATGTTCATTCCAATATGTTAATTCTCTTTTTCTTTATTCATATCTATAAATCGTTAATTTTCTACCGACTGAATATTATTATAAAAAAATAAACATGAAATATATTACAGCACACAATTCATTACATTCTGTTTTACAATGCAGTGTTATCTTTCTTATTTGACTTTTTGTCTCCCAAATTCCCGAAGGCTGTGTCAGATTTTCCTGGTATTTTTTCTACCTGTATGATGGGATATTTTTTAAGTGGCGTATTCTACAGTCCCAACCGACAGGTTATTGGACAGTTGTGCTGAGTATCACTGACTCGAGAAAGAAATGATACTTGGGACCATATGACCTTAAGACACCCCTTCCGCTATCTCGACTCGTGGTGATACATTTCTCCTTCACACCATAAAAATCCGGTTGGTTGTTTGGGGTTAGGGATAGGGGTTAGGGTTAGGGGTTAGGGGGTTGGGGTTAGAGTTAGAGTTAGGGGTTAGGGTTAGGGGTTAGTTTTATAATTAAAAAAAAAATCTCTAAAAATCGTCTGTAAACAATTAACCGGATTTTGACGGTGTAAATGGAAAAAAATGTCCCCAGGAATCGAAATCGCAAAAGGGGTGCCTTAAGGTCATATGGTCCGATACTTGCATAATACCTGTCATAAAAGAAGAAGAAAAATGAGAAAAGAAGAAAAAAAAGAGATTATCCTCTTTACTTTTTATGTTATTATTTATTAATTTGATTTCATTATTTAGACTAGTACAAAATAAAAACACCCTCCGGGCGATGTAAAAATACATTTTTGAAACATATTGCCTGAGGGTGGGAGTTAAAAATTCAATGTCAGCGAGTTTGTACCCTAAGTAAGTAAAATCATCAAATTCATTAAAGATTAAAAAATAAAACAATTTAAAATCTAAACTTTAAATATGTATTAAAATAAAACAAACTATATATAGATATATAATACCAGTCATGTATTTATTAAAACTTGTTTTAAAAAACAATGAGGACTGTCTAATGTTGCATGTTCAAATTTTGAGTGTATTTATTCTATGTTATGACGATTTTGGGTAAGGTGACGTAAGCAGTGACGTAATTTTTGTTACAGACAAAAACCGGAAGCGAATCTCCATTATTAATAGATTTACCAAATGCGCAAGAAAATGCCTTACCCTAACAGATGCAAGTCCTGGAGAAAGAGAGTTGTGTATTTTCTGTTTATACGCCTTTATATTTGGTGTACCGTGATTAGTGTCTCGTGACGAGACTTTGAGTGTGAATTTTCCTGGCTCATTAATATATATCTACATTCAAAGGGAGGTAACTTTGTTAATATTTCGTCATATTTGTATTATGTGTCTTTATGCTACACCACGATCATTAAAATAATGGATCCAAAATTAGATAAGATCTCCTTCAATCAATGTACGTGGAATCTGAATGGATTTAACAACGGATTGCTACATTCTGCTCACAGCGGCTCTCCATATCCCATCCAAGAGGAGTACAAAAACTGATGGTTAGTTTATTATGATTTAACAGAAGGACTCGGATAATAATAATAATAATAATAATAATAATAATAATAATAATAATAATAATAAACAAAAAAGAAAGAACTTGTCAACTGGTGGATTTTGCAGTTCCAGCAGATCACAGGGTAAAGCTAAAGGAAATGAAAAAATGGACAAATACCTGGACCTTGCCAGAGAACTGAAAAAGTTATGGAATATGAAAGTGAAAGTTATACCAATTGTAGTTTGTGCACTTGGAACGGTCACAAAAGGATTGGAAAAGTGTTGGAAAATTTGGAAATCAGAGGAAGGATTGAAACCATTCAGAACACTGCACTGTTGCAATCTGCCAGAATACTCAGAAGAGTCTTGGAGACCTGAGGAGACTTGCTGTCACTCAGACTCCAGTGAAAGACCATCAGCTAACACTGATGTGAAAACTCAAAAGGAGTAAATAATAATAATTTGCGAATGTAGCAAACTAGCACAACGGGAGTACAAAACTAGGCACGGCTGGGTTGGAAAGGTGATCTACTGAGAATAATGCAAAACATTAAATTTTGACCATACAACAAAATGGTATATGCATAAACCAGAATCTGTTCTTGAGAACGAAACGCATAAATTCTCTGGGACTTTGAGATAAAAACGGATCACCTTATCCCAGCAAGAAGACCAGACCTAGTGTTGATTAACAAAAAAGAAAGGACTTGTCAACTTGGTGGATTTTGCAGTTCCAGCAGATCATAGGGTGAAGATGAAGGAAAATTTAAAAATGGACAAATACCTGGACCTTGCCAGAGAACTGAAAAAGTTTAGGAATATGGAAGTCAAAGTGATACCAATTATAGTTGGTGCACTTGGAACGGTCCCAAAAAGATTGGAAAAAAGGTTGGAAAATCTGGAAATCAGAGAAGAATCGAGACCATCCAGAATACTGCACTGCTGCTGTTACATAATCTATGCATAGATTATTGTCAACCCCCTGTATTTCAGAAGGGATGGCCCTTTTCATGTCACGGGCGGTACTTTCCATGGAATATTACAGAAAGCCCACGAAATACGTGAAGTCACGTGGGACCTGGTTGGGTCTTCAGTTTCAGCTTGGACGTCAGGCAGATAAATGGTTAGCTGGAGCTCACTGCACACGCGCGTTGTATTAGTTAGAGAAATAGGTTTAGTTAAGTAAATAAAGGTTTAAATAAATAATATGGTTTTGTGGTTGATGAATGTTTTGGCAACAAGACTGACCTAGAAGAAGAACGTAAGATACCAAAGATGAGCAGAAGAATAATAGAAGTAAAGAAAGGGTATGCAACACTGCAATCTGCCAGAATATTCAAAAGAGTCATGAAGACCTGAGGTGACTTGTTGCCACTCAGACTCCAGTGAAAGGCCATCAGCTAACGCTGATGGGAAAAACTCAAAAGGAGTGAATAATAATAACAATATAGTGTACTTTGAAATATCCCATCGTACAGTTAAAAATACCAAGCCGTAGGAGAAATTTGGTAAACAAAGAGTTAATTATAAACAGAAACTACTCTTAGGTTTTTAAAACGGTTAAACAAAAAACTGAAACATTTATCGATAATTCTTTTTTACATTAACCATTGATTTGTTGATTTCTTCTTTGATTGATTTTAACGGTATGTCAACTACTAGTGAATAGTTATAAGGACCTTGCTAGAGGACAAAGCTATTAACTCATCGGGGTTTTACAGAGGACATTGCATTGATGGCGGAGTCGCAGTCATCTAATGTCCAATAGATAAGAAAGATTGCAAGCCAGCAAACAGCAACGCAGTTACTTGTCAGTTGGAAACTGAATAGAATATCACTTTAAATTTTTCTTAGTCAGGCTAAGAACGTTTCAGTCTGAAATGTATTATAGTACCCTTCAGCTCCATTACTCCAGATGCTCTGACTCGGACTGTTAGGGTTCATCTAATGGTCAGATAGATGAAAATGAGTTTAAAAATGTGTCTAAAAAAGCTTTTAAAAATTGAATACCTAACAAGAATGAATCAAACAAAAAACGTAATAAAATAACCCAAGGCATGTTAATTTCGCAGATCGTAATTGTTGTGGCGAATTTGATCTTTACCGAGTGCCTCGCACGTGTCCTAGTTCTAGTATAAACTAAGCTTAGTAAATGTGTTGCTAGACTGACCGTATTTCCCGACATATAAGATGCATGGTTTACAAAAGTATTTGGGGAACTACTACTCACTGCAACTTCCTCCAAGCTCCATAAGTATCAATTTCAAACTTCACTAGATAACCCTCTAGTCATAATACCAATGAATGGAATGTTGTCCGATATTGGAATAGAATTATAATAATGCTAAATACATATCTTATATACATCAGCAAATTCGGTTATTCGATTAGGCTAAAAGAAAGTGAAAGTAAGCGGCATATCCAGATTGATCGATTTAATAATTAGCAATTATATAAGATGGACACGGGGAGGCGAGTTCAAATCTTGGACTAGGTATTCCCATAGCGCTAATGCCCTTGGGAAATGTATGAATTTAACTATTCTCCCTCCAGTTATGGGTAAATAGTAGAGCAGACTGGGATCTTTAACCTTGGTTAGGTAACCAGTCTAGGAGAAGGAAAACTCTGAATTCAAACCTGTTTAAACCCCGCTTAAGAAATTGATCTGGTTATTTCCTATAAGTCTAACATAAACAAAGGGGAACCACTCTTGACTGATAAATTATTTATTTATTTTCCAATTAAATTAACTCTAAACCCTAATCCTAACCCTAACCCTAAACCCTAACTCTAACCCTAACCCTAAACCGTTCTTTTTTTTTCCTAGTAGATCAATAAATAAATAATTTATCAGTCAAGAGTGGTTCCCCTTTGTTAATGTTAGACTTATAGGAAATAACCATTGATCTTTTGTCACATCGTGCTCGTGCGGAGAGGGTGATAAATATGTATATTAAATCGTTGAGCAAATGAAATTGTAAGCATTTACCAAATCTGACGGCTTATAAAACACATTTGCAAGCGCATGGTGTAATGGTTAAAGTCATGGATAATGGACTCGTCGCCCCGAGTTCAAATCCTGGATGTGGTAATTGCATTTCACTTAGCGTTAATACTCTTGGGAAAGGTATGAATCCTACTCTCCCTCCAGCTATGGATAAATAGTAGTGCAGACTGGGCTCTTTAACCTTGGTTAGGAAACCGGTCTAGGAGAAGGAAAACTCTGAATTTAAACCTGTTGAACTCCGCTTAAGAAATTGACCTTGTGTCACATCCTGCTTGTGCGGAGGGGTTGGTAAATATACATAAAACATATGAGCTTATAAGACGGATCTCAATTTGGGTAGACATTAAAAAAATAAACCCTGTAAACTACAAATGCCAGGTAAAGGGTTTTGAACTGACATTCGTGACACTATTAGGTCATTTTAAATTTTTCATAAGCATTTAGGTCCTTATAAATCCCAATATTTTACATTTAAAAGTCTTAATAGGCTTGTTTAAGTACATGCATAGTTAAGCGTTGTCACTTAGTTTTTCTTGGCTGGTATTATAGTATATGAAATATTACTGTTATACATTGTGTCGGAAATTCCATGTGAATTATCTTCCCCTGCCACTAGGGGGACAAATCGCCAATGGGATATTGGCGCCAGAATCAAAACTCTAGCACTTGTCTGTGGGCCCTCGTTCGGGACGGACGTACTTATCAGGGAACCGTTACTAGAGAGAGAGACGTCAGAGAAACGTTCTCTCACTTAGCCCCAAAACAGGGCTACTTATCACAGAGCACGCACTAAGGGTAGTCGCGGTATCACCGTTCCCTAAAAAACTTCAACAAACTTTCTAAGGCTTTATTTCAGCATACTGTCACTGGCTGTTATAATAGCATACTGAGAACTGAATAATCTACTTGAACAGGGCCCACATAACCAGCTCACTTCTAAGGCTTTTTTTCAGCATACTGTCTCTGGCTGGTATAATAGCATACTGACTGAAGAACGAGAAACGACCCGAGAAGCTTCTTAGAGCCATTTTCCTATCAACGACAGAACAACTTTATCACCACGATACCAAGAACTCTTAGAACAGATAAGTCATGGTCGCGAATTCCATTTAATTTGCAAACCCTTTTGTGTTAAACCCTTGTTGTTGAACCTTTTTGTAAATCCTTGTACTTTCTGTAAACCTTGTAAATTTTGTAATACAAGTGTCTGCATTTTACTTTTGTGTTTGTTCTTCTTTGTCCGACAATTTGCCAACGACTACGCGGAAATAAAAGCCCCTTCGAATACCGTAAATACTTTTAATTGTTACCATAAAAAACATTACTGTTGTTGGTGTACGTATTTACCAAAGGCCTGTGCACGAACAGAATTCTCCACGAGGTCTAGTCTTAAGACGTTTAGAGTTTTTCTTCTCCAAGGCCGGTTGCCATACCAGGGTTACAGAGATTAGTCTGTCCCACTATTTGTTGGAATCATACCTTTTTAAATGGTATTAGCGCTCTGTGAAATTTTAACTGCCTCATCCAGAAATTGAACTCAGGTCGACGTGTCCCTATCCCATGACGATAACCAGGAAGGATTAAAAAGATCCCATGTAAAAATCATTTGTCTTAGCATTCTTTAAAACTTACGTAACTTAATTTCTTGGTACGGGCGATCACTGATTTAATATTTACGACAGTCACCCGTACGAAGACCGAGGCAGTTGAGTATTAAGATGTGTTTAATGCTTTAATAGAATAATAATAGCCATTGTACCTGTTTGTTAGCCCGAAAGGGAAAAGGAATACAGTTTTGCCTTTGGGCTGTTTTAAGTAAGAAATACTAAGTGATCAATCGAAAGAATTTGTGCCGGAAGGTAAAGTAAAAGATGGAGAACAAAGTTTATATATAATATTGCTTTTATGTAGATCATAAGAATATTGGATATAGATCGTTGATATAATATACCCAATTGGCAGTCATTGATATGTATGAAGGTCACCTCCGTCTGTCACAAAGAGTTTAGGAATATTTATTTGAAGAGTGAATTTTGCTTTGAAAATCTAAATTCGAAATTTTGTTCGAAGCTTGAGCATCGAGTAAGAATTGATTGTTTGAGTGGGTAATATATTTTAACGGCATGTCAAACCGTCTAACGTTATTTTATGCCTAAATGTTAGGGAATCTCGTTTATTATATGTTCCTATTTACATTTTTCGTGTACACTATTGGGCAAATTAATTGAAACAAAGGAATAATTCCGATGTTATTATGATATTCGCGATCCTCCTGTAAGGCTTTGCCAGTGTGTTTGTATAGTATACAATTTTCGTACGCTTCCTAGGAGTAACGTCCATCGCAGACAATGGCCAGAGGATGACTAATCGACAGTCGAGACTATGGTATCTGGGGCTGATAAAAATTTGATGCAATCACGCTTGACACAATATTTTTCAAGACCAAACAAATTTCATCATACACTCCTAAAATTAATCCATATTACTCTACACCTAAATGACCTATTCTGAGGAAAAATAGAACTCGATCACACCCTTTCACTCCAGTGGGTCTAAAACTGACTGTATGGTGAAAGTAAGGAAATTAAAGCAGTTATTTAATTTGCACAAGGGTGTAGTTTCTTAAGAGTTTTTTTTTCACATGGCCCAATAGAATACAGATAATTTTAAACAGAACTATTTAACTCTACCAGGGCTACTTTAACAGGTACTAGTCCTCTGGGTCAGGGTGAATCTGGGAGTAATAGCAATGAAGGGGTACTCCACAATACCTAGATCTTCAGAACTGGAGTTTCAGGATCAGATACAATTGAGTGTCATACCCAGGAAACCGGGAAAACGGTGCGATCTCAGCCAAAATGTGGGTCCCCCGAGGATCAGTTGTAGACAAGGTAGAGTGAGGAAGAGGACGTGAGAGGGTTTGCGAGAAATAGAGGAAGATATATGGTAAAAGGAAATAGAGTCGAAGATAAAAGGCTGCGTTGATATACATTTAGGGAAAATGGTGAATACGTGTGAAAAGATAGATAGAAAATGGCGTGAAGGGGAAAGGAAAGAAAGAGGAATGCTATTTGTGTATCGATTTGTAGGGCCCTTACAGTACATTTGGTAATTAGGGACCGAGGCTAGTGGCAGTCATTTTATGTAAAAGCCAACTTGGACAGAAGAAGAAGAAGAAGAAGAAGAAGAAGAAGAAGAAGAAGAAGAAGAAGAAGATTATGAGGATTTAGAAATCAGAGAAGGAAAAGGGGGGAGAGAAAGAGACACAGAGAGATAGAGAGAACTTATTAAGCTATAACCAATTTGATTAGAAGAAGAAGAAGAAGAAGAAGAAAGCAGAGAAAGAGAGAGAGAGAGAGAGAGAGAGAGAGAGAGAGAGAGAGAGAGAGAGAGAGAAAGAGAGAGAGAGAGAGAGAGATAGGGGAGAGAGAAAGAGATACAGCGAGAGATAGAGAGACCTTATTAAGCTATAACCAATTTGATTTTAATAATAATAATAATAATAATAAGAAGAAGAAGAAGAAGAAGAAGAAGAAGAAATCAGAGAGAGAGAGAGAGAGAGAGAGAGAGAGAGAGAGAGAGAGAGAGAGAGAGAGAGAGAGACTTATTAAGCTATAACCAATTTGATTAGAAGAAGAAGAAGAAGAAGAAGAAATCAGAGAGAGAGAGAGAGAGAGAGAGAGAGAGAGAGAGAGAGAGAGAGAGAGAGAGAGAGAGAAGAGAGACCTTATAGCAAAGTAGCCATATTGTTAGCGGTGCCATCTTGATATATATTAAGCGGAGTACGACCCAAGATCAAATGGGGAAAATGGCAGGTACTTAGTTGTGCCAATTTTCGTCAATTTTTGGCCTACCTTGAAAATCATCATTAGAAATACTGGTTCTTAACTAGTCTTTGAACACTGTCTTTCAGTAATGTCATAAAATACGTAAGTATTTAAGCCAAAACGAAAGGCACATTACGAAGATTTGCAATTGTTTAAATGAGTGAACATTACAATATACGAGGGAGATTCAAAAATCATCCCAACTCTTATTTTATGGAAGCCGAGCTCATCGTTGATGATTTGATAGGTAGAACTAATCGGCGGTTCACCAATACCATCTCTCTAGCTTGCCGAATCTTCTCATTAGTGTTGGAGGTTGAGGGCTTTCCTGTTCCCTCTTCGTGTATCATGCTTGTTCGGCGACTTTTAAACTTCTCAATCCACTCATACACACCTGTACGTCCAGCTACATCGAGGAGACGTGATACGGTGCCTGTGGATGAGTATAATATACATATATATAATATATATATATATATATATATATATATATATATATTGTTCACTTTCATATATATATATAATTTTTTTTTCGTCATACAACATGTGATAGCACGTGCGATACCCTGCCCTCATCAGCTGCCAACTGGGAGTGATAATAGAGTTTCGGTAGCAAAGGCAGGACTGCTACTTCCTAGCTACCAAGCAGCTTTCGCCACCGGACAGGGTATTTAAAAAATATTAAAACTGCAGATATTACGTAACAACACGGGAATGATGATTCCGCGCGCGTATCTTTCGTACATATATATATACGAGGGTGTGTCAAAAGTTAATGTCATTTTGTTTAGGTCAGGTATAATTACAAATACAGGAACATGTATCATACATCAAAATGAAGCTGGTCCTCTGTGGATCACATCCCTACTCCTCCGCATAGTTTCCGTTTCTTTCAATAGCAATGTCCCTGCCCCGTAAAATTCTGCTGACTGTTCTTTGAGCCACTTCTTTACAGATTTCTCTCCCTCGTCACTGGAATAATGTTTGCTTCTCAAACCCTCTTTCATGAGGCCCCGTGAAAGAGGGTTTGGCGGGTTCTAGTTCCTGGTGGAGTGGGTCGAGAAAGTGAAGCTGGTGTTCGATTTATGTAGGATGAAACGGCTTGATTGTGCCATTCTTCTTCGACTAACTAGGATGAATGTTCTCCGTGTACTAGCAACTATCCAAGGAGAAACAGGCAGAGGTAGCCCAAATCAAGGAGGCATCGTTGGCTGCTTTTGCCATTGACATGCGAGCACTTTGAAGAGCGTAAGTTGCATCCGGGTTAGACCATCTATAATAAGCCAAATGGAAACTACACACGGATGCTCCGTACAAATCATGGAAGCAGCACCCTACAAAAAATCAGTTGCATGGTCAATTAATTTCTATCTAAAAAAAAACATCCAAGATGAGCAAGAAATATTGGGTACTGCTGGTGAAGAACAAACGAACAAATAAACGACGTTCTCCTATGGGATCTTACTCGTAGATACACCGGTGTTGACGGACCAGCATAAAGCTGTATTCATCAATTCTGTGCATACACTGGGTGTTGTTTAGATTACTTAACGATAATGATGATAGATGGGGACGGATAGAGAGATAGATAGATAGATAGATAGATAGATAGAGAGAGAGAGAGAGAGAGAGAGAGAGAGAGAGAGTGTGTGTGTGTGTGTGTGTGAGAAGAGAGAGAGTGTGTGTGTGTCTGAGAGAGAGAGAGTGTGTGTGTATGAGAGAGAGAGAAAGAAAGATAGAGTGTGTGTGAGAGAGAGGAGAGAGAATGTGTGTGTGTGAGGAGAGAGGCTGAGTGAGGGAGAGAGAAAGACTGAAAGAGAGAGAGTGTGTGTGTGAGAGAGAGTGTGTGAGAGAGAGAGAGAGAATGTGAGTGTGAGAGAGGGAGAAAGAATGTGTGTGTGAGAGAGAGAGTGTGTGTGTGTGTGAGAGAGAGAGAGAGAGAGGGAGAGAGAAAGTATGTGTGTGAGAGAGAAAGGGAAAGAGAGAGAGAATGTGTGTGTGTGTGTGAGAGAGAAGAGAGGGGGGGGAGAGAGAAAGTGCGTGTGTGAGAGAGAGGGAGAGAGAGAATGTGTGTGTGTGAGAGAGAGAGTGAGTCAAACTAAGATAGATAATAAAAAGAGTCTAACTAAGATAGATAGATAGATAGATAGATACTAAAAATAGCCAACAGCCGGAATCTTAAAATCTGACTGGAAGGCTAAATACAATCAAATTCATGATAACAACACATACACTATATTTTACAAGGTAGCGTAAAAACAGCAATTAACATAGGGTTGTCGGAATTGTCAAAACTCCATCAGAAAGCAAGCTTGTTGCGAGAATGATTTCAGACATTCAATTATTATATGTTTAACGCTGTATTTCATGTTTTTTATTTATTTTATTCATTCATTTTTGTTTGAAGTTACATTTACTGTTTGGCTGTGACTTGAGAGTTTTTAGCATTAACAAATATTGCTTTTACGCTCTTAATATTCTACTTTATGTTGTGTTAGCGTAACGGTTATCATCGTAGGAAATGGAATCTGTGACCCGTGTTCAAATCCTGGATTAAGCTGTTTGCGTTTCACTTCGCGCCAATGCCCTTGGCAAAGGCATGAACTCATCTGTTCTCCCCCAGCTATAGGTAAATATTAGGGTAGACTGGGTTATTTAGCCTTGGTAAAGGCAACCAGAATGGGAGAAGGAAAGCTAAGATATAAAAGCAGCTATACTCCGCCTAACAAATTGACTTTGTTTTACATCGTGCGGAGGGGTTGGGTAAATACTTTTGTTCTGGGCTGCTATTAAAAGAAACTGAGTTTCTCTATTCAAGTGTTCTCTGGGCAACCACACCCCAGTGATATAAGGTATATGGGTTAAATCGAACTTAACGGACGTTGATATATTAATAAATAAAAGATATAATGCACCAGTTATTTTATTTTAAAATATTTTTACATTTTTTCAGATCAGTTAACTTTGAACCACGTATCTTTGAGGCGTAACATAGATTCTCAAAGATACGTGGTTCAAAGTTAACTGACCTGTAAAAAAAGTAAAAGTTTTTAAATAAAATAACTGGTGCATGATATCTTTTATTCATCAATATATCAACACTGAAAATTTCATTAAATTCGTTTATTTCCCTGATTTTTTTTCTTCGGTGGGGTGACATACGATGATATAATTTAGATCCCTTAAGTTCGATTTAACCGGTATAATTCTTTTTGCTTATCTGCGACCACATGATCCATAACATCTGGCCACTTAACTCCCCAGATAGCAATCTCCTTGATTATTATGTGGAGGCAACAAAACCCCTTGCAATATTGAAGATGAACTGAAGGCAATTTGGTTTGGTTTGGTTTTACGGCATATCAACCTCAGTGGGTCATTTAATCCGATAAAGTTTTGAAATAGATAAATTCTTAATGGATAATACAATTTTTTTTATACATACATTTTTCTATTTAACCCATAGATGAGACCCTAACAGGTACTACCACTCCGGGTCAGAGTGGACCAGGAAGCAATGGTGATGAAGGGGTGCTCCACATTCTTCGAACCTCCAGAACTGGAACCTCACCATCAGATAGAGTTTAACGTCATTCCCAGTACATGTAGACCCGCAGCCACCGCCTTCTAGCATCCATATGATAAAAAGGGGTTGGGGCTTGCCATAAGGGCAATGAGGTTGGGAAAATCATATAGGTGCTAGGGCTTGACGTGACCAGCCGATTGATCGGAGGGGGCCTCTCCGACCGCCCGTCTAACCCAAGATAGGGCTAAAGTAGAGTATTGCAAGTCATTAACTGCTCATTCACCTGGGTTCTATCCTTAAGCATGACGGGTCGCCACCCACGGCAAGCAGGTGGCCCCATTGGCGGAGTCTTACCCCTCTGCAGAGGTGCAATCGATGCAGTCGGTGCCTTCTAACGCCCCACCGACAGGGCGAGAACTGAAGGCAAGTATAACGGTATTATTTATCAATTTAAAAACGGAGACCGTCGGAAAGACTTGCTGGAGATTGCGAAGTCGTCAGGAAGCCGTGGTTACAGTAGATTGGCTTGATTAGAATGGCCTAAGAAAAATTAAATATAAGGTTAAAATCGAACATCAGGGAGAAAATTCATTGTAAATTTATTGTAATTCAAATTAATCATAAATTCATTGTAAATGATTTTTATTAGAGAAATACATTGAACACTAAGATAAATATTTTGGCATTGATCAGAATGTATGCCATAGTGACAGAATATGGTTATTATATATATAATATGAATTCATTGTAAATAATTTTACTCCAGAAATACAATGGTAATCCTATAGTTAAGGTCTCCAAAATATTTAGAAATCACAGAAACATTTACTGTCTATTGTCAATGATTTTTACAGCATTTTAAAGTATAACATTTTTCTACATAATCACCATTTTGGTTTATGCTTTTTTGTAGGCACTGTGGCAGTTTTTGTATTCCATTTCATACGAGTTGGCGCAATGTCGTTGAGGAAGCGTTGAACTCGTAGTCGTTACAAACTTCTGACACCACTTGCACGTTTTTTACATTCATTCACCATTCACCATTCGCCATACATTTCCTTTAATTGGATATGCATTTTAATCAGTTTAATACCTTCTACGTTCTAAAACTGAATTACTGCGCGAACTTCACATTTGGCGGTAGCGTCAATCGAGAGTTCTATCAGAAACAACTGTCAACACAAGATTTAGTAACATATGCCAAGGGTAGGTATAAATACGTGAACATGCACATCAAATACAGCAGTGTTGTCCATAGCCGCACGAACAGTTTCCCTGCATCTCCTGGGCTTTAGAGACATTGATTATAGACGTATTAGTAGTAAATTCTGCGGAGTAGCCTTTTGTCAGCCTATTGTGTTAGTGTAGCATTCAATTCTAAGACTAACAATAACAAGAAAGGAATTAATATTTCCTCTAATTCAAACAATTTATTGGCTAGCACATAAAAGAACAAACAACAATATAAAGTCCTTCCTGTATATAAAGTTGAGTTTAAGAGACTTACCGGCGCGTTGGAGAAGATATCTAGGGTGGTTTCTTTGGCCCCTGAATTCGCTGCCTCGTGGTACCGCTGGTAGAATCTGTCTGACTTGGCTTTTTGGATATTGCGCCTAAAATCTGGGCTATCACGTGATTGATATATCCAATCACAGAGCCTCTCCGTCACTCATTCTATATACAGGAATAACCATTTTGCTGACCCAACAAGCCGATTAGCGGAGTCTATCCCCTTTTCACTAGCGCTAGACCAGGGGAGATACTTTGCCGGTGCGACGTGCCATAACCTACCGACAGCTCCCTGATGCTTTACCGCACAGATTTGTGCTACTCATGCGCTGTAAGTTAGCGGAAACCAGTATTGAACCCGGAATCTTGCAATTTCTTGGCAAATGTTCTGAGGTAATAATTCTCGTTATTTTCGACGATCCAATTCCTATAGGGAGAAGTTAAATTAATAAATCCTTTTTCTTTTCCTGTCCATAAAATGCTGTAAAGGTATGAAAAGATAATAATCCGATTAGATAAGGTAATCAGAGAAGGATGGATCAGGCAAAACCTCCATTTACAGAGCCAAAGTTATTTTTCCGGTTTGCTGCGTGGCCTTGCGTTGATCATTTAAGCTCGCTTTGTCAACTCAGACAGTTATAGAGCTTCCACAGGCCCACAGTATCTCTCAGAAATTTACGCTGCATTGGAACTGAACACTTCATGATAGACAGAACCCTTGTTGGTGTATTCTGGTATAATATTGTGCTAATGAACACCACTTATACTTAAAGACTGTTAACTGAATCTATGCCTACATCCATGCCTACATCATATATATATATATATATATATATATATATATATATATGTGTGTGTGTGTGTGTGTGTGTGTGTGTGTGTGTGAATAAAATGGCCTTAAATACCATGGGTATCGTGATTATGAACCATTTCCACTCGTGAGTATCTGGGGCCCACAGAGCTTCGTCGGACCACGTTTACATTACAAATGTAAACGTGGTCCGACGAAGCTCTGTGTGCCCCAGATACCCACGAGTGGAAATGTTCCATAATCACGATACCCATGTAATTTAAGGCCTTTTTATTCACAAATAAATTTGCTCTGTTTTATAATAATTAAACATTGAGCTCTCATACGGAACCTGAACTCTACAACAAACTACTGTTAGAGAATAGGACCAGCCTTGAATCACCTTTTACCAAGAAACTTGGTACCCCAACAAAGAATATATATATATATATATTTTTTTTTTTTTTTTGAAAGTTAATTAATTAATAATTAATCAATTAGGCGGGATTACCTATTCAAATGTAAGGCTAAACAAATCGAGAAAAATCAATCTCTGTATGTACATTTCGGCCTATTAGGCCTCATCAGCATAGGCCGAAATGTACATACAGAGATTGATTTTTCTCGATTTGTTTAGCCTTACATTTGAATAGGTAATCCCGCCTAATTGATTAATTATTAATTAATTAACTTTCAACAATTAGGTTCGACTTCAATTAAGCACATATTCTCCCAAATATTGTCGGCTGAAAATAGCCATGTCACAAACATCGTCTGTTTGTTTACTTCTCATACACACACACACACACACACACACACACACATATATATATATATATATATATATATATATATTATATATATATATATTGTTATGTAATGTGCTCCATTACCGCATCACCTATTCAGTCATTCTGATTTTCTCCTTGCTTATATCTCACACGGATCATTGATTGACGTCATAAGATTTATATCGAATGGACTTAGTTTTTGAAGCCCAATGAAAATAACGTTATTTGTTTTTATGAATGATATCAAAATACGTCTATTTGCTTTTATTTATTTTAAATATTACATATGTACATTACATATGTTCGATTACTTATCCGAATTTGTTTACAAAATCTGGCTATTCATCATTCATGCTTTAAATCTAAATTATATATATATATATATATATATATAAATATATATATATATATATATATATATATATATATATTAAAATGTCGAAACAGATATCTGTCAGCATACTAATATTATTATTTGTTTTTTATATCTATTTTCAATCATACTGTCGGATTAATTTACATTTATTATATATACTAGCAAATATATGCACCCCCCGGGTGCAAGTATTTTAGTTAAATTGTATAATAAAATATGATATTAAATTAGAAAGGCTAATGAAACTGAATAAGAATGTAGATAAAAAGATTTTGAACAGAAGGGGTATGATTGAAAAATAGAACAACTTTGAAACTAACTCTTCCATCCTTTTCCGTTACTCCCGTCTTTCATTGGTAAATTTTCCTCATTAAACTGTTTAGTTAAAATAGGAAGTAAAGAATAATATTACAGTTATTTCTTCTTGTTAAGGGATTTCTTTTAAGATTTATTGAAGAGATTTTTCCCATATTCATTAAGATAAAACCAAACAATTAGAAATCAATAATACTAAGCACATATTTATTAAAATCAATTTTTTAAGATCAATATGCAAATTAGCCTTCCCATTCATACTGTAAACCTCTATTTTGTTGTATATATAAATACAATTGCATGTTATTAGTATGTAGATATGGTCAACAGTGTAAGTAATGTAAAACAATTTTATTAATAATTGAGGTTTAAATAAAAATAAAATCATGGAGAATATGATGTAAATAACTAAAGGAATTGTGACTTGTATAGTAATATAGTTTCGGTTACAGACAGACAAACCCACAATCTCCATTATAATAAGATAAGATATATATATAATACATGGAAATGAATCCGATAATATGCTTGAATATAGATATAAAAAACAAATGATAATATTAGTATGCTGACAGATATCTGTTTCGACCTTTTAATAAAACGGTCTTTTATATTTTTTATTATTTATGAAAGAAAGAAGGAATAGTAACCGTTTGACACGTGAGGCTCAAACAACGATATGACAAAGACCGCAACACCATGGATTTGTTAACCATACGAATTCCCGGAACTTTCCGTATTTTTCCTAATTGTACTGCGGACTTACATTTAAACTCGTTTTTGTGGCTGGATTGCATCCTAACGCTTTTGATACAACTTTTATCTTTTATTACATTTTTACTTCAAACTTTATATAGTTTTTTTCATTGATATTGACACTGTTAGTTTTAAAAATAAAATCTATTTTATTTTTAATACAAAACACGCATTTTCATAGGATTGAACCTGGAATCCAGAGATAACTGTCACTTAGAACTGTCTTAACCTAACTACCTTATCCACTAGGCCATGTGTCCTGAGTGGCGGCTGTAACATAGAAAAATAATTAACACAACTCCTACCCTAGCTATGGTTAGCGGAATGAGAACAGGATACCCCCGTGGACTGAATAAAGGGTTAGGTTCAAAGTCCGTGATGGCTCCCGATTACGACAAGATGGTTCCCGAGTTCGAAAAGAAGGTTCCCGAGTCCGAAAAGAAGGTTCCCGAGTCCGAGAAGGTTCCCGAGTCCGACAAGAAATACCTGAAGAAGTCCGGAGGGCATATCGGCCGAAACGTTGTACAGATAACAATGAAGATGAGGACAATAGTCCGAATAACGCAGATAATACTATGTGTTTCTTTTTAGAACAATATCGAGTTGGAAATTTAACAAAATTTGGATTAATACGATACAAGCTAAACGAAATGGGCGCTGCTGAATATACGTATATTTCCTGTTGCTTTAGTAACTTCGACATTCGGTCAAGATTCACGGAAATTCAATAAGTAAATAGATTTAAAACCGACAGAATCCATTTCGGAGTTTATCCAATTTGATATAGCAAGCTTACTTCACGACACGTGATAGAAAATGAACAATTGACGATGTCTGTTGGTAGTGAGATACTATTGGTGAAAGCTGGATTAGTAGTAATGATATTTCAGCCCCGAAACCATACATATCCCCAGGATACTCATCTGGTGAAGAATGGTGTTAAGAGCCTTTCATTAGAGATGCATTTCAGCGGCGCATCCCCGCCAGTCTTTCACAATACCGCCATAATGTGACGGCCGACCATTTTCAATCGTTTGCCTCAAGATATGCTTGTCACACAAAATGTAATATTTGTAATATTAGGTGTATTGATTTTTATTATTCTCTCGGGTGCATAAAATTACTATTACTATATAAATTAGGTCCGTCCTCTATTGGTGTGAATCATAAACAGTAGAGAACTGTATCTATTTCATTATCTTGGAGCTGTTCTCAGTTTTCTACCTTTATTAGAAAATCATTCGTGATTGATTGTTGACCTCAGGTAATTTATTGATTATTCATTTATTTATCTCAATTTATTCTCATATTTATCACTATACCCACATTAGTCTGTCTGTCTATCTATCTATCTATCTATCTATCTATCTATCAACCCCCGCCTATTCATATCTATCTAATCCATCTATCTCTTTCTGTTAATTATTCATAATCTATCAATAAACCTACCCCTTTCTATATATTTGAGTCTGTCTGTCTGTCTGTCTGTCTGTCTGTCTGTCTCTCTCTCTCTGGTTCTCTGTCTGTCTGTCTGTCTGTCTGTCTGTCTCTCTCCCTCTATCTATCTATCTATCTATCTATCTATCTATCAACCCCGCCTATTCATATCTATCTATTCATCTATCTCTTTCTGTTAATCATTCATAATCTACCAATAAACCTACCTCTTTATGCCCTTTCAATATCTGAGTCTGTCAATATCTGTATGTCAGTCTTTCCGCCGGTCTGTCTCTATCTATCTATCTATCTATCTATCTATCTCCGCCTATTCACATCTATCTATCCATCTATCTCTTTCTGTTAATTATTCATAATCTATCAATAAACCTATCTCTTGTGCCCTTTCTATATCTGAGTCTGTCGATATCTGTATGTTAGTCTTTCCGTCTATCTATCTAATCTATCTAGCCAGTTTCTGTTAATCATTATAATCCATGTACATATCGATCCCTGGTGGTGCGTGGTGTTAATGGTTAGAGTCCAGGAAATGGACTCGTCAATCCGAGTTCAAATCCTGTTTGCATTTCACATAGCGCTAATATCATTGGGAAAGGTATGAATCCAAATACTCTCCTCCATATATGGGTAAATAGCAGGGAGACTCTACTCTTTAACCTTGGTTAAGAGACCAGTCTAGGAGAAGGAAAACTCTGAATTCAAACTGGTTATACTCCGGTTAAGAAATTGACCTTGTGCACTTCCAAACTAATATATATATATATATATATATATATATATATAATATATATATATATATATATGAAGTAAGTCAAACAATGTGTTTGAAAATGGCAAAGGCCGACAATTTGGGAGATTATGTGCTTAAAATTAAAGTCATACCTAATTTGTTAATTAATTAATTACAATTTTAGTTGTAATTAATTATTAAAACAAAATTAGGTATGACTTTAATTAAGCACTTAATCTCCCATATATATATATATATATATATATATATATATATATATATATATATTAATAAATAAAGTTATCCACGGACACGTGTTTCGAGGTTTACCTCTCATCAGTGTGGCTACACGTTAACAGCGACCCCTAGCCAGGTTTGAGACCTGAATGAATTTTCGTTCGCCAAGTCTCTTACCGATGCAGCTAACAGCGGCTGTCAAATATAGGAAAATATTTAATTGATACATTTCTAAGCGGAAATGAATTCACTAGAGTCCTCGAACTTTGTAAACAAAGTGAGGGTTAGCTACATGCTAAAACGCTGAATTTTACAATTAAATCCCCATTTAGAGAACTCAACCAAATTGGGAGTTATATATATATATATATATATAATTGTTGGTACAAGAACATGTATATAAGATTGTAATTAATTAATCCCAGTAGATGATGTGGGAAAAAAGAGGGAGAGAAAAAAGGGAAATTCAAAGAGCAGAGAATGTTTTATTACGGATGGTAAACAAGGGCCCTTTCGTCCGGTTCTTTGTCAATTATTACACGGGAGAACGATTAAAAGTCAAATTGTTAAACTACGATTAAGTAAAAGGGGGGGGGTAATCTTAATAATGTTTCAGATCCCCACACACACAGATATATTTACAACAATTCATATATATGCACTCTCATATATATCTATGCAATTTTATTTTTGGTTATAGAACCGTTTCAATTTTATTTTCAGTTACAATTTCAATACTGTAGAATTTTTAAATAAAAATAACTAATAATATCTGTTTAACATTTTCCTTCTTTTATACAGACTATATATATATATATTATATATATTATATATATATATATATATATAATATATGAGAAAGATTGAAAAGAATTAATGTTCCAATTATCAAAATCCAAAGAAGTTCAATTGTTCGATCACAAATGGAAAATTCTATCTATCTAATCTATCTATCTCATTCTATTCATATCGATTAATTTCAGTCTTCTGATATCTATCTTAGTTTTCTCATATCTATCTATCTATCTATCTAATCCAATTCATATCCGACTATTTCAGTCTACTCATAATCAATCTATCTATCTATCTATCTATCTATCTATCTATCTAGCGAGCCAACTAGCTATCTTGCAACCTATTCCAGTTAATTTTCTTAATATCTGTCTGTCTGTCTGTCTGTCTGGCTGGCTGTTTGTCGATATGTATTGTTTTATCTATTATCAGTCTGTTCATATCTATCTATCTATCTATCTATCTATTTATCTATCTGCCTGTCTGTCTGTCTATCTCTCTTCAGTCTCTTCATATCTCTCTATCTATCTTCAGTCTCTAAATCTATCTATCTATCTATCTATCTATGTTTCTTTCTCTCTGTTTCTCTGGCTCTTGGTATTTCAACGTATATCAAGACCAATGAAAAAATCGAGCGGAAGCGAATTGTACGGTGAGGAAAGCTTTCCTGCCTTTAAAATCGGCGTTCATAGCTTTAATCCTGGCCTCGAAAGCCTACATTTCGATTGATGATTCTCAAGAGAGACAACTTCTCTCCCCATCAAGAATAGGAAATTACCCTTTTTTTTTCTACGCCTCTTCCCGGCCTTGTGTCGTACAAAGATAGAGGCTTAGTAAGCACCAAGAAATAACATTCTTTGTCGATCTGTCAAATGAATTTCGAAGAAGATAGTCAGAATTCGTTGAAAAGGTTCGTTTCCTGTTATCTGAGTCGAATGGAAGTGAAATTTACAAACATGCCAAAAACTAAACTCTTTATCGAAAAAATAAAAATAAAAATAAATAGAAGAAGATGATATAACTAGAAACATTTGATGATTCCCAGGTAAAGAAGCCTGTCAGTGTTTGAGATGTGGTAGGATTTCTTGACGTAATGAACGTTGGTGCATGCGCGTACATGTGAGAATGGGGATAAGCAAATTAATGGAAAAGCTCAGGGGCGACAAATTACGCATGCGCACGAGTCAGATACAGATTTATATAATATGCCAAGTATTTGTATATATGTGAATATATTAACTATTATTAAGTATCAAATAGAAAAGGAAAAGGGGAATGAATATAAAGGAAAGGAAAGAAGGGTGAATTACTAGCGCCAAAAGAAGAAATAAACAAGAAAATAAGTATATTAAGAATAAGAAAGCAGTGAATGAATGAATGAATAAAAGAAAGAAAGGAATGAAAGGAAGGGGTTAAAATATAAATAACAGAAAATGAAAGAAATGTGTAGTGAGTCCATAGGGAAGAAGAAAACAAACAAACAAAAAACAGAATGTAAAGCAATTTAAATGAGAAAAGGAAAGTAAACATATGAAAGAAAGAAAGAAAGAAAGAGAAGAAAAACTAAGAAATATTCAATGAATATGTTCAATGAAATAAAATATGTTAAAAAGAACACATCTCCGAGAGAGAGAAAAAACCCTAAAAAATGCGCCATTTTGATAGATAAAGATTTTAATTTACAAAATTCTCCCGTTTTGAAAATAAGCGAGTAAGGAATAAATGGACTCATGCTTTAGGTACCCCTTTTCGATCTCGATTCATGGGGACATTTTTCCATTTACACGTCAAAATCCGGTTAATTGTTAACAGACGATTTTTAGATTTTTTTAAAAGTTATAAAACTAACCCCTAAACCCTAACCCCTAACCCTAACCCTAACCCCTAACAAACAACCGGATTTTGACGGTGTAAATGAGAAAAGTGTCCCCACGAATCGAGATCATGGAAGGGGTGCCTAAAGGTCATATGGTCCGAATAAATGACAGAAAGAAAGAAAAAAAGAAAGAAAGAAAGAAAGAAAGAAAAAAGAGAAAAGGAAAGAAAGAAGAAAACAAAGGGACTAAAATAGAAATAGCAGAAAAAGAATGAAAGGTGTAGAAAATCTCTGAAACTGCGAAGAAGAAAATGAAAAAAAAAGTGCATATAAAGAAATTTAAATGAGAGAAACACAGAAAGAGAACGAAAGAAAGATAGAGAAGAAAAAAAACACTAAGAAACAATGTGGGAGAGAAAGAGAGTGTAGAAACAAAAAAGAAAGACAATATGAAAAAGGGAAAAACGAAAGGGAGAAAAATGAAAGAAATGAATGAATTAAATTGATGACAATAATAAGAAATTGAACATTGAAAGAAATTGACAGAAGTTGATTGTGAGAGAAAAAGTAATAGACTAAAGAAAATAGAATTTTATCATAATTATCCTTCATTAATTTATTTTATTTTTTAATCATTTTTTAATTAATATTTTAATATACTCATTGTCTGTATCATTATTATATTATCATTTAGCCCTTTTAATGGAAAATGAAGGTTAAGAAGCTTTTGAACCCACTCCCTGACAAAATAGGGTTTGGATATTATTGAGCTTTTATCGTTGCTGGTCTCCATTAATTTTCCTTTATAAAAGAACCTATGTTCAGTCGTTGTACAAACAAGCAGACAGACAAGACATAATCTTTCTTTTATATACACTAGCAAATATATGCACCTTCCGGGTACAAGTATTCAAAATTTAATGTAATAAAATATCATATTAAATTAGAAAGTCAAATGAAACTAAATAAGATTACAGATAAAAAGATTTAAAACAGAGAGGGGTATAATAAAAATAATAGAACAACTGAAACTTTCCACCAATTCCGTCTCCCATTGCTAAATTGTTCTAATTATTCTTTACTTCCCATTTTAACTAAATGCTAAAATAGGAAGTAAAGAATAGAATTATAGTTACTTCTTTTTGTTAATGGATTTCTTTCAACATTTAGGCCCGAGATGTTAGCTAATATTCATTAGAATACCCCCCACCTAAAAATAGAAATCAATAATACTAAGCACATATTTACTAAAATAAAATGCAAATTAGCCTTCCTGTTCACACTGTAAATCGCTATTTTGTTGTATATATAAATACAATTGCATGTTATTAGTATGTAAACCCGCCCAAAGGGGTGGGGGTCCAGTGGCTTCGGCCATGGATCTTTACAAGTTAATAGCGTCGATCCCAGGGGGCTGTCCCCTCAGGTAATACCTGCTCCCTTGGGAACGGGGCTGGGTTTATTGCCCAGCGCCTGAGGGGGAATGCCGAGGATCGACGCATTCTCGGCTTGTAGGAGGGCCTATGCGGATTGCGAATAACGCTCCATCCCAGGGGGCATCCCCAGGCACACCTGCCCCCCTCGATTGCCCGGTGCCTGAGGTGCCCCCATAAGGGGCAATGCTGACGGGATCGACGCAATTTTTCCACCCGCCACCCATAAGCTTCGGTTTGTGGGTGGTCCCACGTTAATAGGGCGTTTTGTGCCTGACCTTGTACAAGTGGGGCACAAGGATAATATAATGTAGATATGGTCAACAGTATTATAATGTAAAACAGTTTTTTATTAATAATTGAGGTTTCGATAAAAAATAAAATCATGTAGAATGTGACGTAAATAAGTAAGAGAATTGTGACTTGAGTAGTGATATAGTTTCGGTCTGAGACAGACAAATACACCACCTCAATTACAATAAAAAAACATATTTTAAACTTTTTTTTTTAATTTTAAGAAAAAGAGAAACAATTGACACGAGGAAGAGTTTATTTAAAATAAGAAGAGAACTGTTAATAATGTAGTTGCAAACGACTCGAGATTGATTTACCATGTATCCGGGGCTTAGAATACGCTGACTTTATCCCCTGATGAGGACTAAGATCCTACCCTTCAAAACGAGTGTCCTGAATATGAGTGATAGTATCTGTCAAGTGTTAAACACGCTAAAAGTGGGCAGTTGACAGCCAACGTTAACAACACAAACGCCAATAAATGTATTAAGGTTGTTTTAATAAACAACCTTAATACATTTATTCGCTTCCCTTTTCAACGTCCCAAGTCCGTTGCCAAGAACGCTCTTTTCACGAAAACGCATGGGCACACGAAAAGGGTTTCTTAAACGTGAAGAGTTCTCTTAAAGAAAAATAACTCAAGTTATCTTTCTTTGTTCCATCACATTAACATTAAGTTCTCACCTATTGGTAAAATATATCAGTTAAAAAGCAAAGACGCAGGTTGCTGCACAGAGGACCTCCCTGGGAAAATGAATGATAGGAAAGGTTGGCGAGAGATTGTCATGGATATCCGTGCAAATAGCGCGACATGATGATGATGATGATGATCAGTTAAAAATATATCAGTTAAAAAAATGTTCCTGTTTTATAGGACTGTGGGGAAAAATATCAATAAACTTTTAAGAAACTTCACTAAAAATGCATATATGAACGTATATTAAACGCGATTACCTAACCTCTAGGCATAAAATGGCTTTAGAGACATGCTGTTAAAATGAATAAATGAAACAATCAATCAAGTTTGATCTTCGATCCAAAAGAAAAAATGATTTTAAGTATTGATTCAAGGAAGTTCGATCAACTTAAAACAAATACAAATTACAACCTTAATACTTCGTATTAGTTGATATTTTACCGTTTGCAATGCTCTGGGTTCGATACCGGCCCTCGCCAACTCAGCGAATAAGTAACACAGGGATCTGGGCGGTAAAGTAAGGGGGTGATAGTAGGTGTAGTGCTCCATCTCAAACGCCAAAATGCCTGGCTGATACCTTTGGCCACCCCGACGACTTTCCTTTACTTTTATACTACACTAAACGCAGTAAATGGCGAGTGAAGAAGGAAAAAGCAGGATGTGAAATGGAGTTCCGAGAAAAGATATGAAAACATCATATTTCAAGAGAAAAAAAGGGGGGATTCGGTGCTTGGTTGTGTAGTTGCTACCTCCCACCACCAGTGAACCTGATGACCGACTGTGTGACAGACAACACATTCACGGGAACTCTTGCGGTGTTCTCTTATTTTGGAACTGGGTTTCACAATCAAATTTAGTTCAATATCATACACAGGATAAGCTTCTTTTTTGAGCGGATCTTACTGCAGAGGATGCAGTCAGTGTACTTATCATAAGCCCCACCATGAAATGGAAAATTGTCTGCAGGTAGTATACTCTTGTGCAAATTAATTTTAAAAAACGAACATTTCTGTTATCATTATAATGATCGCGATCTCTCAGTAAGGCTGGCTTATGTGTTTGTGCAGCGTTACAGTTTTCGTCCTCTTCTGTGTAATAATGTCTATCGCTAAAAATGACCATAGGAAAACTAATCGACAGTCGAGACAATTGTGTGTGGGCCTGATAAAACTCTGATACAATCACGGATAATGCAATATCTTTCAATGTCAAACAGATTTCATCATACATCCCGAAAACAGATTCATATTACTCCATATCACTATAAATTAGGTAATCTGAGGAAAAAAATAGAAATCGATTACACCCTGTCATTCCAGTGGGTCTAAAACTGACCGTATGGTGAAAGAAAGGAAACTAAATAATATTACTGCCCTCCATTGCAAATGACCTAATCTGAGGAAAAAATAGAAATCGATTACACCCTGTCATTCCAGTGGGTCTAAAACTGACCGTATGCTGAAAGAAAGGAAACTAAATATAATTTACTGCCCTCATTGCAAATGACCTAATCTGAGGAAAAAATAGAAATCGATTACACCCTGTCATTTCCAGTGGGTCTAAAAACTGACCGTATGCTGAAAGAAAGGAAACTAAAAATAATATTACTGCCCTCCATTGCAAATGACCTAATCTGAGGAAAAAAATAGAAATCGATTACACCCTGTCATTCCAGTGGGTCTAAAACTGACCATATGCTGAAAGAAAGGAAACTAAATAATATTACTGCCCTCCATTGCAAATGACCTAATCTGAGGAAAAAAATAGAATCGATTACACCCTGTCATTCCAGTGGGTCTAAACTGACCGTATGGTGAAAGAAAGGAAACTAAATAATATTACTGCCCTCCAGTGCAAATGACCTAATCTGAGGAAAAAAATAGAAATCGATTACACCCTGTCATTCCAGTGGGTCTAAAACTGACCGTATGGTGAAAGAAAGGAAACTAAATAATATTACTGCCCTCCAGTTGCAAATGACCTAATCTGAGGAAAAAATAGAAATCGATTACACCCTGTCATTCCAGTGGGTCTAAAACTGACCATATGGTGAAAGAAAGGAAACTAAATAATATTACTGCCCTCCAGTGCAAATGACCTAATCTGAGGAAAAAAATAGAAATCGATTACACCCTGTCATTCCAGTGGGTCTAAAACTGACCATATGGTGAAAGAAAGGAAACTAAATAATATTACTGCCTCCAGTGCAAATGACCTAATCTGAGGAAAAAAATAGAAATCGATTACACCCTGTCATTCCAGTGGGTCTAAAACTGACCATATGGTGAAAGAAAGGAAACTAAATAATATTACTGCCCTCCAGTGCAAATGACCTAATCTGAGGAAAAAATAGAAATCGATTACACCCTGTCACTCCAGTGGGTCTAAAACTGACCATATGGTGAAAGAAAGGAAACTAATAAATATTACTGCCCTCCAGTGCAAATGACCTAATCTGAGAAAAAATAGAAATCGATTACACCCTGTCACTCCAGTGGGTCTAAAACTGACCATATGGTGAAAGAAAGGAAACTAAATAATATTACTGCCCTCCAGTGCAAATGACCTAATCTGAGGAAAAATAGAAATCGATTACACCCTGTCACTCCAGTGGGTCTAAAACTGACCATATGGTGAAAGAAAGGAAACTAAATAATATTACTGCCCTCCAGTGCAAATGACCTAATCTGAGGAAAAAATAGAAATCGATTACACCCTGTCATTCCAGTGGGTCTAAAACTGACCATATGGTGAAAGAAAGGAAACTAAATAATATTACTGCCCTCCAGTGCAAATGACCTAATCTGAGGAAAAAATAGAAATCGATTACACCCTGTCACTCCAGTGGGTCTAAAACTGACCATATGGTGAAAGAAAGGAAACTAAATAATATTACTGCCTCCAGTGCAAATGACCTAATCTGAGGAAAAAATAGAAATCGATTACACCCTGTCACTCCAGTGGGTCTAAAACTGACCATATGGTGAAAGAAAGGAAACTAAATAATATTACTGCCCTCCAGTGCAAATGACCTAATCTGAGGAAAGAATAGAAATCGATTACACCTGTCACTCCAGTGGGTCTAAAAACTGACCATATGGTGAAAGAAAGGAAACTAAATAATATTACTGCCCTCCAGTGCAAATGACCTAATCTGAGAAAAATAGAAATCGATTACACCTGCACTCCAGTGGGTCTAAAACTGACCATATGGTGAAAGAAAGGAAACTAAATAATATTACTGCCCTCCAGTGCAAATGACCTAATCTGAGGAAAGAATAGAAATCGATTACACCCTGTCACTCCAGTGGGTCTAAAACTGACCATATGGTGAAAGAAAGGAAACTAAATAATATTACTGCCCTCCAGTGCAAATGACCTAATCTGAGGAAAAAAATAGAAATCGATTACACCCTGTCACTCCAGTGGGTCTAAAACTGACCATATGTGAAAGAAAGGAAACTAAATAATATTACTGCCCTCCAGTGCAAATGACCTAATCTGAGGAAAAAAATAGAAATCGATTACACCCTGTCACTCAGTGGTCTAAAACTGACCATATGGTGAAAGAAAGGAAACTAAATAATATTACTGCCCTCCAGTGCAAATGACCTAATCTGAGGAAAAAAATAGAAATCGATTACACCCTGTCACTCCAGTGGGTCTAAAACTGACCATATGGTGAAAGAAAGGAAACTAAATAATATTACTGCCCTCCAGTGCAAATGACCTAATCTGATGAAAAGAATAGAAATCGATTACACCCTGTCACTCCAGTGGGTCTAAAACTGACCATATGGTGAAAGAAAGGAAACTAAATAATATTACTGCCCTCCAGTGCAAATGACCTAATCTGATGAAAGAATAGAAATCGATTACACCCTGTCACTCCAGTGGGTCTAAAACTGACCATATGGTGAAAGAAAGGAAACTAAATAATATTACTGCCCTCCAGTGCAAATGACCTAATCTGATGAAAAATAGAAATCGATTACACCCTGTCACTCCAGTGGGTCTAAAACTGACCATATGGTGAAAGAAAGGAAACTAAATAATATTACTGCCTCCAGTGCAAATGACCTAATCTGAGGAAAAAATAGAAATCGATTACACCCTGCACTCCAGTGGGTCTAAAACTGACCATATGGTGAAAGAAAGGAAACTAAATATATTACTGCCCTCCAGTGCAAATGACCTAATCTGATGAAAAAAATAGAAATCGATTACACCTGTCACTCCAGTGGGTCTAAAACTGACCATATGGTGAAAGAAAGAAAACTAAATAATATTACTGCCCTCCATTGCAAATGACCTAATCTGAGGAAAACAATAGAAATCGATTACACCCTGTCATTCCAGTGGGTCTAAAACTGACCGTATGCTGAAAGAAAGGAAACTAAAGCGGTTTCAATTTAACGCACCAACATTATTTGATGTATCACACTGGAAACAGGTGCTGTCATTTTACAAAATTACTGTACGATTTTCAAGAAAAAGTCTATTATCGGTTACCATCTATGGATCAAATAATAAATTATTCGTGTTTCTTCGCATTTAATCCTTCTTTCGTGTTTTTAATTAAATCATACTTTCGTGTCTTTGATTAAGGATTCTTTCTTGTCTTTGATTTACTCATTCTTTGTGTTTTCAATTTAAAACATTCTTTTCGTGATGTGATTTATTCTTTCGTGTCTTTGATTTTAATCATTCTTTTGTGTCTTTGATTTTAGTCATACCTTTCGTGTCTTCAATTTTCCACAATACTTTTGTGTCGTTGATTTTATCATTCTTTCGTGGTCTTCCATTTAACAATTCTTTCGTGGCTTCAATTTAACCTTCTTTCCGTGTCTTCCAATTTCACAATACTTTTGTGTCGTTGATTTTATCATTCTTTCGTGTCTTCCATTTAACAATCTTTCGTGTTTCAATTTAATCATTCTTTCGTGTCTTCAATTTCACAATACTTTTGTGTCTTTGATTTTTATCATTCTTGTGTCTTCCCATTTAACAAAATTCTTTCGTGTCTTCATTTAATCATTCTTCCGTGTCTTCAACTTCACAATACTTTTGTGTCTTTGATTTTATCATTCTTTCGTGTCTTCCATTTAACAATTTCCTTCGGTCTTCATTTAATCAATTCTTCCGTGTCTTCAACTTCACAATACTTTTGTGTCTTTGATTTTATCTTCTTCGTGTCTTCCTTTAACAATTCTTTCGTGTCTTCATTTAATCATTCTTCCGTGTCTTCAACCTTCACAATACTTTTGTGTCTTTGATTTTATCATTCTTTCGTGTCTTCACATTTAACAATTCTTTCGTGTCTTCAATTTTAATAAATTCTTCCGTGTCTCAACTTCCAATACTTTTGTGTCTTTGATTTTATTCATTCTTTCGTGTCTTCCATTTAGCATTCTTTCGTGGCTTCAATTTAATCATTCTTCCGTGTCTTCAATTTAACCTTATTTCGTGTCATTGATTTACTAATTTTTTCATATCTTCAATTCAACAATTCTTTTGTGTCTTAGATTTAATTCTTTTTCGTTTCTTCAATTTTATCATTATTTCGTATCTTTGATTTAATCAATCTTTAATGTCTTCAATTCAATCATTCTATTCGAGTCTTCAATTGAACCCTTATTTCGTGTCTTTGATTTAATCGTTCTTTCAGGTCTTCAATTTAATCATTCTTTTCGTGTCTTTGATTTACTCATTCTTTCGTGTATTCAATTTAATCATTCTTTCGTGTCTTTGATTTACTCATTCTTTCGTGTATTCAATTTAATCATTCTTTCGTGTCTTGATTTACTCCATTCTGTTCGTGTCTTCAATTTAATCATTCTTTCGTGATTTGATTTACTCTTCTTTCGTGTATTCATTTAATCATTCTTTTCGTGTCTTCAAATTTAATCATTTTTTTAGTGGCTTTAATTCATTTATTCTTTTGTATCTTTATTCAATAATTCTTTAGTGTCTTTAATTTAATCCTCCTTTTGCATCTTTGATTTAATCATTCTTTCTTGTCTTTTATTCATTAATTGTTTTGCGCCTTTAATTCAATTCTTCTTTCATCGCCTGCATTATTTCTTGTTCCGGCCATTTCGGACCATTTCCTGTCATTTCCGAATCTTACTCCACCTGATTTCCGGGATGTTTATATTTGTTTTTGACGATCAAAACAAACGGCAGAAATTATGTTTCCAAAATATAACAGAGAAATAAAAGATAACTTTTTCGGGAATAAAATCATATATTTTTTCATAAAATCACAAACGTAATCTCACAAATGAATTGACTAATTAATATTAAACAATGATAATTTAATTGTTTTCTAGGCATTTTATAATCATTCCTAATTCTTCACTTGTTGAAAATTTTATTCGAAACGATAAAGAATTTGAAAATATCCATGGCGTAATTTCCCTCTTGTTTTAAACATTAAAACTGAACGGACTGTTGTTTTGTTTTCATATTCCTTATGAATTATTAAATAATTCATAGCTTAAATGAAACAATTTGTTTACAATCTGTTGTTGAGTTGACAGGAAACATTTTTTTATAGATTTATTAGCCAATTATAATTTGATTAAATTTTTCAAAAGAAACATTTTTTATTATCTTAGTTTAACAATATTTCTCAAACATAATTAACCCTTTCTCAAATTACTTTGCTCTTTATTGTCAAAGTTTATAGTTACCCAACCCATCCGCTATTAAACACAGCAACAAACTATTCACTTTTAATGCTTTAGAATAAGAGAACAATGACTATAGTTATTTTTACATTGTTTCTTGAATCAATCAGGCGTGTTACGTTATGCTCTCATTGTCGGAATGAAGAGATGACGTGTCAACGTTCGTTACGTTCTTGCTCTTACTTCGAATGGAGTGATTATGTATTGATATAGAAATAATAGTTGTATACTTATCACTGGGCCGGTACTACATAGGAGAGGATCGAACCCTGGTTGCTGAGTTGATGCTGTAGTTGACTGCAATTCCAGAATGTTTGGAGATTGGAAACCAACTTTGGGGGGCCGTAGACATAATTGCCTTGTGTCCATTAGAGTTTTTAGTAATAACACAAGGCCACTTCTTTTTCTCATGAGATTTTTATTACCCCCAAGTCACAACAGTCGAGAGCACGTCTGGCCCTTTCAACTCCTCACACATTCTCACTTGTCACTCCTTCTCGCTCAAACGTTTCCATGTCTCCCGACTCGTCCTATAGAAACAATGCGATGCACTTATGATGATTCATCTTTAAACTTTTCCATTCTCATCTAACACATATTTTTGCTAAGACTTTTCCGTGCTAATTTACACGTCCATGTTACACTCAAAGCTTTGCCCCCGTCCCATTATTTTACAGGCGTTCTTGCTTATTGTTGTAGGAAATGAACTCGGCAATCTGAGTTTGAATCCTTTGTCTCAGATGTTGCGTTTTACTAATACCATTTGGGAAAAGACATGAATCTATCTCTTCTTTCCCACCTATGGGTAAATAGTAAGGGGTGATAGTAGGTGTTGCACTCTATCTCAGACGCTAAAATAATCTCCATAGTCTAGCGCTAGTGAAAAGGGGATATACTCCCTCGCTGCTTGGCTGATACCTTAGACCACCAGACGACTTTCCTTTATTTTTACTAGACCAAACGCAGTAAAATGGCAAGCGGCCTGTGACAACACATTCACGGGAACTCTTGTGGTGGGTGCGAGAAACGATCTCAAGCGAGATTTAAGATTTTTAAAAAGGCCAGTCAGTTAGTAACCAGCAGAGGACAATAATGTCATAAATTTTCGGTGTATCGAAACAGCCGCCTCTTCATTGTGTGGAATGAACTGAGACCCTTGAAATTGGCACAGCAACTATTTCATGGGTGTAGTTCAAACCCTCCTTTGTCCGACCGAGAACTTTTAAACACATAGAAGATCCTGGTAATTTGTAATTAATCAGTTTATCTTTTTAACCATTACACCACGAGTCGCCCTTGTGCAATATAGAAACTAGTTATTTATTTAGCTTTGCTTAGTTGTGGAACAAGGCCGGAAGTATAGGGCCCCCAGTGAGTATAAATCACTAGTAATAGACTATCAATCTAGCTTTATGGGGCTGTGATATTTTCCGTTGAAAATGAAGAGACTTAATTCATAAGATTTAAGAGGTACTGATTTATAGTCAAGTCTAATTGAAAACTGGTTCTTGTCAGATCACCTAAGTTAAGCAACAATAAGAGTTGTCAGTACTTAAATGGGTGACCTTCTCTTGAGAAAAAACATGTACAGTAAGCGTTGTAAAAGACTGACCACGGTATAAAATAACCTAACAAAGGTTACCTTTTCCTCAATCTTCCTTGAAATTATCATTTACAGAATACACTTACGAAACATCAGTTCTGCGAAAAAAAAAAATGCAAAATGCATCTAAAAAAAATGTTCTTTTGTCTTTAGCAAACGGAAGGATGCCAACACAAAAGTGGAAATCTATTTTGAACCATCAAGAATTTTAGTCCTATGACTTTGACTCCTCCAATCAATGCCAAGCTTTGGACTGTCCTTATGTAACGTAGCGGCGTCGTCACGGTACCAAATAGATGTATTTGTTACGTAGTGCCTTTTCTTTGACGGTACCAAATATCTATATGTTATATACTTTCTTACGTCTTACTCTGTCGTCTGTTCTTCTGGCCGGATCTGGTATATCTTCTAAGGTCTCGTCTGGTCTTCTATTGAGGGTTCCGAGTCTGGTTTCTGTTGCTAGGGATTTCTTGTTATCAGAAGCCTTGTGCTATTGTTAGCTTTTAGTAATAACAACAAGACTTCGATTTACAATGATGTTACTTTATTCCATAAACCCCCAGACCAGACAATGTGCGCGGAGACTCACATCTTGCTAGCTTCGCTTCTAAGTCCTAACTCTAACTGACTGAGTTGATTACTCCTTAAACCGGAAGGGCCTTCTATTGCCTTCCGATTCTCACGATCATCCCCAGAACGCAAGGTCAGAGTGAGGTCAAACGCTGTCACTCACTCTCAAGGCCATCAGCTACACTAATATGATTTCTACACTATTGTCATAATCATTAGGTAACTAAATGATTATGTAACACTTAAACTGTCAATTAAACTCAGATGACCTAGATTTGAACCTCAGATGACCTCATCTAGATTTGTAACCTCAGATGACCTCAGTCAGGTTGATCTTGGGGCGCTAATGTAGTGTGTCTTGGAAAGGAATAACCTGGCGTAGCCTATACCTCTCCTTGTTTACAACTGGTTTGAATTCAGAGTGTTCCTTCTGCTTGAAGGTCAAAGAGTCTAGTCTCCCCTACCATTTATCCGTGGGTGGAGAGAGAATAATTGGATTGATTCTGTTTTCTAATACCAAGGGAATTAGACATATGTGAAATGCAAACAGCATATCCGAGTTTGATTCTTATGGCGATAACCATTAGACCAGGAGTGCCTCACGGACAGAATTATAATTTATTAAATAGTTCCTGGTAAATTAAATCTCACATTTATTTTAACTCGGGAAACCTTTTTTGGTGTGTGATGGCTTCTATATAGATTGGGCTATGGGGAACTATCTGATGCAGAAACTCTAATTCAACCGTTCCTTATTTCATTTAAACGTTCGATTCATGGCTATTTTATCTAGACATATAAGTAGTATTAAAGGTAAGAATGTACTGAATTTATTATCAGAGGAAGCATTGCCAATTATTATGAATTTTTCCACTGGTACATCTGTCATGTTAATTTCAATTGCTTTTTATCACAACTCACAGGACGTCATTCTACGAATTGACCTGTGGCTGATATTTTTTCCTGATCTGAGTTGTATGTTGACGATTGTAGAACGCTGATCAATTGTGTCAAAGATGGTGTGTCAAGAAATAGGAGAAGAATGGAATAAGTATGATAAAAAGAAAAGCAGAATGTGGTGTGAAGAAGAAGAAGAAAAAGAAGAAAGAAGAAGAAGAGAAGAAAAAGAAGAGTGAAGAAGATGAGAATGAGAAAATGAAATGAGAAGAAGAAGAAGAAAGAGAGAGGAAAAAGAAGAAGAGAAGAAGAAGAATGAATGAATGAAAGAATGAAAGAAGAAGAAGAAGAAGAAGAAGAAGAAAAGAGAAAGAAGAAGAAGGAAGAAGAGAGGAAAGAAAAGAAGGAAGAAGAAGAAAAGGAAGAAGAAGAAGAAGGAAGAAGAGAAGAAGAAGAAAGTGAAAAAATGAAGAAGAAGAAGAAGAAGAAGAAGAAGAAGAAAGAAGAAGAGAAGAAGAAGAAGAAGAAAGAGAGAAGAAGAATGAATGAATGAATGAATGAAGAAGAAGAAGAAGAAGAAAGAAGAAGAAAAAAAAGAAAGGGGAGAGGGGAGGAGAGAAAGGTAAAGAAGAGCGAAAAGATTTTAAAAGGACGGAGAGGTGTCCTCCACCTCCCCTGTGTAGAGAAAGGATATTTTGATGAAAAGAAGAAGAAAAGAAGAAAAAAAGGAAACGAAGAAAAAAGAAGAATGCATAGTAGTAATAGTAGTTAGGAGGAGGAATTATGAAGGAAGAAGGAATATACGGAGAGAAGAAGAATGTGAGACTGAATAATATTTAGAGGAATGGATGGAATGTAATGGAAAAAAGAATGAATATATGGAAAAAGAAGAAAGGAAAAGTAAATAAGAATGAGAATCTACCGAAGCAATAAAAGAGGAGTAGAAGAATAGGCAGAAGTAGTAGTAGTAGTAATAGTACATGTGAGGGAAGAAGAAGAAGAAGAAGAAGAAGAAGAAGAAGAAGAAGAAGAAGAAGAAGAAGAAGAAGATTATGAGAATTATGAGAATTATGATGATTATGATGATGACGAATGCACCGTCTAAGAATTTTAAAAAAACATCGGCAAAATTGCATGACAACGAAGCACAATTAAGCATTTTGGAAGAGAAGAAGAAGAAGAAGAAGAAGAAGAAGAAGAAGAAGAAGAAGAAGAAGAAAAGAAAACACGAAACATTAATGAAGGAGTGGAAGGTAGATAGAGGAGAAAATGGAGAACGAAGAAGAAGAAGAAGAAGAAGAAGAAGAAAAGAAATCACGAAACATTAATGAAGGAGTGGAAGGTAGATAGAAGAAAATGGGAGAACGAAGAAAGAAGAAGAAGAAGAAGAAGAAGAAGAAAGAGAAGAAAACACGAAACATTAATGAAGGAGAGGGAGTGAAGAAATAGAAAAATGAAGAAGAAGAAGAAGAAGAAGAAGAAGAAGAAGAAGAAGAAGAAGAAGAGAAGAAGGAAGTAAGACACGAAACATTAAATGAAGGAGTGGAAGGTAGATAGAGGAAAATGGAGAACGAAGAAGAAGAAAGAAGAAGAAGAAGAAGAAGAAGAAGAAGAAGAAGAAAACACGAAACATTAATGAAGGAAGTGAGATAGATAGAGGAAATGGAGAACGAAGAAGAAAGAAGAAAAGAAGAAGAAGAAGAAGAAGAAGAAGACACGAAACAATAATGAAGGAGTGGAAGGTAGATAGAGGAAATAGAGAAAGAAGAAGAAGAAGAAGAAGAAGAAGAAGAAGAAGAAGAAGAAGAAGAAGAAGAAGAAGAAGAGAAGAAGAAGAAGAAGAAGAAGAAAACACGAAACAATAATGAAGGAGTGGAAGGTAGATAGAGGAAAATGGAGAACGAAAAAGAAGAAGAAGAAGAAGAAGAAGAAGAAGAAGAAGATTATGATTTTTATGATGATTATGATGATGACGAATGCACCGTCTAAGAATTTTTTAAAAACATCGGCAAAATTGCATGACAACGAAGCACAATTAAGCATTTTGGAAGAACAAGTTGATTAAACTCATTTTCCTGACTCCCACAGAAAATTTTCCGGTGTTAATTGGCGATTAAGTAATTATTGAATAAGAAACAAAGTAATTGGTGTAAATCAAATTACAGTGAAAAATAAGGAAGTAAATATTCTGTGGAAAGGCACCAAAAAAAAGGGAAGATTTCCATCTTGGTGTTTTGCCTTTTTGTGATTTAGTGTTTATTAACAATTTAAACACAATCTTCTTTCTGTAAATTTTCAATTCAGCTATTTCTTCTTTTTACGGTAAAAAAAATGGGCATTGTTTAGCTTCGTTGGTAGATGCACTCGCCCGCCTAGTTATCACAAGGTTCCGGTTTCGATATCGATCCAACTTCAGCTTTGGTCTACTCTGATCCGTGCAGTAAAGTATTTGAGAGCTCCATGGCAGCAAAACAATATCCCTGGTTTAGCGCTAGGGAAAAGGGGATAGACTACCTCGCTATTCATAAGCCACTCTGCAGACAGACTTACTGTAAAAAATATTTATTTTTTTATTTTCTCTTTCTTCTTTATAAACGTGTGTTCAAAAAGTATTGAAACTTAAACTTTAAATTCTTCTAAACTGCATCTAATAGCGAAGTTTAAATTTTGGAGCTCTGGGGAGTGTATGGTACCCCTTTTTCATCATTATTACTCCCAGGTCCACTCTGACTTGTTAGAATCCCATCTATGGATTGAACAAAAAAATAAGTTTTAAAAAATGTGTTAAAAGAAGATTGAGTAAAAAAAAAAATTGAATACCCATCAAGAATGAATTAAATAAAATATCTTCGGCACGAGATAACCCAACAAGGGTTGACATACCGTAAAATCTAACCAACCAACCAATCATTAAATTCTTTAAAAAATCAAAGATGTGTGCACAGTTAAACAATGAGTCAAGTTAATTCCATTTGTTATATACCCCCTGTTGGGTATACGCACAATGTTCTTTTGATTAAGAGAGAGAGAGAGAGAGAGAGAGAGAGAGAGAGAGAGAGAGAGAGATGAGATGCATAACTTGCATAACTTACTTTCCTTCTTTGGCCGTTTGTGATCTAGTCTGGGTTCTTGTTGGTTCCTTATCTTCTTGGCTGGTCTTCTATCTAAGGCATGCATTGACCAACATAGCCATGTTGCTTTTTTAAGAGAGAGAGAGAGCGAGAGAGAGAGAGAGAGAGAGAGAGAGAGAGAGAGAGAGAGAGATGAGATGCATAACTTGCATAATTTACTTTCCTTCTGTGGCCATCTGTGATCGTCTACGTCTTCTATTCTTTCTCTCCAAGTCGCCATGCCGAACTCTATTTCTTTCTGTCTAGTCTTCTCCCCGGCCATGTTGGATTCTACGTCTAGGTTCCTTTTTTTCTATTTCTTGCTTGGCCGATCTTCTAACTAAGGCATGCATTAACCAACAACGCCATGTTGTTTTTTAAAACTTTTATTCTTAACTAACACATCCCGCGCGCGCAGGTGAGTCCAGCTAAGACAAGAGACATCTCTCTCACCCAAAATCCTGCCTGGAACTGAGAACCTAACTAAATCTCACGTGAATTCACGTGATTTGCGGTTTCCCTGCCTCTGGGGTCAAAGTTCCCAAACGGTCTGTAACTTTCCATTTGGGCACTTTGTATTTCCGCTACACTGTGTTGTCAATAATTTATGCTACCATAGACTATGCAACGCATTTCTCAACACATTTTGATCAACTAAGTAGTAGACATTTTCTAAGCTTAGCTTAGTTTGGCACAAGGCCACGCGTATAGAGCATACTATGAGAATCAAACGCGTATAGAGCATACTATGGGAATCAAACGATGATCTGCGCAATAAGTTTGTAAGCCATTATACCACACAAGGCGTCCAAACTAAGAGTAATAAATAACAAATAATCAGTTCTTCCAAGTCTTGACTGTGTCAGTAATACTGTACGGCCGCATTATTTGGACTCTAAAGAGGCGCTTAAAGAAAAGGCTAACTGGAAGCTACACAAGGATGTTATGTGCTGTCTTGAAAAATCTTGGAAGCAGCACCCTGTTATAATCCTATGGGCCATCCTGTAGGCGATTGTCCAGTGAAATTGGATCCTTGGTTATCCTCCGTAAAGAATACTGATCTTTGGTAATCCTCTGGTAAATGATCCTGAGTATTGAAAGTCCCTCCTCAATAATTGCAAGTAGAACTATGGTCAGTATCAGTGTTTAAGTAGTGTATCAGTCACGCAGTATGGCTGGTGATTGGAGAAGGAATAAACCACGTGAGATCGGCTAGTCTATAAATTCAGATGGGGAATTAGAACACATCTTATATCCACAAATATTCCAACACACCCCACAAGAAAACAGTTGTATGACCATTTGCGCTCTATTTCAAGACATGCTAGACGGCTGGAGAAGCAAGGATGTTTTCCGGTGAACAGCTACATAGACACACAACAGTGTATGTCTACCAGCAAAAACCTACTAAAAACTGCTTTGTGTTGATCCTGGATGCTGCGCGGAGGACCTCATATGGGGATAACCAATAGGGGCGTTTTGAAAGAGAGAAATGGATATCCATGCTGACAGCAACAATTTGATGATGATGATAATGATGATGATGATGACTTGGCCTACAAAATGAGCTTGCTAAAGATTACGTAACAACAGGTACTCGCTATGATCGCCCTGCTGGACAAGCCATCTGTATCTTCTACAGAGGAGTGGGTCCCTCTAAAATTCATCGTCCTGTGTATGACATTAAACTGCATCCAGGGGCGAGGCCCGAGTTCTTGAATTGTGGGTAGTGAGAAGTACCCCTTTATTGCCATTACTCCCAGGTCCACTCTGATTTGGAGTGATGGTGCATAGAAAAAATAGGTAGAAAGAATGGAATAAAGATAGAGCGTTAAAACATTAAGAAAGAAAGGAGGAAAGAAGATATATTTAGAAAGAGAGAAAGAAAGAAAGAAAGAAAGAAAGAGGTTTTATTTGAAAAAAAATAGCGGTGTACCAATTGTAGTTGATGTCTTTGGGGAAGTCCGTAAGGGTTTGGCAAAAAAGACAAGAATAATTGGAAATTAAGGAAAGAATCAAGACCATTCAAACAACAGCATTGTTAAGATCGGCTAGAATACACAGAAGAGTCCTGCCGACTGGAGGAGACTTGCAATCACTCAGCCTCCACGATCTAATGCAGGTGTGGAAAAAAACTTGCAAGGAGTTGAATAAAAATGATAATCTCTATTATTGTGTCTTCAGACTAGAGGTTTCTCCTGGGTATTACTGAGAACCAAATGACAGGAAAATACTTTTTATCTACCGTTTTCTATATCAGCTTTTTAGTTAGCTTCTTCTTCTTTGGGGGTTCATTGTTTTCTTATCTACCAATATTTGGGAGATTATTCCCGGTGCTCAAAAATTAAGAAAACGCAGGCAAAACTGTAAGAGTATTATAAGTTAATGGAGAAAATACAGGGTCCAGCAGAATGTCTGTCGGATTTAAAACTACAACAGCACAGACACTAGTAGTGGTAAGTGACTTTGAAATATATTAGCGTAGAAGGGTGAATATCAAGCGTTTGTGGGACCATATGACCTTTAGGCATACATTTTTGATCTCGATTAAGAAAGGACATGTTTTACATTTACATTTACACCGTCAATATCCGGTTGTTTTAACAGACGATTTTTAGATTTTTTAAAATTATAAAACTAACCCCTAACCCTAACCCTAACCCTAACAAACAACCGGATATTGACGGTGTAAATAAAAAACATGTCCTTTCTTAATTGAGATCAAAAAGAGGTGCCTAAATGTAATATGGTCCCGTTTGTGTTTTAAGTTTATTACAAAAATCGTGACTATCATTGCAACTCAAAGGTTATAAAATGACCGACTTGTTCAACAGATCTATCCAATTGTGATTACTTCCCTTTGAGGATACCCGAAGGCTCAGGAATGTAAACATAGACAGCGGACAACTGACGTCATGAAGTCGCAGTACTTGGGGAGGCAACGATTAAGCGACCACTGCAGAGCTTTTGTTTAGGGCTTCAAGGTTTAAATCTAAATTAACGGACCTAAATTCCACCATCTCCGCCAAAAGAAAAAAAAAATACCAAAAATCAGTAAATTAACCGAATTTGATAAAAATGTTCAATGTTGATATATTAATGAATAAAAGATATAATGCACCAGTTATTTTATTTAAAAGCTTTTACATTTTTTCAGGTCAGTTAAATTTGAACCACGTATCTTTGAGAATCTGTGCTACGTCTCAAAGATACGTGGTTCAAAGTTAACTGACCGAAAAAATGTAAAAGTTTTTAAATAAAATAACTGCTGCATTATATCTTTTATTCATTAATATATCAACACTGAAAATTTCATTAAATTCGGTTAATTCCCTGATTTTTGGTATTTTTTTTCTTTCGCTGGATTGACATATGATGGTAGAATTTAGGTCCGTTAAGTTTGATTTAACCGCTTCAAAAGTTAGTTAGTTGGTTGGTTGATTGGTTGAATTTTACGACCTCTCAATCCTTCTGTTATTTTAAGTCGAAGAGTTTTTTGCTTTTGTTAGTCTTGTTGGGTATTCAATTATTTTAAACTCATTTTTTATCTATTTAATCCATGAATGTAACCCTAATAGGGTGGGAGTACTGGCATGAAGGCGTACTTCACTCTCCCCAGAGATCCAGAATTGGAAGCTCTCCACCGCAGATGAAGTTTACCGTCATTCAAATAACACTAAGACCTTCTGCCACGCCTTATAGCACATATATGATAAAAGGGTTGGGATTTGCTATAATGGAAATAGCGTTTGGTATAATCATATAGATGCTAGGCCTTTACATAACCAGTCGATTGATCAGATTGGGCCTCACCGACCAAAGTGAGGGCTACGGTGGGTGTTATATGTCACGGGAACCCTTATGGCCCGGTTCACGGAACGCTTATCCGCCACGATCCTACCCCCATGCTTTACGGTTCACGGACCATATGACCTTTAGGCACCCTTTTTGCGATCTCAATTCATAAGGATTTTTTTTCCTTTACACCGTCAAAATCCGGTTGTTTGTTATTGGTTAAGGTTAGGGGTTAGTTTTATAATTTACAAAAAAAACCTGTAAAAATCGGATTTTGACAGTGTAAATGGAAAAATGTCCTTATGAATCGAGATCGCAAAAGGGATGCTTAAATCATATGGTTCCGGGTCACCAACACTAGCGAACAGGTAGCCCCATTGATGGACCTTACTCGTCTGTAGTGTTAAAGTCGGCCAACTAAGAGCCAAAGTTGATTGTTGCCTGTGTAGGGGATTATCTTCCCTTGGCCCGAGGAGTTATCTGTCCGGCTTGTTGTCGCTTGTTCCAACCAGGGGACGTATGATATTTAAGCTACGAGACCACATGGGTTAGACACGGTCTACCCCTTTCTCGGTGGGGCTCCGGCCCCCCTCCTTGTAAGTCATTTCTATCTATGGACGCTTCAGTCCTTTTATATATGTAGGTTTATCTACTCTTGTATTTGTATCTTATGTATCCATGTACTCTTCTATTATGTATCCTTTGTATTCATGTGCTGTTATCTATTAAATGTATTGTCCCTCAACCCTTGTCGGAGTTGTATATTCTTCAAATATTCACTTTGAATCTTACACCTGTAATGGACTGCTCAGCAACGAGGATTCCGCCCTTAAGCATCACGGGTAGCCACCTCATTGGGGGGGTCTTATTTGGAAGATATAATCTTGAAAATAAACAGATCACAATGAATAAACAAAATGGAAAATATTTTTATTTCTTATAATACAATCAAATTTCAGAATAGGGTCTACGTTGCCTTTTTGGATTTTTGTTCTAAATCCAAGAAATCATTCTGACATAACGTGTTTGTAAATTGACAAAATAAATGAGAACATAAATATAACTAATAAGTGAGCAGGTGCCAGTTTTACAGACGCCATTTTTGTGCGTTAAGATATATTGACTATAATATTAACAGGCTGAACACATCGCAATTCCACGATTTAAACAACCACCAATATGACATTTTAATGTTTTATTTATTAGTTATATATATATCTATACACATCACCCAACAAGTGCAACCCAAATGGAAAATATAGAGAAAAAGTGACGTACACATTCAGGCAGAAAAATAGTTATAATGCTATAGACTAGAAGCGGCTACCCCGCGTCGCCTGGGTAGAAGGGTGGAGTGTCGAAAAGGTAGTCTCGCAGATCCATTATCGTTGAATTGTGAGAAGGATCCTCAGAGGATGTCCCATTTGAATCCATATGGAAAAAGACGATCTGAAAAGAAAAACTAATGTCTCCTATTTAAAATACTAAATGCATAAAATTCCATGCTGTTATCATTTAAATTTCATTTTTAATTATCTTCACAAATATAAATAAAATGTTCATTATTTTTGCTCAAACACCAAGCCCTGGTGATATTTAATGTGTATATATATTTACCAACCCCTCCACACGAGCAGGATACGACACAAGGTCAATTTCTTAAGCGGGGTTCTTAAGCGGATATCTAATGTGTATATATATGTCTTTAATTGTTTTATTCTCGAAGTTTCCTCCGGACATACAGATACACACAACTGCCTTTTATATATGTATATATTATCCTTATTTGAATCTAATACAATGTTACTGGATTTATTTAGCACTGCATTGATCATGGATTGCCATCTACTCCCCATGTTTTACAGACCTTAGGGGAGGTATGGAGAGGAGGTATTCCCCAAATCTGGGCTTAACCTTGTTAAGGCAATTGGTCACTGAATTCAAACTCCCTATCATGTAAAACCTGAGGAGTAAATTGCCTATTTGTTACATAATTATTAGATACCTAATATTCATGTGCAATAGTGTAGAAATCAAAATGGCTAAGTTACAGCCCACGGCCTTGAAGGATGAGTGACAAGGCTTGACCTCAGTCCTAACCTTCCGGTGGATACCGTGAGAATCGGTGGAGGAGACCCTCTTCCGGTTTAGATGAGAAATAGATTTTAGTCAGTCGGCGAGAAACCACGACGGTGGTGAGTCGTTTTATACACGCTCCGACTCAATCTGCGCAGGTAGTCTGGTGGGGGATTTCGAGAATAAAATATGATCAAAGTAAATCGAAGTCTTGTGTTATTATCTAAAAACTAACAATGACACAGGGCTTCTGATGAAGAGAAATCCCCAAATGGAAGACCAGACACAAAGTCCCCAAGAGAAGTCCAGACCTTAGAAGATTCCAGACCAAGACAAGATGTTATAAGATGTCAAAGACACTAGAAAATGACAAGAAGAATAGAAGAAGTAAGAAAGAAGTAAAGTAAAGAAGGGTATACAACATATTGACCCGTGACCGGGAGTTTGAATCCAGAGACAGCTTGCCTTACAAATAGTACAGAGCCAAATACCTCCCCACCATATCTCCCCTAAGTTCTGTAAAACATGGAGAGTAAAGCGCATATTGACCTATGATAGGGAGTTCAAATGCAGAGGACCGGTTGCCTTAACAAGGGTACAGAGCCCAGATTCTGGGATCCCTCCCTACCGTACCGCCCCCTAAGGTTTGTAAAATATTAAATCTTGACGTACGTGTGTCAAAATTAATTTTAAAAAATGGAGAGGAAAACAAATATAGGTTGTCCGTAATTTGTTAGACCGTAGTTTTTATTCATATATACTGATTGGTTAAGAAACTGCCCAAAAATGTACCCAAAATATACAATGTACGTAATTCCCTCAATTTTAAGGAATGAAATAACCCCTGACGATTTTATATGCTTTTGAAATCAATCACTTAATCAATCTAATTTTGGATGCGAAGGTTTTTTGTTTTTTTTTGTAAAAAAACATTTTTTTTCTATTTCTCTGAATTTTTGAGATGAGGCTTGATAATTTGTATTATTTGTATTATTCAGACTATTGTCCTCATCTTTATTGTTATCTTTACAATGTTTCGACCGAAAAGAAATACCTGAAAATAGCCGGACAGCTCATCTGCCGAAACTTTGTGCAGATAACAATAAAGATGAGGACAATTGTCCGAATACTACAAATAATATTTTTGATTGTTATATGCGAATCTATCAGATTGATAGATTGATTGATTCTAACGGCATGTCAAACCGTATGTGGTTATTTTATGCCTAGATGTTAGGGAATCACGTTCATTTTATGATCATATTTACATTTTTTGTTTCTTAAGAGTTGTTTTTCACATGATCAAATAAAATGCGAATAGTTTTTAAGCAGACCCATTTGGGACTCTAACAGGTACGTCCTATCTGCGTCAGAGTGAACCTATGTGCAATGGCGATGAAGGAGTATTCCACACTCCTCAGATCTTTAGAACTTGATACTCATCATTAGATTCAGTTTTGGACGCCCCCTTGTCTCTGGGAGAGGGTCTCACTCCTAAGCATGGAATACGGTCACGGCATTCTATACCTCGCCGACTGTGCTATCATATTTTTCATTTTAATTGACTCACTTGTTTTTATTTACGAAATTTTGAAATGGAGTGACGCTTCCCACCACCAATGTATCTGGTGACTGGCTGTGTGACCGACAACAAAGTGTCAGTCAAGAGAACTCTTGTGCTAAGTGCTAGAACCGGTCACACGAGAGTTTGAGATTTTTAGAGATTTTTATTGATTGATTGTTCTCAACGGCATGTCAACCCATCCAGACTTATTTTATGCCTTGAGGTTAAGGAATCCCTTTCATTGTACGTTTATATTTTTTTTTATTTTTCTGCACGAATAATTTTTACACGGGGTTATTTGACCCACAGATTGGTACTAACATGTATTACGAGCAATGACAATGAAGGGGTTATCCAAACATTCCAGGTAATAAGAACTGGATCCTTACCATCAGATTGAGTTTAGTGTCATAATCAGAACACAATCTCTAATATGAGATTGTAATTGCTACGATATACTCTCAAGTAGCAACCTTGTCCCGCCAGCCCTAGACTTGGATTCGATCCTTCAAGACGCTAAAAATCGCTACGCGCTATTATCATCATCATCATCATCATCATATATATATATAATATATATATATATATATATATATATATATATATGCATGTTGAATTAAACAAAAGACACATCTTTTTACCAATTTTATTTCTGATTTTTTCAAGTTTTTCTGACCAACTTTTTAATATTTGGGTGGAATTCGTGGATTAGTCCACCAAAGTTCATGTCCCGAGTACTTTCGGCACTTCGAAGTGCCATCATCAGGGGAGATGTGTTCCAGTTTTTCAAATTATATTAATGGATGTGGAGGCTGGAAGGAGGAGAATTTATGGGAAAGGTGCTATAGGCATTTTAAAATGTGTGTACTGCATTGAAAATTAATTTTGTTTAAGGATGGTTTGTATTGTTTTATGTATAAAGCTTCTAGTATTTGGAGATTTTGTTTATTTTTTTCTTTGTGCAGAATGTGTGTATTTTCCGTTAGGATATTTCGGTAATTAGAGTCGGGGCATAAATGTAATTTTAGGTGTTGTGAAATGGATATATATATATATAAGAAATGGATATATATATAAGTAAAGTAAAGTAAAGTCGTCGGGGTGGCCTAATGTCGGTATCTGCCAATCAGCGAGGGAGTCTATCATCTTTTCACTAGCTCTAGACCAAGGAGATTGTTTAGGGGTCTGAGGTGGAACACCTATCATCAGCTCCTTACTTTATCGCACAGATCCCTGTGCTATTCATATGCTGAGTTGGCGAGGGCCGGTATAGAACTAAGAACTTTGTGGTTTCTAGCCGAACATTCTACCGACTGAGAAGATACACGAGAACCAAATTGACCAATCCAAGCACCACCTTATGAGTAAAAAGACTCCCAAGAAAAGGACCGACAGAACATCAAAGAACTACCACTTTGAAATAATGAAGTGAAGTGAAACCCGATACCATCACTGGGAGAAGAGAGCACCTTTACATCACTGAATTCTACGCATAAAACTCTACCAGAAAAACTTATAAAATCGAAGATTCCCAAAATACGTTTTTTTAGGCACTATAAGGGGTCCTTACGAAAATTCGATAAAATCGACACCTAAAGTTTTCACGAAATTCGCGATTTTGACGCACTATAAGGTGGTTTTAAGTGTTCATATCTCTGCCAATCCTTCGAATTGAGCGCTCTCTTTGCCAAAATGAATTTTTCACATCGAAATCTATAAAAAAAAAAGCCAATAAAATCGACTCCGAAAATTTTAACGAAATTCCAGATTTTTAAGCTCTACAAGGGGTGGGGGTATAAAGGTTCATATCTCAACCAATTCTTAGAATAGAGAACTTTCTTTTGCATCACTGAATTCTACTCATAAGCTGAATTTAATTGTTTACTAGTATGAATAAAGAAAGTGATCTGAAGAAACTCGTCCCTACGATTCTCAGATACCCACGGGTGGAAATGGACCATAATCGCTGAATACCCGGTCTTAAAGGCTTTTTTCTTTATATATATATATATATATTGATATTTATATTTTTGCTTGAAGGCAATTACAATGCGCATATCACATAAAATTCGATAATTATAGAAGATAATAATGACAAGTGAATTTCGCAAAGAATTACTCGGTGTGTAGAATATCGTACAGACTGTTTCAACTTTATTAAGTCTCATCAGCGATATATACTAACGATTTCCCTCCGATAGAAATCGAAACCGGGACTTCAACAGGATAGTCAGAAACCATACTGCTTCAGCCACGGTACAGCACGAAGAAATTCCTGCGAAATTAACCTGTCAATGATACTGAGACGTCTCTACCATATGAGGCAAGGGTGCGTTGAGGGAACAATAACAAACTCGGACTTTAAAGCTCTTCGGCGAAGGAAATAAGATTTTTGGATATATATATGTAGTACAAAATACCTTCAAGAAGAAGAAGAAGAAGAAGAAGAGAAGAGAAGAAGAAGAAGAAGAAGAAGACGGCAACCGGAGGAACTAAAGATCAGAAAAAGAATCAAGACCATCAAGACCACACTGTTAAGATCAGCTAGAATACATAGAAGTCTCCTGGAAGCCTAAGAAGACTTGCTGTCACTTAGAATGTAGTGAAAACCTAGCAGTTAAAACTGGGAGAAAAAAGAGGACACCATGAAAATAATATCAATAAATGGTGACGGAGGGACACTGGTATTTTAAGTTCAGATGAAAACTGAAATTTGCTGTTATCATTACCACTACGCCGCTGACAGACACTGGTATTTTAAGTTCATCTGAACACTGAAACTTAGAGTTAATTGCATTATTAAAAGAGTGATATTCACAGAGTTGAGGTCGTTCAAATAAATAATGAGAACATCATTTTTGCATTGAAATGAAAAAAAAAATTGACCTTTATCAGTTGAAATAAACATTGCTGAGTGTGCGTCCAGACAGCAATGATGAGTTTGTCGCGATTGTCATGTGAAAGACATTAGAGTAAGTTGTAAGGGTTAAACTGTAACAAGACAGATGCGGATCCTATTAATGGGCAATATAAAAAAAATCTATGTATTCCAAAATATACAAAATATATAGCTTTGTATTTGTAAATGGACAGCAAAATAATATAATATAATATAATATAATATAATATATATATATATATATATATATATATATATATATATAATATTATATACATATATATAGATATAGATATAGATATGTATATACATATCTATATGATATGATAGATAGATAGATAGATAAAGATATATATAGATATGTATATATATATATTTGAGTTAAGGTTGCGTGGACATCGAGTCAACACCTTGTTACTGACAGTTTCTCGCCTATGCGATCTTCATATATATATATATATATATATATATATATATATATATATATATTGGGAGAATATGTGCTTAATTGAAGTCATACCTAATTTGAAAATTAATTAGTTGATAATTAATGAATTAGGCGAATATATCTGTTCAAATGTAAAGCGTGAACAAATCGAGAAAAAGTCTAGCTAGTGTAATGGTTAAAATCCCCGCCTGTCAGCCTGGCAGTGGGGGTTTGAATCACACACAAAGCGGCTTCAAGTCTATAAATCTGCTGATGAGGCATTATAGGCCGAAATGTACATACAGAGAATGACTTTTTCTTGATTTGTTCACGCTTTACATTCGAACAGATATATTCGCCTAATTCATTAATTATCAACTAATTAATTTTCAAATTAGGTATGACTTCAATGAAGCACATATTCTCTCCAAAATAGTCGGCATAGCCATATCAAACAAACTCTTTGCGTACTTTCATATATATATATATATATATATATATATATATATATATATATATATATATATTATATTTATAAACTACTACAAAAAACACCTTGAAGAGAGATTCAAATGATAAAGTCGGCGGAGTGGTCTATTGTCGGTATAAGCCGGACAAGCGAGAGATTCTTTCCCTTTCCCTAGCGCATGACCAAAGTGACTTCTCCCCGTTTATTTGGTGTAGAAATGAGTTTACTGCTGGTAGACTTTCGTTTCGGTACCACACGATCCGGGGTTACAAGAAAATACAATGGAAGTTTCAATTCCATCCAAGCCCATAGCTTTTATATTTCATTTACAAAACATGCGAAACAAATTTATTTTTAAGAAGTAAATCATATATCTGTATCTATCTATCTATCTATATATATATATATATATATATATATATATATAATAAAGTAATCCACAGACACCTATTTCGAGGTATCACCTCTCATCAGTGTGGTTATACCGTTTAACAGCTACCTCTGGCCGGGTTCGAGACCCGAATGAACTTTCGTTCGCCAAACCTCTTACCCGTGCGTCCCTAAGCAGCTGTCAAACATAGAAGACTATTTAATCGCTACATTTCTAAGCGGAAATGAAATTCACTAGAGGCCTCAAGCTTTGTTTATGTAAATCGACCGAGGTTTAGCTGTACACCGAATACGGTGAATTTTGCGATTAAATCCCTTCTAATTAAAGTGCTCAACCAAATTTGGGAGCATATATAATAAAGTAATCCACAGACACGTATTTCGAGGTATCACCTCTCATCAGTGTGGTTATACCGTTTAACAGCTACCTCTGGCCGGGTTCGAGACCCGAATGAACTTTCTTTCGCCAATCCTCTTACCCGTACGGCCAAGGCAGCTGTCAAATATAGGGGGACGATAGTGCAGACTAATATAGACGGTATTTGACCTTTTGATATTTGAGATTTTAAATTGAGTCCGCTTAATATATATATATATATATATATATGTTCATGTATATAAAGAGAGGGGAGAGAGAGAAATATATATGTGTGTGTGTGTATGTATGTGTGTATGTGTGTGTGTGTGTGTGTGTGTATGTGTGTGCGTTCTTATTCGTCTGGTTTACATTTAAAAATGCTTTGACATTTTTATCTCTGAACACTTTATTATATTGGGATTGTTTTTATTATTCATTTACTCTTGGTCCTTGGGTATTTTACCATAAAATCCGTACCCTGTCGACCACTGAGTGTCTAATTCTCTTAATATGTCCCTCATGTCACAAACATTACCCATACGACCATCGTTTCACTTCAGTATTATTACAAGTGTTCCCTAAAACTTTTTATAAACCAAACCTTTCTTTTAACCACACCCAATGAAAGGAAACTAAAACGTTTATGAACTTATTTCCTTTTTTCTACTTGAATTAATATGATTCGTGGCGAACATCTTATCTGTTTTTATTTCAAATTATATTCATTATTTTCTTAAATGATTTATGCCCGTCAAAGGACAAAAATAACAATTATAATAAAAAAATAAAATAATATAAAATGATTTCCAGTTGATGAATTTTGAAAAAAAACATTGGTAATATTTGCATTTCATTTTGGTTTGGTGAAATTTTCGAATTCTGTTTTATTTTGCTGATGGGTTTGGTTTATATTTTGGGTTTCATTTAAAAGCTTTATTTAAAAAAAAAAATAGGTAGATATGTTATTCTTACTATAGACCGTTTAGTAAATAGACAAATTAATTCCCAAATTTAATTTCTCTGCATGTGTACGCATATATATATATATATATATATATATATATATAATATATATATTTGATATTTTAAATTGAGTCTGCTTAATATATATATATATATATATATATTATATATATATAAGAGAGAGAGAGAGAGAGAGGGAGAGAGAGATAAATATATAAATATGTGTGTATGTATGTGTGTGTGTGTGTCTGTGTGTGTATGTGTGTGCGTTCTTATTCGTCTGGTTTACATATATATATATATATATATATATATATATTATATGTGTGTGTGTGTGTTGTGTGTTGTGTGTGTGTGTGTGTGTTGCATGCATGCATGCATGTATGTATGTATGTATGAATGCATATGTATATATTCTTAAACCCCGGCTCAATATGGTTCAGAATAAAATCAATCACCAAATACAAGTTTATCTTTCTGTTCTGTCTGTATTGTCTGTCTCCCTTTCACTTTATATATATATATATATATATATATATATATATATATATATGTGTGTGTGTGGGGGGGTTGTATGTGTGGTATGTGGTGTGTGTATAGTGTGTGTGCGTGTGCGTGTGCGCGCGTGTGTGTGTGTGCGTGTGTGTGCGAGCGCGTGTGTTCTTGTGCTTACTTGTCCGTTCCGTATAGACTAAAAGTATTCACCAAATAGTATCCCATCTCTCTCACCACAACCAAACACACAATATATTGAACGCAGGGATGTGTAATATATATATATATATATATATATATATATATATATATATATATATATATGATGATGAGTCTAATTTTCAATGGATATATTATATCTGTGTATATATTGTGTTATATATATATATATATATATATATATATATATATATATATATATATATTTGTTTTGATGCGAAGCATGAGGGAAATGTGTAAAACCAAGGAGAAACTGAGTTGGATATTATGTACTAAGTTCCAATATTTCGAAAGATTCTATCTTTCTTTTGCCAGGATTTTAGTTAGACTGGCTGGCTTCAGTAATCACTAGTGTTTTATGACTCAAGGGTGTCCATGCCCCGACCTATCTGCTGCCCTCGCCATCGGCTGGATTGGAAGTGGCTGGATGGGAGGCATGTACGTCTGTGAATCGTTGGTTGTGGGTGTGTTGAAATATTTATAAGCGTTTAAGTTACCTAAATCTGAGTTTAACCCATGTGTGTGTTTGCGGAAGCGGACAATCCATTTAGTTTCTATTTGTTTGAGTTTTGGTGTGAATTGAAAGTTGTGATCTATTAGGATGCATTTCAGGTTGTTTAGTGTGTGATGTGGCTTGTTAAAATGTCTTGCTATAGAGGTGTCTTGGGATTCCTGTCTACTGGTTAATTCATGGTTGTTAAATCTAAGTCTAAATAATGTTTGTGTCTCTCCTATGTATCAGTTGTTTTTGCATTTGGTGCAGAAGACGTAATATATGACATTTGCGCTGTCGCAGGTAAATTGAGGTGGTTGGATCGCGATATTGGTGTGTGGTACTGTGAATAGGGTCTGTTATTAGATGTTTCCATACTAGGCAGCTTGTTTTTTGTATTTGTGGCTGCCTTTATGTGCGTTATATGGGCCGGTTTAGCTCAGTCGGTAGAGCGTTCGGCTAGAAACCACAAGGTTCCTAGTTTGATACCGGTCCTAGCCAACTCAGCGTATGAGTAGCCCAGGGATCTGTGCGGTAAAGTAAGGAGCTGATGGTAGGTGTGGCGCTCCACCTCAGATGCTAAAACAATCTGCTTGGTCTAGCGCTATTGAAAAGGAGATAGACTCCCTCGCTGTCTGGCTGATACCGACTTTAGGCCGCCCCGTCGACTCAGCTTTTATGTGCGTTATTGTGTTGGTGTTTTTTATGAAATGAAGATGTTGCGTAGGTTAGGTAGTTGTTGTTTAGCATTGATTGGTGGTTTGTGGAAGGTAGATTTTATTTTTGGGCCAACTTATATGTTTTATAACTCTTTTTTAGTGTTTGGGCTAGTTTGTGCATGTGTTGGCCATGGTGAAGACCATTGGGATTCGAGTGTCCGGGTTTTTGTTTATGTGTGAGGAGCTTTTGTCTGTTTAGGGATAATGCTTGTTTATGGTGCTTTTGATGAGTTTTTTGGGGAAGTGGCTTTTTAGGAATTTTTAACATAATATATATGTATTTACACCCCCCATATATATATATATATATATATATATATATATATATATATATATATACGATTTATTTGCTCACGACAACGTTGTTTTGTAACATTTAACATTAGTATTAGTGATTATAAATTGTGGGAAATATTTACATTTATTTTTTATATTATTGATAGAAATTTAAATCTGCCGACTTCCTTTTGGAAATCCGTCAATGATTTTCTTGAATTAGTTGTTTTTTATCAATTTTCATCGTAACTTTAAAGTCTTTTGTTGTTGTTTTTTTATCAAGTAATGATTAACAAAATAATCAAATTCAGTCTATTTTCAAATACACTTAAAATACATTTTACTGTTATTTTATATTTTATCTATAAAATAATTATTTCTTCATTAAACTGCATCTAATGGTAAAGCATCAGTTTTGGAGCTCTGGGAGTGAGCCGTATCCCTTCATCAGCATTACTCCCACGTCCACCCTAATCTGAAGTGGTTGTTCCTGTTAGCGTCCCATCTATGGGTTAGATAGATTAAAGTTTTTAAAGAAATTGAGTTAAAAAAAATGAATACCCATTAAGAATGAATGAAAAAATATCTTCGGCATAAAATAACTCAACAAGGATTGACGTCGTAAAATCCAACCGACCAACCATTATTTTTTAACAATTGTTAATTTCATTAAATTTTTTGAATATTTTTCAAAATATCATCACAATTTATAATTAATTGTATATATATATATATATATATATATATATATATATATATATATATATATATATATATATGTGTGTGTGTGTGTGTGTGTGTGTGTGTGTGTGTGTGATTCATTTTCCCAAGTTCAATTGGATTCAATTACTTTCTCATTTTTTAATTTTTTGTACTGAGATCATTTACTTTGACCCACTCTAATTTTGTACTGGATTCTGTTACTTTCACATTTCAGCTTGTAGAATTATTGTTTTGGAGATGAGAATGAATTAAATATCAGGCAATTGTGAATTAAGATCACAAAGAAATATATCTTATATATTAGCAGATTAACGTAACCTAACTAAAAGCTAGGGAGTATCGTATATTACAATAGTTAGCAAGCTAGGCTAAAAGATCATTGTTAGGTAGTTCGATTCTACCCATTTTCCCATAGTTCTAGCCTTGGAACAATCTTAGCTTAATAAATGATCGGGTTCCTTGTGTGGTGTGATAGCAAGCTCAGCTATATCACTTTGTGAGATCTTTTCTCACCAGTGCCCCATACCACAAGCCTTGTGTGAAGGCTAGTTCAATAAGTACTAGGTTCCTCGTGTGATGTAATAGTTAGCAAGTTAGACTACCGTACCATTGTTAGTGATTTCAATTCTCACCAATACCCCTATGCCTTGTGTCAAACTTCGATTAGAAAAATAAAATCTCACTCAGTGTTACAAATTTCTTGCAAATCTCAAAGTAGATATATTTTTGTTGGTTTGTCGCAGTTATTTTTTTTGTTGTAGATATCTTTCTTGCAAGCTGTTTCTACAAAAGAAAAAAAAGCAGATATTTGTGAGATATTTTCTCATTAGTGTCCCATATCACAAGCCTTGTGTCAAGCTTAGCTCAATAACAGACTGGGTTTCTCGTGTGATGTAATAGTTAGCAAGCTAGGCTAACATACCATTGTTAGTGGTTTCTATTCTCACCAATACCCATACCCCTAGCCTTGTGTCAAACTTCGATTAGTAAAATAAAATCTCACTCAGTGTTACAAGTTTCTTGCAAATCTCGAAGTATATAGTTTTTGTTGGTTTGTCGCAGTTATTTATTTTTTTGTAGATATCTTTTTTGAAAGCTGTTTCTATAAAAGAAAAAAACAAAAACAAAACAAAACAAAACTAAACAAAAACTATGAGCAGGTGGAATTAGTTAAGGGAATACTAGACAAGTATTAAGAAAAGGAAATACACCGAGAGAGAGAAAGAGAAAAAGAGAAATTATCACAAGGGGAGACTGAAAGAGAGAGAGAGAGAGAGAGAGAGAGAGAGAAGAGAGAGAGGAGAGAGAGAGAGTAGAAGAAGATATGAAAGTATGAGAAATATGAGGGTAAGAGTATGATAGAGTAAGAGAAGAATATATTACCTCTCTCTCTCTCTCTTCGCCTTAAAGGGAGAATAAGAGAGAAAGGGTAGAAGATTGTCGAGGGAAAAATATAGAAAGTAAAAGAGAATGATAAAGTAAAGAAAGAGAAAATTGTTAGCGAGATGTATAAAGAAAACGAGAAAAAGAGAGAGACAGAGAGACAGAGAGAAGCAGATAGATAGATAGATAGATAGATATAAAAAAAAGAGAGAGAGAGAGAGAGAGAGGAGAGGGGGGGTGAATGTCTGGCAGAAAGAGTGTCGGGGAAGAGAGATAGAAATATACATTTTTTATAAGCGTACTGTTAGTCTCCTCCATGTAACGCAATGTGGATACTTCATAGTATTCATGGTAGAACGAATTGCTTTCGCCAATTTCTCGATACAGTTTCTCCGAAAAGGTAATTACTACAGCCTGATCAAGAAATGCTGTCGATGAGATTTGTAATTAAAAGAGGTCTTCGAATCGAAAGATAAAGACAAAGAAAAAGGAAAAAGAAAAAGAAAGAAAAAGAAAAGAAAAAGAAAAAAGAATAAGAAATCAGAAATAAAAATAAAAAAAACATACATAATATATATATATATATATATTTATATATATATATAAACACACATATATATAAATATATATATATATATATATATATATATATATATGCATACATGTATTTGTGCATGTGTGTGTATATATGTGTGTGTGTGTGTGTGTGTGTGTGTGTGTGTGTGTGTGTGTTATGGCTCCACCAAACTTAATTCACAAGTAATCAAGCAGCTTTTTCTAAAAGAGGAAAAGGTCTCATGTAGGAAGAATTGTTAAAACGGAGAAAAGAAAGAAAAAAATAGAAGAGTTTTTTGTACTACTCAATTGAAAGCTGTGAACTTTGAGCAGCCATCAACACAACACAATCTGACACACACACACACACACACACACACACACACACACAGCTCATAGTCACTCAAACTAACAGAACCATGCAGACGCACATTCGTAGATTTACGCAATCATAGACACACCCAGGCATACACACAGATGTTTACATATGCATACACACACATATTCACACATGCATATGCATGGATTCAAACAAAGACTGATACGCAATTCCAGACAAAACCCATCGATACATGAAAAAATAGAGGCAAAAATAGACACACAGACAAGACATAAAGGGACCATATAATCTTTAGTCACCCCTTTTGCGATCTCGATTCATAAGGACATTTTTTCATTTACACCGTCAAAATCCAGTTGTTTGTTAGGGTTAGAGTTAGGGGTTAGGATTAGGGGTTAGTTTTTTTATTTAAAAAAATAAAAATTGTCTGTTAACGAACAACCGGATTTTGACGGGGTAAATGAAAAAAATGTCCTTATGAATTGAGATCGCAAAGGGGGTGCCTAAAAGTCATATGGTCCATATAAAGATATAACTACCACGGTAACACGCATATAAACAGGGATAGATAGAATTTTACAAACACTTGAACACACCACAGATACACATGCGCACACACTCACTGGGACACTATAGATGCACATACGCAGAGATACACACGACAGACAGACGAACAGACATACATACATACACATACACACAAATACACAGACAGACTGACACAGACACACAAATATATATATATATATATATGTGTGTGTGTGTGTGTTGTGTGTGTGTGTGTGTGTGTGTGTGTGAGAGGAAGAGGATAGGAATAAATCCGAAGAATGTAGTAGAGATATGAGGAACACAAGGACAGAACTGAGAACAAAAGTGTGTAGGATATATTTCGCTAGAGCTTTGAGCTCAGCATCATCAGTCTGTCTATTGATTATCAAAGGTATCATACAAGTGTTTTATAGAGGGAAAAGTTGACAGGATCTTCTCCCATCCACCCCCATCCTGTCCACTTTTCCCTCTATAAAACACTTGTATGATACCTTTAATAATCAATAAAAAGACTGATGATGCTGAGCTCAAAGCTCTAGCGAAATATATCCTACACACTTTTGTTCTCAGTTCTGTCCTTGTATTCCTCATATCTCTAATATATATATATATATATATATATATATATATATATATATATATATATATATTAATGGATGTGGAGATTGAAAGTAGGAGAGTTGATAGGAAAAGTGTTATAGGCATTTTAAAATGTGAGGATTGGTGATCTTTTCAAGCTTTCTGGCCAACTTTTAATATTTGGATGGAATTCGTGGATTCGTCTTCTGAAGTTCATATCCCGAGTACTTTCGGCACTTCGAAGTGTCATCAAGAAAGCAGTCCACAAGAAAGCAGCTATGCGGCCACCTGTCTCCTATCACACAAACAATCCAAATAAGATGGACAAGACATGCTGGACAGTGCTGGAGAAGTAAAGATGAACTCGTATGCGACGTCCTACTGTGGAAACCAGCACATGGACATGTTAGTGTGGGTCGTCCAGCAAGGACATACATAGACCAACTCTGTGCAGATACTGGATGCTGCGCGGAGGACCTACCAGGGACAATTAGTGACAGGGAAGGTTGGTGAGAGGTTGTCATTGATATCTGTGTCTCCGGCACGACACGATGATGATGATGATGATGATGATATACAGGGTACGATGGGTAAATTGTCGTCTGAATTATGCAAAAAGGAAAATGACAATTGCATCTTACTTTATTAGATATATTTGTTGTATACCCCTTTTCGCATAGTGCGTCGAACATCAGGTATATACATGAGAGAGTGGAGACTCGGGTGAGGCGAGAGAGAGACAGAGACAGAGGCAGAGACTTAATTGTTCTCATTTCTTTTCTTTTTCTGTTAATTTCATGCTATGGTCGTCATCTTGTCGTCTTCTTGTTGCTGTCTCTAACTTCTGGGCTAACTCTTTAGTCATGCAATTAATTAAACCACAAGACTTTTATTTTCTTGATTAAGATTTATTAACCCATTCTTATTCGCCGCGCGGGAGAATCAACCTCGCAGTAACACGTCTACTCTGCGTCAATCTGAGGTTGAAATTGAATCTAAACTCTAGTACCGTGTTTCTCGTGACGTGTTTTCTAGGGGTCAGATGGAGTTAATAACAATCTTGGTATTTTTCCAGTGGCTGATCTGAGAGCCAATGACCCCTTCAGCTACAGGGTTTGTCAACAATTTTTTGCTACCACATAAATTATGTAACAAATCTACCAAAATGATATGAAAATATCTTGAAATGCTACAAAGTAGATTCATTCAAATAAATCGCCATTGGCTCCAGACAACTTCAGTCATCTAAGTGATCGCGGAATAAATCAATGTAACTGCTAAAGAGGGAAGTTAGAGTTTGTTGATTAAAAAATATCTACAGACAAAGTTTAATTTTAAGTTAGTGATTGTGTGGTTGAAGTCAGAAGATTGAAGGAGTGTGTCACCGAGAGGGTTGAAACAGAAATAACCTGAAAATTCTGGGAAGAGTTAATAATTCAGGGAAAAATTTACTAATCTCTCGCTCGAATAGCAGCATATATCCCCGACCTCATTTACTGAACAAAATAAAAGACTAATTTTGGCAGCCGTACATATTCAAGGCACGGTGTATATTTTTTGTGTGTTTTCGCTCACACAATAGAGGATCAGTTAATCCTCATCATTAACATCGCAGCCGTCGGTGTAAAGCTACTTTGTTTAATTCGGTAAATACTATTATCCTTGTCATTAGGAGTTGCATGTAGTCTTGTCGTGCCCTACACAAACCAATTGGAATCGAGACAGTTAGACAGCCTCATGTTAGGGGTAATGTGGTCGTAGAAATTTTCCCACAGTCAAAACGAGCTTCTCCTGCTTATGTGGCATGGCGTTGAGTCCTGTTGCCAGACGTAGGGTCTTCCATCCGTGACCCTCCAATACAAGGCAGCACTTCCTCCTCCAACCACTTCATGTAGACTTCCGCATATTCTGTGGGAAAATGAATGGAGACATAACATCACCATTGCTAGTGACCATCCGAAACACCCCAAAGTAAATGTCTTCATGCCTGATAAGAAACTGAGACACTCCCATGTCCCTGGCTATGGACCTGATTAATTTGCTGGGATTGTTGTAACTCATGGTTTCGATCTCACAAATAAATTCGGGAGTTGTTATCAAAACGAATCTTTTCTCATCTGAGAAAAACCAAAGCATATTCAGTTGGAGGGAGTTTGTTGAAAAGCTTTAAAGCATGGTCTTTCCTCTTGTGTTTGGTTTGTGATATAAATTGGTCCTTTCATCTTGTATAAGAAATAGCGAATGTCTTCATGCACTACCTGCCTGATAAGAAACTCAGAGACTCGCTATGGACCTGATTGACTGGCTGAGATCGTTGTCAATCACATCTTTGGTCTGACCAACAAATTCGAATGTTCTTTTCTTATACGAACAATCCGAATGACGTTTCGAGCTGCCGTACATTCGTAATCATCACTGGACTCATCCAAATTCTTTTCAATCCTCTGCATTGACATCCAAATACTCTGTAATCTTCGTATTGGAGCTTCCGATGTGAATTCCAGACAGTACAGCATACCGTTCCCAAATTGGCCTTTTCCCATGTATATGAAATAACAAATGTCTCAGACACTCCCATGTCTCCTGGCTATGGACCTGACTAACTTGCTAGGATATTTTTCAATGATTGCCTTGATCGCAACAATGAATTCAGGAATTCTTTTTTTTTTGTCAGAACGAGTGTATCAGAGTGAGGCTTCTGAGCAGCCCTACCCTTTGAACTCATCAAACTCTGATTGACAGCCAAACACCATAAAATCTTTTATTAAAGGTTCTGCTGTGAATATCAAGCAATATAGCATGCTATTGGCACATTTCTGGAGGAGTGAATTGCGTCATGGTGCTGCTTTCCTCACAGATAGTGTCCAACTTACTCTAGTTTGCTGCAGAGTAGACAAAAAGTGAAACCAAGAAAGCGCAAGCGACAAAATAAATTTTAAAATTGTAACAATTTAATCATCATGTAGGTACACACCCAGGTATACACACAAACACATACGGGTATACACACACACACACACGGGTATACACAACACACACACACAGGGGTATACACAAATACACACAGGGTATACACAAAAATATACACACACACACACACGGGTATACACACAAAAACACACGGGTATACACACAACACACACACACAGGGGTATACATACAAATAACACACGGGTATACACAACATACGGATATACATACAAATACACACACGGGAATACACACAATACACACGGGTATACACACAAATACACACACGGGTATACACAAAAATACACGCACGGTTATACACACAAATACACACGGGGGTATACATACAAATACACACGGGAATACACACACAGATATGCACACAGACGCACACAGGAATCTGCATATCTCTAACCATATACATGAAGATATCCGGAGAATGAAATACACACACGTGTGCCTGTTAACATACACACGCACATGCACAAACACACATACTTACAGATACACACATACAACTGCACATTCACCCGAATCTGCCTATATCTACCCATATACACGCAAATACTCAGAGAGGGAAGTACGTACACAGTGATTTATATACACACACCCATGCACCAAATAGTCGCGGTCACAGCTACGCATACATATTCACACGACTTTGCACACATGCTTCCGCATATCTACCCATATATGCGCAAATGCCGAGGAAGAGCGTGGTGTAATGGTTAAAGTCATCGGAAATGGACCCCTCGCCACGAGTTCAAATCCTGGACTTAGCTGTCTACATTTCACATAGCGCTAATATCATTGGGAAAGGTATGAATCCTACTCACCCTCCAGCTATGGGTAAATAGTTGGGCAGACTGGGCTCTTCAGCCTTGGTTAGGCAACCTGTCTAGAAGGAAAACTCTGAATTCAAACTGTTAAACTCCGCTTAAGAAATTGACCTTGTGTCGCATCCTACTCGTGTGGAGGGGTTGGTAAATATATATATGCGCAAATACCGAGAGATTGGGATACACACACGCTATGCACACACAAACTCACAGAAACACACACACACACAACACACACACACACACACACACATACACACGTGCTACAGCTATATATATATACACACATAGCTGCCAAACACAGCTACATATATATACATATAATTGCCCAAACAGCTACATATACATACACCATAGCTGCCCAAACACAGCTGCACACATAGCTGCCCACAGCTACAGCTAGCTGCCCAAACAACAGCTACATTACATAACATATACACACATAGCTGCCAAACACAGCTGCCAACACAGCTACATATATACATACACATACACATAGCTGCCAAACACAGCATATACATACACACATAGCTGCCAAACAGCTACATACCATACACACATAGCTGCCCAACACAGCTACATACACATACACATAGCTGCCAAACAGCTACATATACATACACACACATAGCTGCCCAAACACAGCTACATATACATACACACATAGCTGCCAAACACAGCTACATATACATACAGCTGCCAAACACATACATATACATACACACATAGCTGCCAAACACAGCTACATATACACATACACATACACACATAGCTGCCCAAACACAGCTACATATACATACACACATAGCTGCCCAAACTAGCTGCCAACACAGCTGCATATACATACACATAGCTGCCAAGGCTACAGCTGCACATACATGCACGGAATTAAGAAGCGTAAATAAATTAACCATTTGGTAAACAATAGAAAGGAATTAAAAGAAAGGAAACAACGTCAAATGATTGACGTCAAGCGACATGTTGGTGCCGGGAGTTTGTGGGTGAATTACGTGAGAGAAACTAACGTTTAATTAAAGACCGACTGCGTAAAATTAATTTTCTTCTGTGTATCGCCTTCACGGGTCGAAAACTACCGTATATTAACCGTACATTACACGTTAGTCGGAATTTTCAACGCATGTGAGCCGCTGGAGGAGCGAACTGGTTTCCAGCCGTCAAGACTGACAGTGGATAAAGCAGCAATTTAGTTAGAATTGCTCGAAAAGTTAAACTCCGAAAATGGATTCAGTTAACTGGTTGATTTAGTTTCTTTGCTTATTAGCATAAAATGTCTCCGGTACAAAAACTTTTATTAAGCTAGCTCCTATCGGCCCCTCTGTTGGCGGAGATTTCTTTTTGCGAGACATACTGCTACCGTATGTGATAGGCAACAATAAACTACAGAAGAAATCAAATTTGATCGCAAGTATTGCATTAATAATTAAGCTTACCTTTTAAAAGTTCAACGTTAATTCTTGAACTGCCACTTGATTTAAAGACAAGTTGATGTATGTATTAGTTACTAACACCTCCGCACGAGCAGGATGTGACACAAAGTCATTTTTAGGTTTAACAGGTTTGAATTCAGAGTTTTCCATCTCCTAGACAGGTTGCCTAACCATGGTTAAAGAATCCAGTCTTCCCTGCTATTTGCCCATATCTGGAGGGGCAGCAGGTGGATGCATACATTCCCGAAGGGTATTAGTGCTATTTAAAATAGACATCCTCGTCTAGGATTTGAACTCGGGTGGACGAGTCCATTTCCTACGACACAAACCATTACACCCCGCGCCTCCATTTGATGTACGTAGGTCCTTACATTTCGTACAAACAATTATTTCTATTTCATAATTAATTTCGATTATTTCCAAATTTATTTCCAAGTTATAAAAATTGTTATCGTACAAAATAAAAATCGTAAAAAAAAAATCACGTAAATTAAAAATTTCAGGACTGCTGGTCCGGAGTCAGCCATACATGTTTTAATTCGCTCACGGATTCGGTCTGATTTCAAAATGGTATGATATGCTGGGCTACGGTCTCAAGGGGTAAAGTTGAAAGAAATTGACACATTGACACACTGACATACTGATATTTGCATTTATCATTAGACATATGAGAAGATATGACCTTTAGGCACCTCTTTTTGATCTCGATTAAGAAAGGACATGTTTTTCATTTACACCGTCAATATCCGGTTGTTTTAACAGACAATTTTTTAGATTTTTTTAAATTATAAAACTAACCCTAACCCCAACCCCAATCCCTAACCCTAAACTCCTAACAAACAACGGAGATCAAAACGGGGCGCCTAAAGTTAATATGGTCTATGCATTGCCAAAAAGCTCTATTTTTGTTTCGTTTGATCACAGAATATTCTCACAGAAGGAGTATGGTTTATGCAGGTACTCTTTGTTACAGTTCATTCATTTATTTTTATGTATTTTCTTCAGTAATGGAGTCTTCAGTGGCCCTAGGCCATGGAGATCTGCTGGTTTAATGTGCGCTATATGGTACGTGTTGAAACAATTATCGGAGATTGTTTCAGGTCCGTTTTCAATTTACGTGGCGTTTTTCAACGGTTAGCATTAACCTTCTCAAACTTCTCTCATTAGTTTTCCTGTTACTCCCATGTCCAGGCAGATTCTTGACAGTTCCATCCTGAGCAAACTTCTTAATAACATTGTGCACTGTTAAAACAGAGATATCGATATCCTTGGAGATAGCCTTATGCCCTTTAAAGGTCTTGTGCTTACTAATCATAGCACCTCAGATGTTCTCAGGTGGCCACTTTGAATAATATATGTCCTTTTAAAATATTGAAGTCATCATTCATTGGCTAATTCCTGTCATGTGGACACCTGCAGTTTATCAATGGTGATTCTAATTTCTGCTTTATCAAAGGTTTGTATAATTTTTTTACCCATATTTTTCCCTTTTCAAAGGCTTCCAAAGGTGCAGTAATCTTTTAGTTTTTCGATTTTTTATCCTGTTTCTTTTATCCTTGTCGGCTTGGGCTGTAGAAGTGCTTCTGATGCAGGGTAATTCTCCGCCAATGGTGGCTTAGTAGTCCATCACATACAGCACTCAATTTTGGTCATTACTTAGGCTAGACAGTTAGTTGGTCAGTCGGCTGGTTATGTCAGCCCCTAGCACTTATATCATTGTCCCAACCCTATTTCTGTTATGGCACTATAATCCTGTTTATCATATGTGCTAGGAGGGGGTGACTGAGGGTGTACTGGATACGACGCTAAGCTGCACCTAGTGGTATGATTCAAGTTCTGGAGATCTGCGGAGTGTAGAATAAACCTTTAAAATAAAAAAGAGGTTCGTGAGAGGACATGAGTCCATTTATACGATTAGTTGCTCATGCTGATTGGTCTGACCAACCAATCATAAATGAGCCACGGCAATATAAACCACGGTGTCGCCCGAGACAGGGATTGTATTCTGTCCTCGAAACAAGACGGTGCTATTGACAAGTGAAAAGGGGTCAAATAAAATTAAGGAAAATTTGTGTTGACCCAGAAAACTCTACCTTCATTTATCTGTCTTTTTTTTTCACCAAAGATATATTTACGTTTTTAGTTTCCTAATGAAATATCACAAGCAAGCGTATGGTAGCAAAAGAAAAACGGACGAGAAAAATTGTATTAATTTCGTCTTTTTAAAAATAACTTACTTTCATTTCCACTCGAACACGGAGTGTCAGGACCTGTTAGGCTCCTTTCTATAAGTTAAATAGATAAAAAAATGAGTTTTTAAAAAAATTCAAATACTCAACAAGAATGAATAAAACAAAAATATCTTCAGCATGAAATAATCCAAGGTTTGAGATGCCGTAAAATCCAACCAACCAACCAACCAACTAAACAAACAAAAAAAAACAACCTTTTGCTTTAAAAACATATTTCATCATTTATAGACCTTTATCAATTATC
>CM042142.1:100508689-100546189 GCA_023376005.1 Doryteuthis pealeii
ATATATATATATATATATTTACCAACCCCTCCGTTCAACCGGTTTGAATTCATTTTCACTCTCCTAGACCGGTTGCCTAACCAAAGTTAAAAAGCCCAGTCTACCCTACTATTTATCCATAGTTGGAGGGAGAGTAGGATTCATACCTTTTCCAAGGGTATTAGCGCAAAGTGAAATGCAATTACCACATCGAGGATTTGAACTCTGGCGACGAATCCATTTCCTATGACTTGCAAACTAATCTTGCAAATCCATTATTACTTGTTGTGAGGTTTTAAGAGGTCTAATAAGAACAAAACGACGGGTAACAAATGTAGGAAAATGTATTAACAGAAAGTAGACAAATACAATAGAGATAAGTGGAAATTACGTCCGACAAAATAGAGTTATTGGCTTACTCGCATTGGCTTGCCGCCAAGCCACAATTGTCCTGTTACTTATAGTAACCTGTCGGCGCATTCCATTAGTCTTATAGGGTGTATCACCTATAACATTACTGAATGACGCATTCGATCCTCGTTGGATACTCAACTTGTTGGATTTTTGTGATATATATATATATATATATATATATATATATATATATATATATATATATACAAACTCCTCCGCATGAGCAGGATGTGACACAAGGTCAATTTCTCAAGCGGAGTTCAACAGGTTTGAATTCAGAGTTTTCCTTCTCCTAGACCGGTTGCCTAACCAAGGTTAAAGAGCCAAGTCTGCCCTACTATGTATCCATAGCTGGAGGGAGAGTAGGATTCATACCTTCCTCAAGGGTAATAGCGCAAAGTGAAATGCAATTACCACGTTCAGGATTTGAACTCGGGGCGACGAGTCCATTTCCTATGACTTTAACGATTATACCACGCGGTTCCTAAAGCTTTTTCGTGATATAAGGTGTGTGCTAGTTCCCTGCCTCTACTTATAGACTAGGCGAGATCATGTGGTCTATTCCTTAGCCAATCGTTGGCCATAATGCGTGGCTGGTGTATTACTTAAGCGCTAATTCTTTCTCAGACTACTTGTGACATTAACGAAGGAACCAAGGATCCTCTACTTGAGAGGATTACCAAAGAATTCAAATCGGAGGACTCTTTATCTAGAATCAAATGGCCAACGATAGCCCTTAAAAACTTAACACCACTTTTGTGACCTTGTGTCAAATCCTATCCGTGGTGAACAGATCGATTAAATAATTTTATTTATTAATGAGTTTGTTTTGATTTCGACGTTTCTGGTTTGTGTTTGCATCCAAAAGGATTAGTTCTCAAATCCAGATAAAAGTCAGATTTCAGGAATCCAAATTTTTTAGATAATTTTAGACCATCCTTTTTTAAATCGTTCCATATAAGTGGACTTTTAAATCAATTTTGTTTCATTTTTCTTAGTTTTGTCGGTGTTTTTGTGTAAAAATATGTGTAAGCAAATTAACAAACAAAAAAATTACAGTACAATGAGAATAAGATTTAAGAATGGTGGATCAAATTACCTTTAAGCACCCCAGGGGCGACCTGGATTCAGAGGGACATGTTTCGCTTTGCACCGGTTGTTTGTTAGGGTTAGGGTTAGGGGTTAGGGTTAGGGGTAACAGTTAGTTTTATATTAAAAAATGCGTCTAAAAATCGTCTGGTTACAAACAACCGGATGTTGTTTTGATTTTGACGTTTCTGGTTTGTGTTTGCATCCAAAATTATTCGTTAGTATTCAAATCCAGATAAAAGTCAGATTTCAGGAATCCACATTTTTTAAATAATAAAGGTCGCCCCTGAGGTGCTTAAAGATAACTTGGTCTAGAAAGGCTTTTGTACGTAGTACTTTCAGGTTCTTCCTTTGTTGCTCTGGTTTAGTTTGGCTTCTTTTGTTTAATGTAATATCAACCTTCATGGGTTATTAAATGTCAAAGCCATCCTTGTAGAAGAACAGTCGTGGTACTATTAATCTCATAGTTGGGTGAATGGGGAAGTTTCATACCTTTCCCAAGGGTATTAATCCGAAAATGAACATAATAGTGCGACTGGTGTTCGAACTCGCTTAGGACGATGTGGCAGTCCAGCACGTTAGCCACTACACCACGGAGACTCCATTGCTTTACGATTATCAATATCTTCCTATGGAGTACGATAATTGCACTCACTAAATAACACGGAGCGTTTCAGAATCAGAAAATTACCTTTTCTGTGGTTGGTTAAGGGGCCCATAGAATGAATTTTTATTTATTTATTTACTTATGTTTTTGAACGGAACGGAGGGAGGTGTATTTTCCTTCGGAGTAGAAAATTGGATTACTGACTAATTTTTCCTTTATGAAGTCACTAAAATATTCACAGCTCGTTATTGGCTGAAAAACATTCTTTGGTTATTCTCCAAGGAACTGGCAGACTGATTGGATTTAAATGTTTAAAAAATTTTCTGTTATTTGCCAATTTCTCTAAACTCATTAGGGACGCACAAATGAAGTGTGCTAAACCAATTCCACAGAGTTCGGTTTTGCATTTTGTTTCGAGACAAGGGACAAAGAAGTGTCCGAAATTGACTGAAAATTGATTTAACGCATCCATTCACAATTTCGTAGAAACTCCTTGATAGATATTCTTAAAAAATTCTTTTAAAATGGAAGGCGCTCGTAGTACAATAGTTATCATCGTTGAAAAAAAAAGGACACGGCGAGACGGGTTCAAATCCTGGACGAGGCTGTTTGCACTTGCAAAACTCTAATACCCTTGGGAAAGGTATGCATTCTCCTTACAAAAAAACTTTGATTCAAACTAGCTGTACTCTGCTTAGTAATTAACCTTTTGTCACATCCTGCCAGTGGAAGAGGTTTAGATAGCCAATAAACCATGGAAATATGATCCATTTGTTTTCTTGTAAGTTATGTGGAAGGTAAACATCAAAGTAACTAACATAATCAAACGTTTTTAACGCTTCATTTTGATAATTGTGCTTTGTGTCAAATAACATTAGTTATTATCGAGTAATAAGAGCTGGTTCAGCTCAGTCGGTAGAGTGTCCGGCTGAGAACCTCAAGGTTCCTTGTTCGATACCGGCCCTCGCCAACTCAGCGTATGAGTAGCACGGGGATCTGTGCGGTAAAGTAATGAGCTGATGGTAGGTGTGGCGCTCTACCTCAGACGCTAACAAACAATCTCCTTGGTCTAGAGCTAGTGAAAAGGGGATAGACTTCCTAGCTGTCTGGCTGATACCGACTTTAGGACACCCCGACGACTTAAATATATTGAGAGGGTTACCAGCAGTATCTACAAGTCTATCCAACATTATATCTACTTTTAACGAAAAATCTCCAAAACAAACGTTCTTAAACCATTTTGACGTGTTTGATCAGTCACAGGATCTTCTTCATAAATGACAAATATAGTTTTCGCGTTTTAGTTGCATTTTAAACTTTCTTTAATCTAAAAAGAAATGCAATATACTAAAATGTTGTTTTTACGTCTCCAGTTATATAACAAGTAAAAGTGTTAAACTTCTTTTTATTTTCGCCTGTAGTCAGGATTGAACCTTCAACACCCATATGATTGTCACTTAGAATTGTATTATGTTAGCTCTTATATCAGTTATGCCATGTGTACAACAGAATAATTTAGCGTCAATTTGTTTAACCTATAACCATAATGCTCTTTTTACCTAGAATGTTCCTTTTATACTTATTATGTATGATCTTTTACCTAAGTCATATTGCGATATTTTAATACTAATCTAATCTATTTTTTTAAGTACTGGTTCCCAGTTTGTATTCATCTCTACTTGGTCTACTTAACAAGAAAAATGTGGACAACAGTCTGAAAAATCTAAATAATGCCAATCATCAAGCCTCATCTAAATTATTCAGTTTTTACTGTTTTTTACTTTAATGTTTACCTGTTAAGATTTTGTGGCCATTGTTAGTGGAAGTCCCTTGTGTTCTGTAGTGTTAGGTATAATCCTTTGGTTGTTCCTTAGTGAAGAATCCTTGTGTTAAGCAGAGTTCTTGGCTGCTGATCCGTTCGTCCGTGTCGAATGCGTGCAAATAAACGACTTTCAAGATCGGCGAGGGAATAGTTAACTAACCACGTGTTGGTTGATTGGCTTTAACCCACCTGGCGACGCAGAGTCTATAAGTTTAAGTGGTGGATTCCAGCACAACTTATATCACAAAATATTCCAACAGTTAGTCACAATTTTTTAAACTGCAGGTGAGAGCTCTTTACAATGAACATCTCTTGTGTTTCCTAGTGTTAGGTAGAATCCTTTGGTTGTTCCTTAGTGAAGAATCCTTGTGTTAAGCAGAGTGCTTGGTTGCTGATCCGTTCGTCCATGTCGAATACGGGAAAATGAACGACTTTCAAGATTGACGATTAAATAGCTAACTAACAACCTACGAGCGTGTTGATTGGCTGGCTTTTATACACGCACCCACGCAGAGTCTATAAGTTTAAGTGGGGGGCCACGGCACACCTTATATAACAAAATATTCAAACATTACTCTCTGAAGGACAGTCAACTTTACATCTCCAATTGCAGAGTGGGTCTAAAGTAGTACCACAAATCACCATTTTATTATTATGTTTTGGCATAATCAATACCATTTTGTCCATACATTGTAAATGTTTTATATTATTTCTATTAGATATTTTGTATAGCTTACTAGTTCTATAGGGAAGTGTTAATTACATTTTTGAACATCTTCCCTACTTTTGTTTTGAGCGCTGTGTTAAATGTTTGGTTGAACCAAATCATATATATTCTTCAACTGGGCCCATTAGTAGCGGTTACCCATAAATTCTAAATCAACTGTGTAATCACTTTTCTTCGAATTCCATTTTGCTTGATTAAAACCTCTGTTATTACTCGAGTTTGCAGACAGCCTGCGACACATGGATATTGAAACTTGTGAGAAGACAGCTGGAGGGTAATTGGAAGAAGGCATTGACAAAGATTGGAACAATATTTTGCTTTCTAAAGGTTGAGACATTTAAGTTGAATGTATCAGCCAAAAACTTAGCCTGCTTCAAGGTAATCTTAATTTCAATATCGAAGACTCCATCTTTAAATCGTAACCGGACAAACACCCAACAGACGTTTCACCTATTGGCATTTGGCTGGACTAATATTTCACTGAACTGACATTTTGTTATGGTAATTTAACACGCACGCATGAGCTCATCCAGCTATAAATAGCAGCAGGTTCGGCATTTAAGCGAGAGTCAATATTTCAGCGGGCAGTTGATAAGACCGCCTCGCAACTAACCATATTATTTGTATATGTTTGTTCTACTTTTTTTGTTAATATATTTGTTTAACTCATTTCCTATCTTGTGTCTTTGTTCTGGCTCCTGACCAGACAACAATACATTTTACTGGAAAAAAAAAACAGGTTGACGGATATTTCACCAAAATTTGACCTTTCACAAATTCATTAATTTTTAACTATAAAAACAATTGTAATATTAAAAATATTTTTTAGTATTTCTAAAAAAGGTATTTGATAAATAAACTTATTTAAAAAATTATAATGGTTACAGGCATTCAATTAGCTTTTTCATAGATGCAATTTTTATTGTTTTATGTGAAAATATATTTATCAAAGAATTATTCTAATATCTAAAATAATAGATATATAGCCATTTAAATTTTTTGAACAATTCTAATAAAAAAATTGTTTATTTTGGGTAAAATATCTGTCAGCCAACTGACCATACTATAAAATGTAAATTCACTGAAATGTTAAGAATTTTCGGGATTTTGTTCTCTATTTAATTGTTGAATCGTTTCAGCCGATGTGCCCTCCAGCCTTCTTCAGGTGTTTCGTGTCGAAATCTGAAACCTTTTCCTCGAACTCTGGGACCTTCTTGTCGAAATCGGGAGCCTTAAGGCATACCACATTAAAGATAAGGACAACAGTCCGAAAAATTCAAATAATACAAATTATCAAGACTCATTTCCAAAATTCAGACGAATAGTTAAATGTGTGTTGGTGAACTGTCTGTCAGCCATTTGTCCTGGAATTCTTTAAACAAACTTATAAATATCTTCCGGATTACATTCATCTTTAATCTGCTTAAAATTGATCTGGTGACACATTCTGACTGTGGCAAAAGGGCTGCGTAAATAACAGTAATGAGTTAATAATAGGTCAGTGGGCTCTTCAACCTTGGCTTGGAAACCGATGTAGGAGTAGAAAAACCCTAAATTCAAACCAGCTATACTCCACTTAAAATTTGACCTTGTTCACGTCCTTTCCTTTCAGGAAGGGAAGGGTATATATATATATATAATATATATATATATATATATATATATATATATATATATATACGATAGTCAAAATCCAGGTCAACTAGAAATTCTTGTTAGCGTGCATATATATATATATATATATATATATCAGTCATCCACAGACACGTGTTTACTTCTCATCAGTGCGACTCGAATTTTTAACAGCTACCTCTAGCCGGGATCTAAACCCGACAGAATTTTCTCTATCCTTGCGGCTATCACTGGTCGTCAGTCTAGGGTGAACAATTAATTGCTACATACTTTACGGCGGTATATTTTTACAATCACTAGAGAACTCAAATCTGTAAACAGACGGGTAACGGCTAATGCCAAACGGTGAAGTTACAATTAATGTCCCCCACTGTGCTCAACCATGGGAGTATATATATATATATATATATATATATATATATATATATATATAATTTGTTGAGTTTTTTAAAAAGAATAAATGCTTATTATAGACAGCTACCCAGGTTGTCTTGCTAAGTCGCAATCATCAGGTTGTCAAATTAGATCTTATGGTGTTTATTAGAAGATCCTTTCTTAATGTTATTCCATTTTTACCGACTAAAGGGAGGTAACTTTGTAAGCATTTTTATAAAAAAATGCGACTTTTTAAAAAATCCGAAGCGTAATAGCGTCCACAAAAACCAACCAACGTTATTTACGGTCCAGAATATAACATTAAGAAAGGATCTTCTAATAAACACCATCAGATGTAATTTGACAGCCTGATGATTGCGACTTAGCAAGACAACCTGGGTAGCTGTCTATAATAAGCATTTATTTAAAAAAAAAAAACACAAATTAAATAAATTTAGCTCTCACAATTTGTGATTGAGCACTGTATTTTCTTTGTTTCATCACACAAAAAATTGTTTATATATATATATATATATATATATATATATATATATATATATATATCAGTGTTGACTTTAGGTCGTAAATGTTTGTCGGCTCATTGCAATCTCAGAAAAATTATACTATACTATAACTTAGATGCTAACTAAAGATACCGCTGCTTTTTTAAATAATATATGTATCTATCTCGAGTGTGTATTTGTATATATGCCTATACGTTAGTGTGTATCTATCTGTCTGTGAATTATTAGTGTCATTTAGTATATGTTTATATTTCAACACTACCTACCACTTTCTTTATCACCAGCACCCTAGTCGACGACGAGTTAAGGCCTACACTTTTTTGAGTCTCGCTGACTTGTGTCTAGCTAGAGCACCAACGCAAGGTCGGGAAACATCTAATGAGCTTTTATTTTTCAATTGATACATTCCGCTGAAAAACCTTATATTGTACGGAAGAAATTATTCAAAATTGACATTTGAAAACAATAATTGGAAATAGAAACATGTTCTTTGAAAAATAGGAAATACAATTCATTAGGGATACATTATTGCCAAAGTATGACTCCAGCTATGAAGAGCTCCGATCTCTCGAGTCCGACTAGCCACGTAAATTTTATATAATTCTTTTTTTTACTTTCTTTCTTCTTTATTATCAACAATATCAACGAAATGTATTAAGATCAACAAGTAATGTTATCGTAGCATAATCAAACTAAGTTCCAATTAAGACACGACAACAAGTAGTCGTAACTGAATACGAACCTATCATGGAAATCAAGAATAGTCCATTCATGTATTTGGATGATTCTATTCCTTGAGTTCTGATTGGCTGCTTGGTTTCTATGATGCTGTGGAGTTTCATAAATACCCTGACATTCTGCAGTAGGATTGCAGCAAGATAGGTTCGTATTCAGTTACGACTGCTTGTTGCATGTCTTACAAATTCGATGGTAATTGGAACTTAGTTTGATTATTCTACAGTTATATGCAACTAAAATCAAGAATAAAAACTACACATAACGAAAGTTTTTGTTGTTTAAAAAATATACTTGAATGCTGAGTAACTTGGACTGAATTCGACAAACCCGATCTCCGACGTCGCCACACACACACACACACACACACACACACACACACATATATATATATAATATATATATATATATATATATATATATATATGGTGGACTCTCCTATCGAGAACGATAGATGAGGGTCAGCAGTGAGTGATTTGATTCCTCCCATGTTGTGCATGCTGTCAAGGAGGCATTTTATGTTTCCTCGAGTGTGACAGCAGCCCAGCCCTGCTGCGAGCCATGAAGCTATATATATATATATATATATATATTATATATATATTAAGATCTCCACCAAGATGGGTGTATACAGAGTCTGTGGCTCACTGTTCTTTTGTACGCCATCTCAGGACACTCGAGAGATTCCATCAGAATTGCCTTCGCAGGATTTTAGGGATAGAATGGTTGTTATTTATACCAGACACCACAATACTTGAAAGATGTCACCTGCCTAGTATTGAGAGTTTTATCCTTATATCACGTCTTCGCTGGGCTGGTCATCTAGTTCGCATGAATGATTGCCGAATCCTAAAACAACAATTTTACGGGCAAATCTCAAATGGCAAATCTCAAATGGAAAATGTCGTCAGTGCAAACCTAAATTGAGGTTTAAGGACTGCCTCAATGACCCCCTGAAGAACACTGCTATTGCTGTGGCGGACTGGGAGAAGATAGCTTGTAATAGACCTTGCTGGAGAGCCACCATTTACCTGTCCGTGGAAGAATTTGAGTCCAACCGAATTAAACACCAAAAATTGAAGCGGGCTATTAGAAAGGATAATTTTCAACCCAGCAACATTCAAAGTGGAGAAGTTCCAACATGTAGTTTATGTGGAAGAACATGTCTCTCCAGGGCTGGCCTGGTGAGTCATCTGAGAAAACACAAGGATAGAGTGTCAGATGCTACTGGCAACCAACTATGGTGATAACCCCCCCCAAAAAAAAAACAGGAAATGGTCTTACTCAAACACGAGTTGATAGCCATTATATATATATATATATATATATATATATATATATATATATATAAGATTTTGGGATGTTTGTTTATTTTTAGAAGCATTGGTGAATAAAGTATATATTAATATTTATATTTTTGCTTGAAGGCAATTACAATGCGCATATCGCATAAAATTCGATAATTATAGAAGATAAATAATATTGACAAGTGAATCTCGCAAAGAATTACTCGGCGGGTAGAACATCGTACAGCAGCTGCTGCGCATTGTAATTGCCTTCAAGCAAAAGTTCAAATATATATATATATATATATATATATATATATATATATATCTTCTGGGAATAATAAAACCATTGTCACTTTTGTTCAACAATTCATTCACCTTTAGAGCAAATAAACTCAGACTAAATCCATTAAAACAGCGTCATGAATGTCCATTCACATGGGAAAGCTATTATGCTCAACCTTTTTCTTTTTACAAAAATCCAAATTACTTCTCTCTTCAATATAGTGGATTACGACAGAATCTAATAAGACGGACACCTGATATATCAGTCTGCAACTTAACAATAAGTATTGCTTTGTCTAAGTATATACATTGCTTTATGTGAAATTGAAGCTTAGAAGCAGCAGCTGAATGCATGCCAACTAACCAAAGAGACAAATATACAGTTCCCTGGAAGTCAAAAGCATTTAGCGAAAAACGAGATAACATAAAAAAAAGCACCCCAATAAAAAAAAGAATTATGCGTAAATGTGCATCAGCTTTAAAAAAAAACATGTAGAACTTACTAAAATATACCAAAAAGAACAAGTACAATACATTCAAGGTCAAATAGATAAAATCAGAAATTCTGTAGAAGTTAGAAAATCTTAATTAGCATGGCAGACAGAAAACAAAGTCAGGGGTAGGAAAAGCTCATCAATATGAAAGCTAAAGCAGCCAGTCAAGAGGATAGACTGCTGAAGTGGAAATAACACGTCAATAATATGATTGAAGATCCTCTTAAAATCACAGCTAAACATGACAATTAGCCAACTAGTTTTATATATTTACGCAAACCTCCCGCCACAGGTAGGATGTGACACAGGGCCATTTTAAAGCGGGTTATAGTAGGTTCGAATTCAGGGTTTCCCTTTGATACTGGTTGTTTAACCAAGGTAAAACACAGTCTGCAATTTAGCTGTATTTGGGGGAGTGAGAACAAATTCATTTATACCCTGCCCATCATGCATTAGCACGAACTGAAATAACAACACTCTCATCGAGGATTTGAACTCCGGTCTCCGAATTCATTTTCTACGATTATAACTGTTACGCAAGCCTAACCTTATTTAAGATGCTTTGGGTCCCTCGGGGTGTCCCATCGATGTGTAATGGCTAGGAAGATACTCTCGCAGACCTATTATTATTATTTAATTGGGAGTTCGAATTAATAAATATATAAATAATAATAAAAATTAATTAATTTAATAAAAGGGCAATAGGGTTGGGAAAATCATATAGGTGCTAGGGCTTGACGTGACCAGCCGATTGATCGGAGGAGGCCTCTCCGACCGCCCGTCTAGCCCAAGATAGGGCCAAAGTGGAGTATTGCATGTCATGAACTGCTCATCCACCTGGGCTCCATCCTTAAGCATCACGGGTCGCCACCCACGGCCAACAGATGGCCCCATTGGGGGAGTCTTACCCCTCTGCAGAGGTGCAGTCGGTGCATTCTAACGCCCCAGCCGAGGTGATATTTGCGTCTAACATTGATGTACCTGATTTATACAGCACCTAGCAAAAGCCACCCAGCATTTTAAAACTGCTGCATATAATTACGACGAGTTTTGTGCAAGTCATGTTACTTTGACAGATCATGAATACTTAATATTAGTTTGGTTTGTTTTTTCCTTTCCCGAAGTTGATTTCTAGTACGTGAACTTATATCAACGGAAGAGAAGAAAAAAAAAACGAATCAGCAAATTGCCCACGATAAAAGAACTTAGTACTCGGAAAGAATTACATACAAAACCTGACTGGCATGACAAAACATCCATGGGTCATACTTGAAAAAGCCAGAGTTAATCGATTAGAAGTTTTATAAAAAAAACTTTAAAAAAAAAAAAAAAAACGCGGATACTAAATCCCCAAGTCATGCAAATCATCTGTTTCATTTTTTTCATTTTCTGTAAATTTGTATTTTATTTCACTGGCGCCTCCTCGTCAAACAAGGAACCAGAAGGAGTGAAAAAGAGAAGAAAGAAGTCGTCGCAGAAAAGAGAGCCAAAAGGAAGGAGAGACAACATCAACTCCAGCAAGCATCACTGTTTGTTTGCAGTCACTGCACCAGAGATTGCCATTAAAAAATTGGTCTGTTCAGCCACTCACGCAGTTGCAGATAAAAGAAAAGTGGACACTACGCCATCGTCTTTAGATGCCAACAATAAAATCTAGTAAAATATATGCATCTACCAACCCCTCTGCGCGAGTAGGATTTGACACAAGGCCATTTTAAGCGGAATTTAACAGGTTTGAAATCAGTGTTTTCCTTCTCCAAGACTGGTTGCCTAAACCAAGGTTAAAAAGCCCAGTCTGAACTTGTAAGTAAGTAAAGTCGTCGGGGCGGCCTAATGTCGGTATCAACCAGACTGCGAGGGAGCCTATCCCCTTTTCACTAGTGCTAGACCAAGGAGATTATTTTTGCATCAGCTCCTCACTTTACCGCACAGATCACTGTGCTACTCATACGCTGAGTTGGCGAGGGCCGGCATCGAACCAGGAGCCTCGTGATTCTTAGCCGAACGCTCTACCGACTAAGCAAACCGAACTAGTAGTTATCCATAACTGGAGGGGGAATAGTTGGTTTAGTACCTTTACCAAGACTATTAGCTTTAGGTGAAATGCAAATAACCGACTCCAGGATTTGATCTCGACTCGCCATGTCTATTTACTAAGACAATAAACATTACACCACGTACCTCCAAATAAACTTGTATTATAAGACTTCCAAAATTTGTTATCCTTACATGACCATCTTTTCAACAGTGAAACATTTCCCGGGGAAATCTTTACATCTTGAATAAATTTACCTTCATTTACATTTTATCTTTAGAACGAGATGGTAGTTGTTACAAATAAACTTTTACTATGTATATAGTGTAAAAATATTTGTTCGTGTGTGTATGCGTAAATATGTGTGCTTAAATATGCATGATCCTATTTTTGCGATGTTTAAGCACGAGATGATGTGGAGGTGCGAGGATGATTAAGGCTACGATGGCTCATATCATCCTATGTATAAACGGACTGAAAAATTTGCAGTCATATATTCAAAGAGATTTGTCTCGGCGATACGGGGTTAATAGTTTGCCTTGGAACCAATGGTAACAATCGTTTTGTAATTGTGTAGTATTAAATATACAAGGTGTGTCAAAAAGTATCAATAGTTTGTACTTTTCAAGACACCTTGTATTCTGAAAAAGAAATTGATGTTCCATACATTGTTCATTTTGTAAATACAGCTTCAATCTCGATACTTTTATGACACACCTTAAATATATATATTATATATTATTTATATTTATATATTGAAGGCAATTACAATGCGTATATCGTATAAAATTCGATAATTATAGAAAATAATCATGACAAGCGAACTCGGCAAACAAATGTGCGATGCGTAGAACATCGTACAGCCTGTTTCAACTTTATTTAGTCTCATCTGCGATGTATACTAACGATTTCCCTCCGACAGAAATCGAAACCGGAGTCCAGCAGGCAGAGTCAGAGACTTTACCGCTCGGCTACCGATACGCACCGCACAATCCATGCGAAATTAACCTGTCAATGATAATGATACGCCTCTACCATATGAGGTACGCGGACGTTAAGTGGATAACAACAAACCAGGCCTATGCCCCAGCGAAGGAAATAAGATTTGGGTGTTTGTTTTTAGAAGCATTGTTGAATAAAGTATATATCATTATTTATATTTTGCTTGAAGGCAATTACAATGCGTATATCGTATAAAATTCGATGTTCTACGCATCGCACATTTGTTTGCCGAGTTCGCTTGTCATGATTATTGTCTATAATTATCGAATTTTATACGATATACGTATTGTAATTGCCTTCAAGCAAAATATAAATAATATATATATATATAAAATTGCTACCCGGTGACTATTAAAATAACGACCCAGCTCAGTCTATTCAAAACTATCCATCTTCAAATCTATCTATCTATCTATCTCAATTTGTTCATATTTATCTATATTACTTTAAATACTAAGATTTTTTTATTCATGTTTGTTTAATGTCTTGTTTTTAGTTTAAATAAACAAGAATTACGACAAATAAAGATGCGACCCCCCCCCCAAAAAAAACATACATTTACTTGTCAAAAATATCTATCTATCTCCAGTTGTTCATATCTATCTATATTATTTTGTTTGTTTATCTATCTATCTATCTATCTATCTCAGTCTATTCCAAACTATATATCCATCTTCATATCTAAACAAGAATTACGACAAATTACGATAAATAAACAAGAATTACGACGAGCTGGGGTTGTTATTTTGATAGTCACCGGGTAGCAATTTTTGAGGCAAGGAACCGGGACGCACTTCCTCATAAATTACCACACCTTTTACCATATTTGAACACTGATCATCTCGCAAGTCCGAGAAATAACTCCCAATTTACTTAAAGATTTCGTCACCTTCCAAATTTTCTTTTACTCGACAGTCAACAATGATTGATCTGACTGTCATCAATAATTATTAACCGAAATCGATAATTCTACTTGCGCTACTGTCTTCTTTACTGATGCGAAATTCTTATTGGCTCCTCAACTCAGACGAACACAATTTCGTTCTTTATTATCTGTGAAACGGTTAATGTGATTCTTATAAATGATAAGATTGAGCGCCAACATCATTTGACGGGGAAAATAGAAGCAGAACGTATCTGATCCACCTTTGACTAATGACACCCAAGAATATAAAGATTAATGGAGTCGTTGATGACTATTTAACCCTTAATTTTCTGCTAAAAGAAAATATGGTTTAAATTCTCTTTGGGGATGCTGTTTCAGAAGAATGGTTCTCTTTGACTGGAAACGGTCTTTTAGAATGGTTGAGAAATAAAACGAAATAGATGGTTTGTATAATGGACCGTTATGGAACTGTTTAAGTAATTGATGTCATTTTAGTAGATATATATCCTAACGGGTGAAGCGTAATTTCTACTTGTGACATTCTTTAATTGATTCATAAGTGTGAAAAGAAAAGACAAAGAGGTCAGATTAGTCTAACGTAGAGTTAAACCGAAAAGAAAGTAAGAGAATGAGGAACGGAAAGAAAATAATAAAGAAATGGATGATTTCTGAATTGATGAAATCTTCGAAGGCATTTTGAACAGTTGTTTGATTTTTAAAGATTTTCTCTTGTATGAAGTTGTCTACAGGATTGTAAAAGTAATCGTCTATGCTCACCAACTCAAATTATTTATCAAAATACAAAAATATTTGATACATATAAGTAAACTTATTACACGCTATCACTACAATCAACTTTCAAACTATGTAAAAAAAAAAAAAACAACAAAAAAAACAAAAAACAAACAACAAAACAAAAAAAAAACAACAATAAAAACAAAAATAACAACTCATTGCTTCCTACTAGAATAGGCTCAGCCTTAATTAATGATCATCCTCCACACATTACTACAACAACCAACATTACATTTTTTGTTTTGTGTGACATTATTTATATTGTGTATTGTGTGAAAATAAACTATTGTCTTCTTCTTCTTCTTCTTCTTCTTCTTCTTATTATTATTATTATTATTATTATTATTATTATTATTATTATTATTATCTCCAGGACTCTTCTGAGTATATTATTATTATTATTATTATTATTATTATTATTATTATTATATTGAGTTTTCACATCAGCATTAGCTGATGGTCTTTCACTGGAGTCTGAGTGACAGCAAATCTTCTCAGGTCTCCAGGACTCTTCTGAGTATTCTGGCAGATTGCAGTAGTGCAGTGTTCTGAATGGTTTCAATCCTTTCTCTGATATCCAAACTTTCCAAACCCTTTTCTAATCCTTTTGTGACTGTTCCAAATGCACCAACCACAATTGGTATCACTTTCACTTTCATATTCCATAACTTTTTCAGTTCTCTGGCAAGGTCCAGATATTTGTCCATTTTTTCATTTTCCTTTAACTTTATCCTGTGATCTGCTGGCACTGCAAAATCCACCAGTTGAAAAGTTCTTTCTTTTTTGTTTATCAGCACTAGGTCTGGTCTTCTTGCTGGGATAAGGTGATCCGTTTTTATTTCAAAGTCCCAGAGAATATTATTATTATTATTATTATTATTATTATTATTATCATTTTTTTACTTACCTGAATGTGATCTTATGAGTAATCATACTGACATATTACTTGAAGGTAAACATAAAAAAGTACCCTAACTACTTAATCTCGAGTATATTCTATATATAGATTAACTAATTGATTTTAACGGCATGTTCACCCATCCAGGATTATTTTATGCTCAGCGGTAAATTGTGAGGGATAGTCAAATTTATTGTTATGTCTTTTTCAAGGATTTTCTTGATTTTTACAGTAGGCTGCTTATTGTTGTATGTTGCTAAATGGATCAGTAATCTCTTTAAGGCACAATTTTATAAGATAGAATTCAAGTTTATTGTTATATTTTTGGTATGATTTTATTTCTTTCAGAAGGGACAAAATGCCATCAATATTGATATTTTCAAATATTTATATATTTAATGGTTTTCTATGGTGTATTCAGTCTCTCTCTCTCTCTCTCTCTCTCTCTCTCTCTCTCTCTCTCTCTCTCTCTCTGTATATATATATATATATATATATATATATATATCCCTGATATATATATCCCTCTCACATATATATCCTTCTCTCTCTCCCTCCCCTCTCTCTCTCTCTGTCTGTCTGTCAGTCTGTCTGTCTGTCTGTCTGTCTCTCTTTGTATATATATATATATATCTTAGAAAGGAAGGAAAAATTCAACACTGTAATTCCATAATAAATTTATTTCGACCAAAATTGGGGCCTATATAAATCTAAGTTGATTTGATATAGCTCCCCAAAATTCAGTCTCATCAGATGGTTGATCTTCTATCTGATGAGAATGAAATTTGGGGAGCTATATTAAATCAACTAAATTTATATAGGCCCCAATTTTGGTCGAAATAAATTTATTATGGAATTACGGTGTTGAGTTTTTCCTTCCTTTCTAAAATAAATATTGCTCAGTATATAATCTAAAAAGTTTATTATACATTGAGCTCTCTTTAGTGATTTAAAGATTCACTGTATTTATACATACTGGATCATACAATAATAATACAGTGCATCTTAGAAATCACGTATAGAATCATCCCTTACTACCAAGTTTTGGATACCTCTCATCTCTCTCTCTCTCTCTCTCTATATATATATATATATATATATATATATATATATATATATATATATATATGTATGTATCCCTCATATATATATATATATCCCTCTCACATATATATCCCTCTACCTCCCTCTCTCTCTCTTTATCTATATATTTATCTATCCATCTATCTATGCAAATTAGGTTGGCACGAAAATAATTCCAGTTTTTAACTATCAACTTTAAAGTTGTATATTTCAGCTTAGAGAATAAAATGTATAAATCTAAATAAGAACCATTCGAATTTACACATTGTTGCCAATAATAAGTCCGTTTATTCTGGTGGCATAGAATTCCGGAGTTCTGGAACTGATAAAGTCTTCAAAGGCATTTCAAGCAGCTGCCTGGTTTATAAAGACATTTCTTGTAGCCATTAATCTCTACAGATATACACCGACATATATTTTGATTAAAGAGCAACAACGCAAAATAAATCAGTGTCATTCTCATATTGATAGTACATTGTCCTCTGCAAAAAAGGAAGTTACATATACAGATGATTAACAAGTCAAAATTGATTGATAATTTCCAAAAAGATAGCTCGCTAAGATATGGAAAATTTAAAGGAATTACCTTTAAAATTCCAGTCAAAGTATATCAAGCAAATTATATTAACTCGGAGATATAAACATTAATTGGTTGAATATCACGTGAACATCTATTAATAAAGGAGATTCGCTTCCGATTTTTGTCTGTAACAAAAATTACGTCACTGCTTACGTCACATTACCCAAAATCGTCATAACATAGAATAAATACACTCAAAATTTGAACATGAACATTAGACTGTCCTCATTGTTTTTTTAAAACAAGTTTTAAAAATACATAACTGGTATTATATATGTATATATAGTTTGTTTTATTTTAATACATATTTAAAGTTTACATTTCAAATTGTTTTATTTTTTTTAATCCTTTAATGAATTTGATGATTTTACTTACTTAGGGTTTATACCTGATATTGAATTTTTTACTCCAACCCCTCAGGCAATATGTTTCAAAAATCTATTTTTACATCGCCCGGAGTTCGTTTTTTTATTTTGTACTAGTAATTATAATTGCAAGAGTGTGATTTGCCAAGGGAGATAACTAAGTAAGACGATTGAAATTCTAATCCAATGAATGTCATTTTCAACGTTCTAAGAAAGCAATGATATATTTAACAGATCTAAAAGGAAAATGATAATTTATCTATTTATTTATCATTTTTTTATATCAATTTGGTATAAAATATTTTACCTTTAAGTACATAACTTACAAACTTTTTTTGTCAAATTCAACTACAGTTACATTATCTATTTATTGTTTTTAGGACTTTATACATCTTCTATCTCTCTTAACAATGGAGATTCGCTTCCGGTTTTTGTCTGTAACAAAAATGACGTCACTGCTTACGTCACATTACCCAACACATAATCCAACATCATAATATAGAATAAATATACTCAAAATGTGAGCATGCAACGTTAGACAATCCTCATTGTTTCAATAAATAGATGCCCAGCGTTATATATTTATTTTTACATCGCCCGGGTGGTGTTTTTTAATTTTGTACTAGTTTTTATAACATATCTACCTATGATTTTCTCTTTAAAACAATCTAAGAACTGGAAATATTTTCAGCCGAAGATTTGTCAACATGACAATAAAGGGATATTTGCCTCATAACCCACTTGTATGGGCTGGCCACCCACAAGCCGAAGCTCATGGGTGGGAAAGAACAAAAATTGCGTCGATCCCCTCGGCATTCCCCCTCAAGGTGGGCACCCCAGGCACTGGGCAATAAACCCAGCCCTGCCCCCAAGGGGACAGGTATTGCCTGGGCGGGGAAGCCCCCTGGGATCGACGCTATTAATTTAAACTTATCCTGATCCAGTGGCCGAAGCTCACTGGACCCCCGCCCCGAAGGACGAGTATGCAAGGTCAGGAGACCCTACACAAGACTTGCCAATAAAGGACCATCTTTAAAACAATTCAATGTCAATGAGAATTTGTTTTTTTTTTTTTTTTTTTTTTGGGGGGGGGGGTTATAAGTTTTAAACCTCCCACGTGTTTGTGTTTGTCAGAAACGTGGGAAGTAGATGCAAAAAATAGAGCGGTTGAATATAACATGAATATTGTTTTCAGTATACAAGAAGATATAGAAAATAAAACTATAGCTTATATTTTCACATGTAATTCACGATATATATTTACCAACCCCTCCGCACGAGTAGGATGCGAGACAAAGTCATTTTCTTAAGCGGCGTTTAACAGGTTTGAATTCAGAGTTTTCCTTCTCCTAGACAGGTTGCCTTACCAAGGTTGAAGATCCCAGTCCGTCTTACTATTTATCCATAGCTGGGAGGAGTATAGTTGGTTTCATACCTTTCCCAAGGGTATTAGCACTATATGTAAATGCAAGCAGTTTCGTCTAGGATTTAAACTCGGGTCGACGAGTCCATTTCCTACAACTTTAACCATTATGCCATGCGCCTACTTAATTCACTACACACACACACACACACAACACACACACACACACACACACACACACACACAAAACACACACACACAATATATATATATATATATATATTTATATATATATATATATATATATATATATATAAGGTGTGTTAAAAAAGTATCGAGATATATATATATAAGTTAATCCACAGACACGTGTTTCGAGGTTTCACTTCTCATCAGTGTGGCTACACTTTAACAGCTACCTCTAGCCGGGATCGAGACCTGACTGAATTTTCGTCTGCCAAGTCTCTTACCCATACGGCCATTAGCGCCGTATGGGTAAAATTTTAGGAGAATATTTAATTGATACATTTCTAAGCGGAAATGAATTCACGAGAGTCCTCTAACTTTGTAAACAAAGTGGGGGTTAGCTATACGCCAGACGGTGAATTTACAATTAAATCCCTATTTATAGAAATCAACTAAGTGGGAGTATATATATATATATATATATATATATATATATATATATATATATATACTGCATTATGATGTCTGTATCAACTTGGATCAGACACTTTTAAACTGATGTAAAACTAAAAAACCTGGTTGTATTATGAAGTACTTCCGGGTATTCTGGTAATGATGATTCTGTCTGGAAACCATGCCTGACTCCAGAGTCATCATCTTGTTATATACTGGCATCAAATTCTATATGTTATATAGCGGCTTCAAATTCACGCTGCTAAATCGTGTATCTGTATACGTTGCGGGTATGTATGGGTATAACGAAGTATGTAGTTGTGGTTTAATGAAATCTACAACACATGCGTATAGTAGGAGTTTTGATTTTATTTCTTCTTCTCGGCTGTACGTGGTGGGTGGCGAGCATTGACAATGACTTGACCGAGGGTTGGCCATGACTGGCGATGCTGAGGTAAAGGGGTGGCTGGTGGGTCCCACAGCCGTTGGCTGCAATGGATCGTGAGCGTCTGTCGCTCACTGGTTCTTCGTCCGCTGTCTACTGTCTGACTGCCTGTCGGCTCGACCCTCTAGCTTTGTATTGATAGATACCCCCACGCATCTTTATCTTTTGATCTGATAACGGACCTTTGTTATATATTTCTTTATCTTCTCCCTGTTTCTTTGACCGGAAAGCCTCGCTTCCGTTTTTTAACTTCTTTGTTCGCTTTTACCGGGAAAAAGTTCTTTGTCATTTTTGTCGTCTTTTCTTTGACTAATTTAACCAGAAATTCCTATTTCCGTTTGTACAATATACAACAATCTGATCAAAGAATTGTTATTGGCACTTTTGTTTTTTTTGTGCTTATAGTTGTATAAACTTATTTGATTATCATTCTAACTCTTCAAGTTTAATTGTTTCTTTAGTGATATCATATAGTTTGATAATTTTGTTTTCATGATAGCAAGTTATTCTATTGCTTAAACTAAAACTTCTTTTTGTTTAATCTAGATTATTATATCCATTGTTTTCTATTGTAATTCTATTTGACACAATATATTTCTTCTTTTTTTTTGTCTGTAATTTCTGTTAATTTCTTTTTAATGTCTCTGTTGATATTTGTTTCTTTTTCTAGGCGGTAGCAGTATGCGATGCGTTGAGGGGTTGGTTTTGCACATATGGTGCACCGGGAGAGATGTCATCAGACGGAGGACCACCATTCGACTCACGGGAGTACAACTTGTTCCTGGAAGATTGGGGCTTAGAGAAACGAACATCATCTGCATATTACCCCCAGCCAAAAGAATACTGATGGACTGCATCGATGGTTATGGTCACCTACGACACGATCAGGTGACACATAGGAACACACCCCATCAGGACCTTGGCTTGTCTCCAGCAGAAATGCTATATGGGAGAACAATAAAATACCACCTTCGCGAGAAGCATCAGATATGTAAACGCTTGAGGGATACAAAGGAGTTGAGAGAAAGGGCGATGACGAAAAGGCATGTTTTGAATCAAAAGCAATACAACACACACAGTCACCCACTCCAAGAACTCCAGGTGCGACCATATCCACGGCGGTGGACGAAAACGGGGAGAGTTGTAGAAACGATGGGCAACAGGCAGTACCAGATATGGTTGGACGGTAGCGGTACAGTCACATTACGTAACCGTCGGTTCCTACGAAAAATATTACCAGTTGTTGACACACCAGACTATGCACCCAAACAATTAAACCCACAACCACCCTTACAAATACCAAGGCCCATCGAAAGGAATCTCAAAATGAACTATCTGAAATGATGGAGGTAGATTTCTGCCAACAGGATCTGTAATGAAAGGCTCATGGAAGAATATGAAAGCTTGACCAGCAATTTAATTTTGTTCTTTCTTCTTTTTGAGTAACCAAGAACTATTATACACAATGCACTCCTATATACTCAAACAAGAACAATAACCACAGTGTAAAACATGTCAAACACCTTTGACTGTTAAACACTTACTCATAGAATGCAGGGTCACTGCTAATATTTGATATATTGTAATGTTTTCGATAACAATAATACGCACACATACATAAAATGTTACAAATATTTGGTTGGCACATAAATAATCAGAGTTTTTAACCATCTATTTTAAAGCTGTATCCTTCAGCTTAGAGAATAAAAATGTATTAATCATAAGAACCATAAGAATCGAGGCATTGTTGCCAATAATACATTCTGTTTATTCTGATAGCTTAGAATTCTGGAGTTCTGGAACTTCTACCGAAATATATATATATATATATATATATATATATATATATATATATATATATATATATATATAATAAGATAAATATATAAAGGTTTTACATATCTATTTATTAGGTGACAAAGGAACAATCACAACCATATTGGTTTCATGCGATGCAATCATCAGGTGAAGATGTTTCAAATGTAAGGAAAATCGAAAAAATTACAAAAAATTTTTTAAAAATCAATAGACATGGGATGCGTATGATTGGATAAAATGCGTGCAGCAACGTCCGGTTGACATCGCTACACATCGTATTACCCACCCCCACCCGCCCATAATATACAACACTTGCAATCTTATAGTTAATATTATTCATCCGCACTCATCAACTAACACAACCGAGCGATATACAACATGCATAGCCTACACATCCGACAGAAAAAAACATACACACACACTTATTTGCGCAAACACAGGCGCTCGCACGTAAGCGCTGTTAAAATACCACACACTCACAGATCAACGTATTATGTGTGTGACCAGTTACTACGCGTACGCAACCTTTATGCAGCCCATAAACACTCTCACACATTCAATTCACCTTCACATACACACACACACATCATTTTATCCAATCATACGCATCCCATGTCTATTGAATTTTTTTGAAATTTTTTGTAATTTTTTCGATTTTCCTTACATTTGAAACATCTTCACCTGATGATTGCATCGCATGCAACCAATATGGTTGTGATTGTTCCTTTGTCACCTAATAAATAGATATGTAAAACCTTTATATATTTATCTTATTATATTATATAACAGCTCTATTTTATATTGAGCACTCTACCAATAATACTGCCTTTGGTACACCATTCCAGCAAAAGCTGAAACAGTGACCATCTCACACTATATATATATATATATATATATATATATATATATATATATATATATATATATATATATGAGAGTTTTATAATTTGCTTGAAGCATTGTGTATATATTGGTTTGGAGGTTGATTCTAAAGGCTATCAAAATGCAGGTGCAAAGAAAAAATATAATAAGGTAACAATGGTGTTGTTTGTTAACCTGATATTTATTCTTGGGTCATGTTTACACTGTAATACACTGAGTGGCCATGTTTAAACTGTAATAACAGCAAGCAAAATGTCACGATCAGATCAAAACTTAGATCACCTGACTACAACAATAAGTCCCCATATGCAGAAACGCAGTTTGATAATAATGAATATATGTGATGGCGAAAGTGTGGATAATTTTTGACACTCCCTCACACACTCATATATGTATATACATATATATATAGAGGGGGTAGATAGATAAATACATACATAGATACACATATACATAGATATATTAGCATATACTTTTTTCCTAATATATATATATATATATATATATATATATATATATATATATATATATAATATATATATATATATATATGTGTGTGTGTATATACATATATAGAGAGAAGGGGGATAGATACATACATACATATATATACAGATACATAGAGATATATGGCGAAAGTGTGCATAGTTTTTGACACTCCCTCACACACTCATATATGTATATACACACACACACACACACACATATATATATATATATATATATATATATATATATATATATATAAAGAGGGGAGATAGTATCTATCTGTACACAGATACACATATCTATACACAGATACACATATACGTAGAGATATATTAGCATACACTTCTTTCCTAACATATATATATATATATATATATATATATATATATATATATATATATATATATATATGTATATACATATATAGAAAGAGGGAATAGATGCATACATAGATACATAGAGATATATTAGCATACACTTCTTTCCTCACAACATAGCAACCAAATACTATTAAGCCGTTCTGTTTATTACGTAAATACCAACCGGTGGCCATTCAATTTCTCATTTCACCTCTAATGATTATTTCTGATTTGCGTACAATTCTACTAATAACCTATGATTAAAAAGAATTAACATCGGCCCACGTGATTGATACGTGCTCCCATCGCCCAACGCAGACGCTATTTACTTTCACTTTCGCTTTTACGTTCACTTTCACTTTTGCTTTCATTTTTGATCATTTTTTCTTTTCTTTTTCTTTTTTTTCTTGCAAGTCTGTGGTGGCCACTAACCACGGGTAGTAATCGTGAAATGAAATCGATTTTGTGCGTATATCTACAGTGCGAGCAACAACTCGGCTTTTATTTTATGAGGTGTTATAGTTGGCTAGACGGTTGAACAAAATAGAAGAACGAAAATAATACTTCATTTTTTTTCTTTCTTTCTCTGCCTCATCTATTTTCGTAAGATTAAAGAAACTTTTTTTTATTATGAATCTTACATTAATAGAGTTCTTTATTGAACACACCTGGTAGTTAAGAATAAACAGTAAACGTTTACTTTTCTGTTTGGTTTGGTTTGGTTGGGTTTGGTTTGTTTTACGGCATATCAACCTCGGTGGGTTATTTAATGCGGACAAAAGTTTTGAAATAAATTCATTCTTAATGTATACTCAATTATTTTTATAAACACATTTTCCTATTTAACGCATAGATGGGATCCTAACAGGTACTATCACTCCGAGTCAGAGTGGACCAGGGAGCAATGGTGATGAAGGGATGCTCCACACACCCCAAACCTCCAGAACTTGAACCTCACCATCGGATAGAGTTTAACGTCATTCCCAGGACATAAAGACCATCAGTGACTGCCTTCTAGCACTGTATTAAAAGTAATACTTGCTATCCACTAAAATACAGTGGCATGTAAATATAGAGATCCGATGTTTATACATATTCCATCGAGATAAGAATTGCTGTAGATATTCTGGCAAAATCGTCCTACACTGATAAATTAACGCGGCATAAAAGACACTGTAACCCCCCCCCCCCCCAAAAAAAAACCAGGATTTGATTTCAAATTCAAATACTCTTTGTGTTTCACTTCGCAGTAATACCCTAGGTAAGATTACTTCATACAAAATGGCAACAACACTGGAATAAGAACATCCACAATAAACTCTTCCTAATCAAACACACTTTGTGAGGCTGGAGACCAATTTTAATGAAGTCTAGAAAGGAACAAGTCATTGTGTCCCGATTACGCATTGGTCATACAAGACTAACACACTCCTATAAACTCAAACAAGAACAACAACCACAATGTAGAACATGTCAAACACCTTTGACAGTTAAACACTTATTGATGGAATGCAGTTTCTTTGCTCAGAAACCGTTATTTTAAAGCAAACAATATGAAAGATCTGTTTGAAAATGTCAACATAGAGGATGTTCTCTCTTTTTTTGAGGGAAATAAAATTATACCATAGAATATAGACATGAAACAAATCAATACCATTCAACATAATCCCCAATAATGCTAACACATTGTTAAAACCAATTACTAAAAAGTATAACTATAAATACACGATATGTATCACTTCCTAAACGTTAGGCATGACATAACCCCCTGACGGGTTGATGTGCCGTTAAAATCAATAACCAAACCTGGGTAAAGACATGAATCCATCTGTTTCCCTGGCTATACGTAAATAGTAGGACAAACTAGGTTTTCTAGCCTTGGCAACCAGTCTAGAAGAAGGAAAATTCAAACCAGCAGTGCTCTTACTTTTTAAAGTGGACCTTGTTTCACCTTCTGCTCTTGGTGGAGGGGTTGGGTTCATGGATACCATAATGTAGAACAAATTTCTAAGAATATTTGCTCCAATTCTCATCACGATCGAAGAATTATAGAATTGAACAATAATCTTTTTCAAGTATAGTTCTCTAATATTTGATGCTACTGTAAATATATCTGGTGATGAATAAAAAGTAAAAGTAAAGTCGTCGGGGTGGCCTATTGGTATCAGCCGGACAGCGAGGGAGTCTATCCCTTTTTACTTGCACTATAGTAGTGATATTCTTTTGCGTCTGAGGTAGGTCGCTACACCAAACATCAGCTCCCCGCTTTACCGCACAGATCCAAACTATGTTACTCATGCACTGCACTGGTGAGAGCCGCTATTGAACCCAGAACCTTGTGGTTACTGAGGAATAATCAAACTAAGTTTCAATTACCGTCGAATTGGTAAGACACGGCAACAAGTAGTTGTAACTTAATACAAACCCGTCTTGTTGCAATTCTACTGCAGAATGACAGGGTATTTATAAAACTCCACATTATCATTGTAACCAAGCAGCCAATCAGAACTCAAGGAATGGAATCACCCAAATGCATGAATGGATCATTCTTGATTTCTATAAATACCAACTGTCTTGGACACTGCTTCAGTTGTGCTTAGCTAGTTACTGTTATTCAAACCAACAGTAGACTAACCGAATTGTGGTTACTAGGCGGGTGTTCTACAGACTGAGTGAAAAGTCCTTATCTAACTGCACCTGAGTGGTGTCAGTCAAACGATTGTATGCATTTACAAGGGCAAATATTCCTTGTACCACGCTGATATCGGACTATTCCGATATTCTCCTATTGGTGCAATGGGGTCCAAGGACTAGACTCACTTTGTCTTTATTTGTTGTGCATTTTCCAATAAAATGGTTGAACAAGTACATATCATCATGACCATCATCATGATCATCATAATCATCCTCATCAGGCCGTTCTGGCAGCACGGACATTCATGACTCTCTTTCGCCAACCGTCCCTATAAGTTTGACTCTCTTTAGATGCACTGTACTTGCTACATTGCGTCATATCCTACCCGAAGTTTGGGTAAATACCTAAAACATTTTGAGGTTATTTTCTCGATTTCCCGCCAAGCCAGAATAGATATGAAGTTATTTTACTTTGTGAAGCCACGCACGAATTGAAACTCATTCGTGGCCATTACAAAAAATGCTTGGTGCTATCGGCATTCCCCTTCAGGGGTGCCTTAGGCGCTTCCCAACTAACCATCCTTCACCCCTTTTAGGCAAGGGCCAGGTGCTGCCTGAGGAAGGCCTCCTGGAGACAAGCGACTGGTTTTATCTTACTCATACTGCGCGAAATATGAAATGTTACGTATCATCTATTACTGAATTCTGCAACATTGTATCTCTGTGCACCCCCAATAATTATATAAAAAAGGAGAGCCGTGTTAGCTCAGTCATTAGAGCATCTGACTAATGTAACTTGTAGTGGTACTACTTAAAACATCATCATCATCATCATCATCATGTCGCGCTGTTGGCATCCATGACAATCTCTCTCTATCCGTCCCTTTCACTCATCCTTCTCGGAGGTCCTCTGTGCAGCATCCCGCATCCGCACAGAGCTGATCAATGTACATCTTTATTGGTCGGCCCACACTGGCGTGCCCATGTGCTAGCTTCCACAGGAGGACGTCACTTATGAGTTCGTCCTTGCTTCTCCAGCAGTGTCCCGCGTGTTTTGTCCGTCTTACTCGGATGGTTTGGGTGATATGTGGCAGGTGGCCGTACAGCTGCTTTTTCGTGGGGTATGGTTCCACGTCTTGTTCAGGATCCCCCGCAGCATTCTTGTGCAGCTCCCATCTAGTTTATTCTCTAGTCGCTTCGTTATGGGTCCAGGTGGTGCAGCCATACAGCAGCACTGACATGACAACGGACTGAACGAATTAGCATGACTGGAGTTCAAACTCGCTTACTAGGATGTTGCAGTCTTGCAGGTTACCCACTAAAACACAGGGACTCGCCCCACACTTTTCCGTATTAATTTCAGTTACTTTCAGATCTTTACACGTTTTTGTAAAGAGTTCATTCCGCCCCATCAGCTGGGCTTAAGAATACACAAAAGGGCGTTAAAATACCTCCTATCGGTTCACATGTTGACCGTGGGTAGCAATCCTTGATGCTTAAGGATGGAACCCTAGTGGCCGTGCAGTCCATGTTATACAACATTCCACCTAGATTCTTACTTAGGCTAGGGGGGTATGGGGGTCTCATCAAACCTTATCCCGTCGAGCCATGACAACGTCAAGTCATAGCACATATGATTGCTCTAACCCTATTACCCTTATGGCAACCCCCAACATTTTTTATCATATATATATTTACCAACCCCTCCGCGCGAGCAGGATGCGACACAAGGTCAATTTCTTAAGCGGAGTTTAACAGGTTTGAATTCAGAGTTTTCCTTCTCCTAGACCGGTTGCCTAACCAAGGTTAAAGAGCCCAGTCAGCCCTACTATTTACCCATAGCTGGAGGGAGAGTAGGATTCATACCTTTCCCAAGGGTATTAGCGCTAAGTGAAATGCAATTACCACGTCCAGGATTTGAACTCGGGGCGACGAATCCATTTCCCATGACTTTAACCATTACACCACGCGCTTCCTTTTTTATCATATATGTGCGAGAAGGAGGTGGCTAGGGGTCTTAGTGTCTTGGGTATGACGTTAAACTGCATCTAATGGTGAAGTTCCAATTTTGGAGCTTTAGAGATTGTGGAATACCCTTGTATCACCATTACACCCTGCTCCTATCTGACCCGGAGTGCTAGTAAATGTTAATGTCCCATCTATAGATTAAATAGAAAAAATGAGTTTTAAAAAATGTGTTGAAAAAATTGAGTTTAAAAATATTTGAATACCCATAAAGAATGTATAGAAGTATATATATCATGTATATCGGACCCTAACAGGTAATACCACTCCGACTCAGAGTGTACCCGAGAGTAATGGTGATGAAGGGGTACTCTACACTCCACAGAGCTCCAGAATTGGAACTTCAACACTACATACAGTTTAACGTGATACCCAAAACACTAAATCCCTCAACCAACGCCTTCTAGCACATATACGATAAAATACGTTGTGTCCAAAATGGCAACAGTTTTGGGACAACAATATAGGGGCTAGGGCTTGGTGGGACAAGCTGATTGGTATAGAAACATGTATAGAAGGGTTGACATGCCGTAAAATCCAAAATAAACTGCAAACAACAAATTGATCTCATTACATAAACATTTTTATACATTTTTGTTCATTTACTTGTGTTACGTGGCGGTCGTCATTGTCGATAAAAAAGGGTACAACAGACACGTGAGATGCATGGTCAAAAGGGCCTAGCATTTATTCTCAGGCTCGTGTCGTGGGCTCTGTTTCGGAGAGAAGGAAAGACAGAGAGAAAGAGAGGGAGGACACTGTCAAATTACTGTACCTTTTAACATAGTACCAACTATCTCGCTGTCTCAACACTAGGGACCAGTAGACCCGTCAAAAAAGCGATTTTCTTCTTTCTCGTTGCTCGTCAACACGTCACTTCCACTTCCGGTTGAAGCCCGGAACTTCCGGTCGGCTTTCAATTCCTCTTCCGGGGGTCATACCTCGGTCAAATTAGTGTCAACCCATTGTGTGTCCACTCCACCTTTTTAACCTTTACTTTCTCTTATTTATTCTTACTCTATTTCTATAGCAGTCCGCACACAGCTTTATTACCACTATCAAACTCCGGTGGACCTTAATAATTACGCAACACTTGCACATTTTGTTTAGTTACTTTCACATTTTTTGAACTTTTTTGTACTGGGTTCAGTTGCTTTCATTTTTTTAACATTTTACTTTTTTGTACTGGGTTCAGGCTTTCACATTTTTAACTTTTTGTACTGGGTTCAGTTGCTTTCACATTTTTGAACTTTTTTGTACTGGGTTCAGTTGCTTTCACATTTTTAAACTTTTTTTGTACTGGTTCAGTTGCTTTCACATTTTTGAACTTTTTTTTACTGGGTTCAGTTGCTTTCACATTTTTTTTTTTGTACTGGGTTCAGGTGCTTTCACATTTTTGAACTTTTTTGTACTGGGTTCAGTTGCTTTCACATTTTTAAACGTTTTTGTACTGGGTTCATTGCTTTCACATTTTTGAACTTTTTTGTACTGGTTCAGTTACTTTCACATTTCCACACGTTGTTTGTACTGGGTTCAGTTGCTTTCACATTTTTAAACTTTTTTGTACTGGGTTCAGTTGCTTTCACCTTTCCACACGTTGTTTTATACTGAGTTCATTACAATAACATTTTCACACTTTTACTTGTACATTTTGAACTTTTATGAATATCCCCATCAGGAACCGAAAAATATACAGAATCTGTAGACAAACATAAGTATGTTATCAGTATTCGTTTATATCGTATTATAAACTTACACAAGACAAAAATAGAATGATAAAGGACTATACATGTTATCGACTTTTTGCTAAACTCATTTGCGTTCCTTTTCCGTCTACAACATTATCAGAGCACCAAGTCTTTAAACCAAAGGAAGCGACAAATCTGTGTGTTATTTCTTTTCGACCAGCGCAGAAATAAGTCCAAGCGATTCTGATTTAAAACAAATAAATCATGTGTAATACCTAAAGACATTCGTCTAGCGTAGCATCTTGCATATTACCTCCTTTTTCCTAAACATTTGCGTTATTTCCAGTCAACATTCTAACGTGATAATCGGAAATAATTATTCATTACATTAAAACTTAAATAGTATTATTTGTATTATTCGGACTATTGTCCTCATCTTCATTGTTATCTGTTCAACATTTCAGCCGATGTGCCCTCCGGTCTTTTTTAGGTATTCCTTCACGTGGTCAACGGAAACCTTCTCGTGGTAATCGGGAGCCTTCTTGTCGTAATCGGGAGCCATCACGGAACTTTGAACCAAACCTTTTATTCAGTCCACGTGGATATCCTGTTCTCATTCCGCTAACCATAGTTGGGGTAGAGGCGTTAAGCTGTGTTGATTATTATTCTATGTTACTGCTGCCTTTGGCCAGGATTGAAGCTGCAGTCTAGAGATAACTGTCACTTAGAACTGTCTTAACCTAACTCCTTTATCCTCGCCCTGTCAGTGGGGCATTAGAATGCACCGAGTGTTTCGTACTTGATTAAATGGCATTATTATACATTTCTTGGGGAGGCATGCGGTGTAATGGACCTGGACACGGTGATGCGAGTTCAAATCGAGGACGAGGCTGTTAACATTTCATATTGCACTAATACCCTTGTGAAAAGTATGAAATATAATTATTCTACCTTCAGCTATGGGTAAAGAGTAGGGCTGACTGGGCTCTTTGACTTTGGTTAGGCAACCAGTCTAGGAGAAGGAAAACTCTGTAATTAAACCTGTTAAACACCGCTAAATAGATCAAATATGTGTCACATCCTGCTCGTTTGGAGAGGTAGGTAAATATATATGTACTAGCAGGAACTGTGGAATTTCCATAAAAACGAAACAAAAATCGAGCTATTTAAACGATGGTTTGCAATTTCATTATATAACCAAAATTACCAAAATATCTTCCGTAATTCACAATTTTAATATTGCAAATAAAACAAACACGTAACTTTTTATTTTTAATTCATTTAAATTTTACATTGGGCATTTAAGCGACGCAAGACCATTTAGAATGTTTCATTTTTAAAATTTGGTGAAATAAAATCGGACAAATAAATCTACGATTAAGCGACACCAGATAATCTGTATTCAAATTTTTGTATCGCATCTTGGACAATTTGGAAAACGTCATTTTTAACCAGAGAATGTTGCAGAGTGATAACGGACGGAAGATTTAGGAACAAGCTTACATTTCTTTCTCGAGAATTGTTTTGAGATTTTGTTCGGTGCTCTTTAGGAAACGGTTATTGTTGTAAGAAATGGAATTCTGTGATTCTGGAGTTCAAATACCGGACGAGGTTGTTTGCGTTTCACTCCGCGCTAATGACATTGGGAATGGTAAGTATTTACCCAACCGGTTCACAACGAGAAGGATGTGACACAAGGGATATTTATTAATATCTAGGGACAGGAGTGTTGGTGTTTTAAAGATTAAGGATGCCTTATTAATATCAAAATGGCACCCAACACTCAATAATAGAGCAAAACTCAATGCAGAATATATATATATTTACCAACCCCTCCACACGAGCAGGATGCGACACAAGGTCAATTTCTTAAACGGAGTTTATCAGGTTTGAATTCAGAGTTTTCCTTCTCCTAGACCGGTTGCCTAACCATGGTCAAAGAACCCAGTCTGTCCTACTATTTACCCATAGCTATAGGGAGAGTAGGATTCATACCTTTCCCAAGGGTATTAGCGCTAAGTGAAATGCAATTACCACATCCAGGATTTGAACTCGGGGCGACGTGTCCATTTCCCAAGACTTTAACAAGTACACCACGCACTTCCAATGCAGAATATATAGTGTATTGTTTGTTTGTTTGTTTTGTTTTACGGCATATCAACGTCAGTGGGTCATTTAATGCCGATAAAGTTTTGAAATAAATCAATTCTTAATGGATAATACAATTTTTTTATAAATACATTTTTCTATTTAACCCATAGATGGGACCCTAACAGGTACTACCACTCTGGGTCAGAGTGGACCAGGGAGCAATGGTGATGAAGGGGTGCTCCACATTCCCCAAACCTCCAAAACTGGAACCTCACCATCAGGTAGAGTTTAACGTCATTCCCAGGACATGTAGACCTCAGTCACCGCCTTCTAGCACCCATATGATAAAAAGAGGTTGGGGCTTGCCATAAGGGCAATAGGGTTGGGAAAATCATATAGGTGCTAGGGCTTGACGTGACCAGCCGATTGATCGGAGGGGGCCTCTCCGACCGCCCGTCTAGCCCAAGATAGGGCCAAAGTGGAGTATTGCATGTCATGAACTGCTCATCCACCTGGGCTTTATCCTTAAGCATCATGGGTCGCCACCCACGGCCAACAGGTGGCCCCATTGGGGGAGTCTTACCCCTCTGCAGAGGTGCAGTCGGTGCATTCTAACGCCCCAGCCGACAGGGCGGAATATATAGTGTATTAAATTAACAGCGAAGCGCAACTCAACACACAACACATCATAATTTGTTGTTTTTTTTTGTTTTTTGTTTTTTAAATCATGATATTACATAGATGAAACATGGACCTTATACTCCCACCAAGAGCGGCGGCTAAATAACTTCTACCTTCGCTGCCTTAGACGTGTACTGGGCATCACCTGGAGGGACAGGATCACTAACATAGTAGTCCTAGAGAGAGCTCAACTCCCCAGCCTGTACTCTCTACTGAGACAACGTCGTCTCCGATGGTTGGGTCATGTACGTTGGATGGATGATGGACGAATCCCTAAAAACATCCTCTATGGAGAGCTTACGTCTGGTAAAAGACAGATTGGTCGCTCCCAGCTGCGATTCAAGGATGCCTGCAAAAAGGATATCAGGTGCTTTGGCATTGTCCCTTTCAGCTGGGAAAATTTGGCTCAAGACCGCCCTCGGTGGCGGCAGAATCTCCATAGAGGACTGTACATGTCAGAAGTCACCCTAATACATCTTGAAGCTAAGAGGTCCATAAGAGAGCAACGGCAACAAAGCATCGGGACATCATCATCTAGAGGGACAGCTTTCAAATACAAAATCTGTGGTCGAGAATGTTTTTCAAACATAGGACTTCATAGTCACAGGAGGCGCTGCAACTTCAGGGGCACACAAAAACTTTATCATAGTTTTTCGAGATTGAACTGCCAATGATGAATGAATGAATATTACATCATAATAATTTTTTTTGCATCCATAATATTTGAGACTGCACGCGCCAACGGACCGGCGATTCACCACGGAAATAGCCGAACGCTTTTAAATTTCAAATTCAATACAACATTCAGCGTCCCTTTATAACGTTCACTGCAGTGCCGTAATATATGTATTAAAAAACACATGTAAATCCGAAACCTCTGAAGATGGGATTTTATCCCGAAAATGTTTTGGAAACAGGTAAAATTTCATCACCAATCGTTTTTCCATTGCATTGTCAATAGCCTGTTAATTTCTATTTTATTTCTTATATATATATATATATATATATATATATATATATATATATATGTGTGTGTGTGTGTGTGTGTGTGTGTGTGTGTGTGTATAGGAGTAAATATGGAAATAAATTCGACATATTAAGAAATTTGAAAAAACAAGTGTTCCAAAAATAAGATGAATTTATTTATCGACGCTTAAACGTTTCGGTTTCTTTAAACCTTCATCAGGATGTCTTATGGGGTGAAGAAATTGATGGATGTTTTATAGATGACAGGAGATAACAAAAAATCTTTGAAGATTTTTTTTTTTGGAACACTTGTTTTTTTTAAATTTCTTAATATATATATATATATATATATATTATATATGTGTGTGTGTGTGTGTACGGGACAAACCGTAAATCCGATGGTTCCATTTAAGAAAGAAATTGCTATTGATCTTTCCATTTAGGGAGTAATGAAGGTGTCTAAATGTTATTTAGTAGTTATCTCTGCTATAAAGAGAATTTCGATTAATAATAAATGCCATTTAGCGCGACTCTTGACTCCAAAATTTATGATTTAGTTACAAATTGTTTTTTGCAATTTAATAGCTTTTTCTGTGTTTAAATTCCATTAAAAAATTAGAGACACAGACACACACACACACACACACACACACACACAATGTGTCTTTCCGAGTTTCACCGTGAAGATCGTCAGGAATATTCTGTGTTGTAATTAATACAATTAATTAAAGTAAACGGAAGTAAACAAAATACACTATCGTAGATCCACATCATACGTGAAGAAACGCTGTGTTTTAAAAATATTTTAGCCTTCGTTTTATCAGGGTTTTTTTTTTCATTGTCGAGACACCATCTACGATTATATCGGCATCCACTCAAAATCCCCGATCTTTGGTTTAATAACACTTTGGAAATAATATAGACTACGATAGCTAATTTCTCTTCCAAACATAAAAGAACTTTTTACCCGTTCTATAACTGCATGATTTTTTTTTTTACAATTTCCCATTTTATTACAAAATCTATGTCGTATTTTGTGGCTAGAGAAATCCTGCACGTGGTAGCTAAAAGCGTGTACGAATATGTCTGGTGTGCAAAATGAGATCAAGGGGGAGTGTAGTGGGCGATTAGTGAGATTGAACTCGCAGCCTCCTATCATGAGTCGTGGCTTGACGTCGGACTGCCTCGTTGGCGCGCAAGCAAATTAATACACTGCGCGATTGATCCGGATGTGGAATTTTAGTCAGGGCAGTGAATGATTATTCAAGACCTGCCTTAACACACCGGGACAGTTGCGTTCTGAGCTTGCCGACGCAGGCACTGATGTAGAATGACGAAGAAGAGGCGAGTGGGCTTTGGCGAAGGACTGCTAGAAAAGATTGTTGAAGGCGGCTAGAACTTGTTCAGGAGACTTTGAGAGATCCGGCTGTTCAACCTGACTGATTTTCTGTTCATTCATTATATATTTATTTTAATGTCTCAGATATATTTATAAGTTCTGTGCTGTGCATATATTTTATATTTGTGAAGCTAGTTTTATGGTTGTAATTTTCTTTTTAAAAGTATCTTGTGTATAACCTAAAGAGATATTTTTTATCATTACTTTGCCCATTAATTTGGACACTAGCTTTGTATACGATATATATGTGTGTATTTGGGCAGCATTCTTTCATTTATTCATGTGGAATTAAAAAAAGGCAGGACTCCTGTTTAACGATTTTATTGGTGATCTTTTCAAGCTTTCTGACTAACTTTTTTATATTTGGATGGAATTCGTCTGTGAAGTGCCGAAAGTACTCGGGATATGAACTTCGGTGGATTACCACGAATTCCATCCAAATATAAAAATGTTATCCAGAAAGTTGAGAAGATCAATAAAATCGTTAAACAGGAGACCTGCCCTTTTTTTAAATCCATATATATATATATATATATATATATATATATATATATATTATAATATATATATTAGGGACTCCAGTCTAATGATAAAGCAACCCTTTCAGAATTTAACTCCAAAATCAAAACTAGAGAATGAAACTCCTGCATTAAACCTCTGCTGACTTGTATGTGTCCTTTGTGAAAGTTTAAGAGAAGGTATTCTGAAATAAAACCAGAAATGTCACCAGTTTGTTTATGCTTGCAACGGAGCTGGAGCTATGTAAATCCAGACAGTAGCATAAGTGTCGCACGAGCGTAACCATATTCAAACGACGTATATAAGTTTTAATACCTTATCCTCTTACATATCTCATATATTTTTCAGAAGTTGAATTAAGATCTTTCTATTTTTATTATGGTGGCAATAACGGCTATTATCGATTAAAATGTGTCAGTCATCATATATATGTACATACATCTCTCTCTCTCCCTCCTCTCTCTTCTCTCTCTTCTCTCTCTATATATATATATATATATATATATATATATATATATATATATATATAAAAATGTTGTTCTGGTTCCAACGGGAGAAAATTCAATATTTTAATTTAAAAAAAAGAAGGTCCGCAAAATGTATTTTGTTCTCAGAAAAATTCTGAGAACAAAATACATTTTGCGGACCATCTTTTTTTTAAATATATTATATATATATATATATATATATATATATATATACGAGGGCAATCGCAAAATATTTAGAAATCAGAGAAACCTTTATTGTTTATTGTCAATGATGTTTGCATCATTTTAAATTTTCAACTTGTATCTCCGCTCTGACTGCATCTCTGAAGAGGGGTAAGACTCCCTCAATGTGGGCTGTGGTGGCGACCTATGATGCTTAAGGATAGAACCCAGGTGGATGAGCAGTCCATGACTTGCAAAACTCCACCTTAGACCTTTCTTGAGCTAGACCGGCAGTCAATCGGCAGTCACGTCAAGCCCTAGCACCTATATGATTGCTTTAACCCTGTTGCCCTTATGGCAATTCCCAGCTCTTTTTATCATATGGGTGCTAGAAGGCGGTGGCTGAGTGTCTACATGTCCTGGGAATGACGTTAAACTCTATCTGATGGTGAGGTTCCAGTTTTGGATCTGGGGAATGTGTAGCATCCCTTCATTACCATTGCTCCCTGGTCCACTCTGACCAGGAGTGGTAGGAACTGTTTGGGTCCCATCTATGGGTTAAATAGAAAAACATGAGTTCATAAACAAAATTTGACTATCCATTAAGAATGAATTTATTTCAAAACTTTTTCGGCATTAAATGACCCACTGAGGTTTAATATGCCGTAAAACCCAAACCAAAACAAACCAATCAACTTGTATCTATCTTTCTACATAATCGTCATTTCAGTCGATGCAGTAGCAGTGTCAGTTTGCATTGTCAGTTTGTGTATGCACATATACCAGATCGCTGCCATGAGGAAGTATTGAAACTCGTCGTCGTTACATACTCTCTACATCACTTGCGAGTGTTTTTGACGTCCATGCTCGTCTCGCCATACAATCGGTTTAATGCCTTCTGTGTTCAAAAACCGAATAACTGCTTGAACCTACCAATTGCCGGTAGTGTCAATTCATCAGAAACGACTACCAAATCAAGACAGAGTGTGGCAGCGAGGCACGCCCAGGGACTGGCTCAGGTGCATACACAACAGACACAAAGTATTGCTAATAGCCTCACAAACTTTTCCCCTGTGTCTCCAACGCTATAGAGACCTTATTTTTCGGATTACCCACGCGCGTGCGCGCGCACACACAACATGCAACACACACACACACGTACGCATGCACACACGCACACACACACACACACACATATATATATATATATATATATATATTATATATATTATATATTGA
>CM042142.1:100551189-100554564 GCA_023376005.1 Doryteuthis pealeii
TTAAAATACAACTACTACTTATTTAAGAAGATCGAAAAGAACCGATGTAATAAATAAGAAATGGCTGAAAACACTGTTGCAAAGAGGGAAGAGGAAGAGATTGAGAGAGAGAGCGAGAGGAGAGAGACACTATCCACGGACAGAATGATCACACGAGAGAGAGAGGAGAGAGAGAGTGGCGCTATACAGCAGATGAGGAAGACTGAGATATTGGGCCGAGTAAAAACAAGAATAGAAAGACTAAGAAGGCCTAAAAACGCACATTTTAGTGTCTGAAAACCATAAGCAGACAGATTTAATAGTGACCAGAGATTTCAGAGAAAGCTAATTAGATTTAGAGAAAACGATATAAAAAAAAACTAGTGAAAAAAACTCTGTGAAACTGAAAGCAAGTTACAGAGAGAGTACAGAAAAAAGACAAACTAAAGAAAAAAGAGAGAAGAGATGATGAGAGATGAGAGAGATGAGACGAGCGGAGAGAGGAGAGAAGAAGAAGAAGAGGAGGGAGTGGGCCCGAGACCAAAGAGGAGACAAGCCAAGAACAAAACGACGAGAACCGTTCTATAGCTGTTTTAGGAAGAGTGTGGGATTAGCGAAAGGGAGTGTTTAGAGTGTATTTAAAAAAAGCTATTAGTTGAAAAACTCGGTGATAACGAAGAGACTAGATGAGAGACAGAGTTGAGAAGAAGGAAGGAAGAAGAAGAAGACAAAGAAGGAAGAAGAACGAAGAGTCGTTGAGAGAGGCCCAGCACACAGAGAAATGGCGATAAGAGAAACGATGTACCGATAGAGATAATATAGAGGAAGAAAGGATGTTATTAGAGTGTATAAAAAAGACCAACTTACAACCGCGTGAAAAAAAACTCCGAGTGAAACGAATGACAGAGGAACAGGAGAGAGGAAGAAGAAGAGAAGAAGAAAGAGAAGAGAGAAGAAGGGAAAAAAGAGGATAAGAGAAGACAGAGAGAGAGAGATACGAGAGGGCGGGAGTGGCCAGTACAAGGAAAGGCTAAAGAACATACGATTAGATACGAGATATTATAACTATATTTTTTAGTGAAAGGAAGTGTTAGGAGTGGTATAAAACAGGACCAAATGTATACAAAACTCGGTGGTTGAAACAGAGACGAGACAGAAAGAAGAGAAATGGTGAAAAAGGAGACGATGAGTCGACGAAATTAGGAGATGAGAGAGAGACGAGACGAAGGAGAGAGGAGGAGAGGCCAGACAAACAGAGGTGAAAGGCCTCAAGAAGCGACTTAGATAGAGATTTATTTTAGAGAACAGGTAGTATAAGAAAGTGTATAAAAAAGCACACAAGTACCAGTGAAAGCTCCGAGCAAAAAACTCCTTTGTACACAGTAAAAGCACTGACGCTTACTATCTACCTGACTCGATATTCGATTCTTCGTTATAGCCTTCATGATGCTGACCCGAAGCCCGGTCACAGGTAACCAGACATTACACTCGTTTGTTTTTTTTTTTGTGCAAACACTGTTTCCGGGCGGCGTCTTTTGCTTTCGTCCTGTCCTTTGCCCTTTACCGACCAACCATCCTTCACAACAGGTCAGTCCACACGGACCCAACACCACCGCCTTTTGGTCTATCGGCTCGCCTATGGGCCTATCATTGGACGAGAGAAAAATTAACCATGCGAAAACGGGGAATCAGTCTGAGAAGTTTAATACCGAATGATATAATGTTGTGACTAGTACGGCTAGTGACAAGCACAATTGATTGAACTGGCGTGGGAAAAGGCGACCGTATTTTGATTGAGAGAACAAAAAAAAGAATAAGGAAAAGATAAAGAAACGATCAAATAGAGAAAAAAAAAAATATTGTTATTAGAGAAGTGGCGAGTAAGAAAATGAGGCTTCTTTTTTCTTTTACGCATAAAGACACGAGGAGAGGGAAAAGAAATTAGAGAGAAGAGATAAAAAAGAAGTGAAAAAAAAAAAAAGAAATACAAGAATCAGCACGCATGAGGGCACGGAAAAGGAAATAAGGTCTGGAAGGAAAAGAAAGAAGGGGTAGACAGAGAACGAGATAAGAATATAAGCAGAGCAGAGTGTGTTGAGAGAGAGAGGGAGGAAGAAAGAGACATACAGACAGATAGAGACAGAGAGAGAGAGAGATGAGATGAGAGACAGGAGAGAGCCGATGAGAGAGAGACAGAGGGAGAGAGCATAAAGAAGGAAAGAACGATAGATAAAGAAAACTGATATGAGATATGATAAAGCAAGAAAAAAGATGGTATAATGTAGAGAGAGATATTAATAAGACAATCTGGATAATTAGAGTGAAAGAGAGCTGAAGAAAAAACAGAGGAGAGATTGAGAGAGAGAGGAGAGATAGACGACGAGAGAGAGAGAGTGAAGATGAATTAGTGGACGAGAGAGGAGATGAGGTGAGAAATCACGCGCTGATGACAATATCTAGGTCCCAGCCGTCTCGCTATAATAGAGTGAGAGATGATAGTAAATGATTATAAAGAAGAAGAAGAAGAAGAAAGGAGAAGAAGAAGAAGAAGAACAGACAGAAAGAAGAAGCAAGAAAGAAGGAAGACGACGACGACGGAAAGAAGGAAAACGAGAAATAGGAAGCTTAATGGACACAGAGCGTCGGAAAGCTATTTTAGAAAGACAAATTTAGAGAAATGTGTGTATAAAAAGCGACAACTTTGATAAAAAAGAGGGGGGAGATGAGAGAGAGAAGAAGAAGAAGAATGAAGAAGAAGGAAGAAGAAAGAAGAAGAAGAAGAAGAAAGAAGAAGAAGGAAGAGACAGAAGTTAACACAAAACAGAAACGTAAGAAGAATAGAAATATTTTAAAAAGTAAATGAAGAAGAGATGGAGGAGAAGAAGAGAACACGAAAAAATTTAATGATTGAGGGTAGTGAGAAGATAAATTGAATAATAAAAATAAACGAATGAGTGAAAAAGAAAAGTTGATAGAGTATTAGATAAAACCACGCTAGAATGATTGAGGAAAAAAAGACCAAAGACAAAAGGAAAAAAAAAAATGGAAAAGGTTAGCAAGGAAGGTTTCAAAAAAGAATGAAAGGATGGAGTACTGAAACTAGAAGGAGGAAGAGAAGAAAGAAAAGCAACGTCCAATGAAGGAAGAGGATTAACAAACGAGGAGAAAAGGCGGGAATAGAACGGCACGAATGAGGCGCGGAGAAGGAATAGAGCGTGGAAAGAGAAACGATTAAAAAAAAGAAAAAAGAGAAACCTATTAGAAGGCAAAAAAGAAGAGGCGATGAAGAGATGAGAGAGATGAGAGAGAGAGAGAAGATGAGACTGAGATGCAGAGAGGATGAGAGAGAGAGAGAGAGAGTTGAATGGTTTAATCTCTCTTTTCTTTTTTTTTTTT
>CM042142.1:100554664-100569664 GCA_023376005.1 Doryteuthis pealeii
AAGAAAAAGGAGAGGTGGGACGTGGGAGCCGCGAGACGTACAAACAAAGAAGATGAGAAAGGCAAAGAGAACCCAAAACGAATTTAGGATTTTAGTTAGAGCGTCTAATATTGATTTAGAAGGTGAAGAGCAGATTCAAATTAAGCGCGAAAAGGAGTGTATGAGTGTATTTTAAGAAGACTAGTGAAAAACTCGGTTGTCGTTTTGAAAACGAAAACAGAGAAACAGAACGCGATAGATCCTCGCACGAGTAAGGCCTCCAAGAAGAAGAAGAAGTAAACCAGAAAGAAGAAGCCAGAAGAAGAGAATGAATAGCACAAGGTTGAGAGAGAGGCCGGAGAACATCAAGAGAAACGGCGAAGCCACTAGACCAAGTATCTATTCCAGCACTGCATATCACTTCGACGTCACAATACTGATTCTGGTCGGCTTGGTCCTGTTGTTTTACGTAGGATAGAGATATCTATAGGGAAATTGTTTAGAGTGTATAAAAAGACCAGTTGAAAAAAAAAAAGCTCGTTTGTGGAAACGAAAAAAAAAAAATTAGTGACCAGAGAGAGACAGAGAAAGAAGAAGAAGAAGAAGAAGAGACAGAGGAAGAAGAAGGAGAAGAAGAAGGAAAGGGAAAAGGAAGAAAAGAGGAAAGACAGAGAGAGAGAAAAAAGAGGGGAGGCCAGACAAAAAGAGAAAGGCTAAGAGCGAAATTTAGATAGAGATATATATGAAAGAGTGTAGGTTTATTATAAAAAGACCAGTTTGAAAAAAAAACTCGGGTTGTTGAAACAGATGAGAGACACGAGAGAACCCAGGAAAGAAGAAGAAGAAGAAAAGAAAAGAGAAGAAAAGGAGAAGAAGGTAGATTGGTCAGTGGAAGAAGAAAGGAAGGAAAGGAGAGAGAGAGAAAGATAGGAGAGCAGAGAGAAGAGAGAGAGAGAGAGGAGAGAGAGGAGAGAGAGAAGGCCAACAAAAAGAAAGCCCCAAGAGAAGCGATTTTAGATGAAGATTTTAGAGGAAGAAAGGAGTGTAGGTAAGGAGAGCTATAAAAAAAACCAGTGGGAAAAAGCTCCGGAGTCAAAAAACTCTTGTAGTAAATAAGCACCTGAGTTACAATCTTCTGTCTGATATCGAGTTCCTTCGTTAGCTTCATATGCTGACCCGTCACGGGAACCAGACAGTACACGTTGTTTTTGTCAAACCACTGTTCGCGCGTCGTCTTTTTGCTCCGCCTGGCCTTGCCCTACCACCAACACTTCACAACAAGCATTCACACGGACCCCAACACCACCGCCTTGTCTACGGTCGTCCTAGCCTATCATTGTGGACGAGAAGAGGAAAGAAAAATGCCTAACCGGGGAATCGTTAAGATATGAATGAATGGTGACTAGACGCCCTAGTGACAAGCAAATATTTGATTGCATGGTCTGGGGAAAAGCCTCATTCTTGATGGAGAACAAAAAAGAGAAGAAAATGAAAAGCAAACACGAAATAATATATGAAGAAGAGAAAAATGGTTAACAGAGAAGTGGTGGGTGGAGGTTAAGGAAATGAGGCTTTTTTTTTTAGAATAAAGACCCGGCCAGAAGGAAGGAGGGAAGAAGGTAAAGATAGAGAGAGATAAAAAAAAGAAGTTGAAAAAAAAAAAAGGAGAAAAGAACAGCACGAATGACAGCACGGAAGAGGAATTAGAGGTCGGAGAAAGTAAAGAAAGAATCGGTGTAGAGGGAGAACGAGATAAAAGTATAAGCAAGAAGAGTGTATGGCGTAAGAAGGGGAAAAAGAGAAAGAGAACAGATAAATATATACAGAGAAAGAGAAAAGAAAGAAAGAAGTAGAGAGAAGAGAGAGGAAGAAAGGAGAAAACAAAACCACCAGGAGAGAGAGAAGAGAGGAGAGGAAGAAGAGAGAAGAAGAGCGAAGAGAATGGAAAATGAGAATAATAAAGCAAGAAAAAACTGATTATTTAGAGAAGGATAAAGCAGAAAAAAAGACGTATAAAATGTACAGAGAGATGGTAAATAAGCAATCTGAAAATATAGCGAAAGAGAGCTTGAAGAAAAACAGAAAGAAAAAGAGCTGAAGAAAAATAGAGAGAGAGAGAGAGAGAGAAGAGAGAGAGAGAGAGAGGAGAGAGAGAGAGAAGACACACACAACCACCACACACACACACACACACAATTGGAAAAAATAATGGCTAGTGGGTACAGAGATAGTGCATTAAAGGAAGAAGAAAGAAGAAGAAGAAAGAAGAAGAAGAAGAAGTAAGAAGAAGAAAGAGAAGAAGAAGAAGAAGAAAGAAGAAGAAAAGAGAAAGGAGGAAAAAAGCAAAAAGAAGGCTATTGACACCAGAGCGTCGGAAGCGTATTTTAGAAGACAAATAGAGAAATGTGTGTATAAAAAGACAACTGAAAAAAAAGAGAGAGGAGAGAGAAGGAGGAAGAAGAAAGAAGAAGAAGAAGAAGAAGAGAAGAAGAAGAAGAAGAAGAGAAGAAGAAGAAGAAGAGAACAGAAGTTAACACAAACAGAACGAGAAGATAGAAGATTTAAAAGTAAATGAAGAAGAAGATGGAGGAGGAGGAGAAGAAGAGAACACGAAAAATAATGATGAGGTACGTGAGAAGAAAATGAAAATGAAAATAACGAATGAGAGTAAAGAAAAGTTGATAAAGTATTAGATAAAAACCACGAAGAATGATTGAGGAAAAAGACAAAAAGATAAAAGAAAAAAGGAGGAAAAAGGGTAAGACAAAGAAAAGGTTCAAAAAAGAATGAAAAGGATGGAGTAGGAAATAGAAGGAGAAAGAGAAGAAAGAAAAGCAACCGCCAATGAAAAAGAGGATTAACAAACGAGGAGAAAAAGGAGAAAGAATGGGACAAATGGCGTGGAAGAAGAAAATAGATGGAAAAGAGAAACGAAAAAAAAAGAAAAGAGAAACATAGAAAGGCAAAAAAGAAAGAGGCGATGAAAGAGAGAGAGAGAGAGAGAGAGAGAGAGAGAGAGAGAGAGAGAGAGAAGTGGAGGTTTGGAAGAGAAAAATGAGAAGAGAGAAATAGTGAAAAAAATGAAGAATATGCACATGAAATTGGAAGAAGGAACATGAAAAGAAGGAAGCGGAATGAAAATGTAAGAAAAAGAATAAGCAGAAGAAAGAAAGTATAAAGAAGAAGAAGAAGAAGAAGAAGAAGGAAGAAGAAGAAGAAGAAGAAGAGCAGGATGAGGAGGAACAGGAAAAGAGAAAAAAAAGAAGGTAGATAAGGGAAAAACGAGAGACAGAAGAAGTTAACAAATAAATAATGAAAGAGTGACAGGTATAGAAAGAAAATGGAGAGCGTAGAAAAATAGAAAGATTAAAAGTATAAGATGGCGGAGAAGAAGAGAACACGAAAAAATAATGATGGAGTAGTGAGAAGAAAACTGCGCAAGAAGAAGAAGAAGAAGAAGAAGAAGAAGAAGAAGAAGAAGAAGAAGAAGAAATCTAAAAAAATAAATGATGGAGTTGTAGTTAGAGTGAAGAACTTGGAGATCGAAGAAAAAAGAAGGAAAAAGAAGAACATCGAATGAAAAAGATGATGGATGGGGAAGAAGAAGACTAAAAATCTAATGAAGGAGTGGGTGCAGGAAGAGGTAAATGGGATAGAGAGTAGAAGAAATAAAAAGAAATGCTTTTTTTCAAATATTGAGGATGTGTAGGAGGTAGAGGAAAAAGAAGACAGAAAATAGACAAAGAAGAAAGAAGAAGAAGAAGAAGAAGAAGAAGAAGAAGAAGAAGAAGAAGAAGAAGAAGAAGAAGAAAGAAGAATGAATGAATGAAAGAATGAATGAGCGTGCTTAGACAAAGGAAAGTAAAGAGAGTAGAAGAAAAAGAGAAAAATAGAGAAAAAAGCTGAAGGAAGAAAAAAAGAAAGAAAGAACGACTGAAGGAAACAAGAGAAAAATAATTAAAGATGAAGGAGAAAGAAGAAAGATGTTGAATATTTCATTAAAGAAGAAAGCAACAAATGGGAAAAGAGAAGAAGACGAAAGAAGAATGGAGAGTAGCTTCAGATTTGAAAAAAAAGGCTATTATGACAGACACTGCAAGAACGAAACACTCATCTACGTTAGAAATTTGAGAGAAAGAGGAAAAAATAAAAATCAATAAAAAAGGAAAAAGAAAACGTATGAACAATAGAAAGAAAGAAAGAAAGAAAGAAAGAAAGAAAGAAAGAGAGAGAGAACAAAACGAAAAAGAGAGAAATAAATAAAGAAAGTTTAAAAAAAACAAAAGTAAAGAAAGAAAGATTGAAAATGACGCCACTTAATAAACTGAAAAGCAATCGAATTTTCTAAAACCAGACTTATGGGGTTGTGGGTTGAATGGGTTTGGTCTCGGGGAGACACAGAAAACAGAGTTTGAGGGGTCGGTCTGGGCTGGGTTGGGGCTTGGGCTGGGCTGGTATGGTCTGGGACTGAACGGTTTTGGTAGGGTGGAAATTATTTGGAAAAAAGCACACAAATCTCTATTGGTCAGAGGCGTCGGCAAGAGATGAGGTCACTCACCAGCAGACAAACGGTGGCAGTCGGAGCGGGGTAGGTGGCGGATCGTGATGAGTGTGAGAGGGTTACTGAGAGCGGATACGTTGCTTCTGATGAAATGATGAAATCAAAAAAAAGTCAAGAAACGAACAGCCGCAGACGTTTGATAAATATTTAATAAAAAAAAAATGAAAACAAAAACAAAAACAAAAAAAGAAAAAAAAGAAACAAACCCAAAATTGTTATATAAAAATGAATAACGAAGAGTTTAAGAACAGAAAAATATGATGCTGTCTGGTAAATAATTATGATCATCACTCAATTAAATATCCAACCCCGTTATTAAATCATGGTAGGTGTGACGCACTACCTCAGACGTAAAAAACAATCTCCCCGGTTTATCGCTAGTGAAAAGGAGGTGGGCTCCTTTGCTGTTCGGCTGATACCGGTACCGAGGTATACAGAAGATAACTGGAAGCCTCAACAGAGTAATGGTTAACAAGCTTATATCACACATTATAACGCGAATTCGAACCTCACTGAGTGCTCTACACTTATCACCTTAACAAAAGAAAATATACATATTTACCAACTCCTCCACACGAGTAGGATGTGACACAAGGTCAATTTTTAAGAGGATTTTGAAAGGTTTGAATTTCGAATTTTTCTTTTCCTAGACTAGGTTAAAGAGCCAAGTCTTTCCAAATATTTACCCGTAACTGAGGGTGAATACCTGGATTCACACCTTTCCCAAAGGTATAAAAGATATGTGAAATGCAAACAGCCTTGTCCGGGATTTGAACTCGTCTCGCCGTGTCAATATCCTACGACAGTAACCATTACATCCCATTCCTCCACTCTAATCCTAGAGAATTACTATATACCTTATATTATTTGTCTGAATTTTTTAGATGAGGCTTGATGATTTCTATTACTCAGATTTTTTGGATTGTTGTCCTCATCTTTATTGTTATATACACAGCGTTTCGGCCGATGTTCCCTTTGACATGTGTCATGTTGGACACATGGCGTAACAGATATGTGTTGAATTAATACAGTTCTAAGTGACAATCATCTGGAGGTAGCGGGTTCAATCCTGACTACAGCCGAAGGCAACATAGAATACTTAACATAGCTTAACACTTTTACCTTTTAAATAAAGAGTTCAGTGCAAAGTTCTATGAAAACTCCTGATTACGACACGAATGCTCCAGAGTTTGACCAGAAGGTTTCCGTATTCGATAGAAACACCAGATGAAGCCCGGAGGCCACATCGGTGGAAACATTGTGAATAATTAGGAAATAATAAAGATGAGTACAACAGTCCGAAAAATCTAAATAATACAAAATATCTTGCATTATTTTGGAGACTCTCTTTGGATTTATAATTAGTGAGCCGAACAGATTATTAGAAAAATATTTTCCTTTCCTTTTAGAAATCCGTCAGAGACGACGTGTTGCATATCGTGCAACGGAAGAGAGATCTTCCGGTCAAGAAGCAGGGAGAAGATGAAGAAATAGATAAAAGAAGAAAAGGAAAACTCCTTTTCCGGTGAGGAGGTGGAGAGAAAGATAAAGAAATATATATAAAAGGAAGTATGTCTGTTATCAGATCAAAAGATAAAAATGCGTGGACATATTTATTGTATATAAAGGCTAACGGATGAATGGTGACAGTCAGCCGAGAGCATAACCTCGTCGCCCCCCGTCAGCAACCTCCTCGGGCATTCCCATTGTAAACACTCGTCCCTCACCAACCTACTCCGGTCTTTCCATTATGAACGCTCTGCGCCCCTCACCACCCACAAACTGAAGAAAATAAAGTTTTATATATACGTGTCTGTGGTTTTATTGAAGTCCAGTAGTCGGCTATACAACAATTGTGGACCCTCTAGTGGCTAGTTAGTCTGATTGTGGACTTGCAGATGAGGTCACACACATTGCATGGGATATTTCCATTTGTATTTGGTGGTTCATGATGATGAAAACGTCGCCACTCTGTAGCCCTGTTAATCTCGATATTGAGCCGCTCAGCTCCTGTGCGGCGCGTGTCTCGCCAACTTTGTCTATTGGAGGTCAGACCTTCCACGCTTGAAGGTGTAATGGTGTATTTCTTCAGCGTCGTCTTTATATGGTCTTTGAAGTGTTTTTGGGAGCCTCCTGTCCTTCGCGTGTCATCTGCGAGTTCACCATAAAGTATTTTACTGGGGAGTCTGTCTTGCAAGCTTGCGGGTGGTGTGACCCAACCATCGGAGTCGGCGTTGCAAATATATAGTGCGTTGGAGTCTCATTGGGTGCCTTGTGCCGGAATGGGTTAATCCCATACATCGTTATCATCTTTGTGTCCCTTGGTCAGGGTTATAGGCAATATGAAATGATGGGATGAAGAGAAATAACAAGACACAACTGTTTCGAAGTATAGATGAAGACTTTATTGATTAGACCGTTAAGTCTGGACGCTAGAGTCCAGACGCTCAGAACTTTTTATTTATTCATTTTTATTTTGATTTAATTTAATTTTATCTAAATCCCCACAGGGTTTGTGTTGTGAGGTTTTAAACGGTCAAATAAGAACAAAACGACGGGTAACAAATGTAGAAAATGTATTAACAGAAAGTAGACAAATACAATAGAGAGATGTGGAAATTACGTCCGACGAACAGAGTTATTGGCATACTCGCATTGGCTTACTGCTAAGCCACAATTATCCCTGTTATTTATAGTAACCTGTCGGCGCATCCCATTAGTCTTATAGGGTGTATCACCTATAACAGTTTGTTAGTGCCATACTTTTCATAGTTTCTTCTTTTACCGCCATGTATCCAATGAGGGCCGGGTTAGCTCAGTCGGTAGAGCGTTCGGCTAGAAACCACAAGGTTCCTAGTTCGATACCCGCCTCGCCAACAGCGTATGAGTAGCACAGGGATCTGTGCGGTAAAGTAAGGAGCTGATGGTAGGTGTGGCGCTCCACCTCAGACGCTAAAATAATCTCTTTGGTCTAGCGCTAGAGAAAGGGGGATAGACTCCCTCGCTGCATGGCTGATACCGACATTAGGTCGCCCCGACGACTTTACTTTACTTTATATCCAATAATCGAACCCTCCTTTCCTCCCCCACCCTGTCGATGGTGTTTAGAATATGCTAGCTGTATTCCATGTGAAGGGGTAATACTCCTCTCCACAGAAAAAAGGGTGTATCTTAGTATAACATTAAACTGCATCTGATGGTGGTGCTTTATCTATGGAGATTTGTGGAGAGTGGAATACCATTTTATTGCCATTACTCCCAGGTTCATTCTTTCCTGGAGTGATAGTACCGGTTTATTCCCATGTATGGGTCAAATAAATTTGTTTATATTCATATTCGACAGTAATACTTGATATCTATAATTGTAAATTATATGTACTAGAAAATTTATGCACCCTCCGGGTGCAAGTTTTTAAGTTTTAATATAATAAAATATCATGTTGAATTAGAAAGGCTAATAAAACTAAATAAGAATGCAGATAAACGATTTGGAACAGAGGGGGTATTATCGAAAAATAGAACAGCTTTGAAACTAACTCTTCCATCATTTTTCATTACTCCCGTCTTTCATTGGTAAATTTTCTTAATTTAACTCTTTACTTAAAATAGGAAGTAAAGGATAATATTACAGTTATTTCTTCTTTTAAGAATTTCTTTTAAGATTTATCCCAGAGATTTTTGCTCATATTCATTAAGATAAAACCAAACAATTAGAAATCAATAATACTTAGCATATATTTATTAAAATCAATTTTTTAAGATCAATATGCAAATTAGCCTTCCCATTCACACTGTAATCCGCTATTTTGTTGCATATATAAATATAATTGCATGCTATGAGTATGTAGATATGGTTAACAGTATTAATAATGTAAAACAATTTTATTATTCATTGAGGTTTAAATAAAAATAAAATCATGGAAAATGTGATGTAAATAACTAAGGGAACTGTGAATTGAGTAGTAATATAGTTTCGGTTACAGACAGACAAACACACAATCTCCATTATAATAAGATTAAGAATAGGTACTTGAAGTTACGATGAATTTCTAACTGTTTAACAATATGCTATTTAATTAGCAAGCAATCCTTACTGACATTCGTACCCTATGTCCAGTAGCTTTGGCCTCTGGACCGGTAAGATATTATAAATAGCGTGACCCCTAACAAAATCACACCAACTAAAAACATGAAAAATATAGATTTCTGAACCAGCGGTCAAAATTTTCCTACCAGAATTTTGAAATCTGTAAGTATACACATACGACCACGCATTTGTTATGTAAGCAATGACGCGCACAAATCGATGCTCACTTTTGCCCATCTGGGTGAATGAAGCCACTATATATATATATACCAACCCCTCCGCACGAGCAGGATGCAACACAAGGTCAATTTCTTAAGCGGAGTTTAACAGGTTGGAATTCCCTCCTGAAGTTTTCCCTCTCCTAGACTGGCTACCTAGCCAAGGTTAAAGAGCCGAGTCCGCCCTACTATTTACCCATAGCTGGAGGGAAAGTAGTTGGATGCATACCTTTACCAAGGGTTATTAGTGCAATGTGAAATGCAAACAGCCTCGTCCAGGATTTGAACTCAAGTCGACGAGTCCATTTCCTATGACTCTAACCATTACACCACATACAGTATGTACATATATCATGTCGAATTTACTTATCTATTTTTCAGTTATTAAATGTTATTGTCCTTCAAATGTTTTTGAGTGTATATCCTTTTGTGTGGAGGCGCTTGTCGTGTTATGATCATCTTCGTAGGAAATCGACACGGGGATGTTAATGAAACCCTTTTAAACCAACGTAAATTCTTCCTATTTTCGTGCTAACCAGCATCACAACATTGTATTTCCAACTAAATATTCACCCTTTGTTCTGTCTTGTCGTTCATTTTTATTTTACTCTGTGACCCCGTCTCGAGGTAGGTGAAATCTACACAACGATGGAGTCTGATACGGATGTTGACAACACGGCCAACGGATGACACGAGAAGCAGGTGCACCGGTCGCATTCTCATACTGGAGCTGTGACAAGGCCTCCTAAAAAGTTTACGGAGGCAGTGGCTGTGACCAGGTTATGTCGTTGCGGGTGTATAGCGATTACGAAAGGGTTGCTACACTGGACAAGAGATTATGTGTTTCTCTGTTTACTCAGCATTAAGAGAGCTATGAATTGGACGAAGCGACAGAAAGAGAGTTGGGATCTATGTCTTGTCGAGACACCATTTGCTGGACTCATGCTCGACGTTGAACTTTTGGGGATATCGGTTGATCTGCACGTGGCCTGAAAAGCCAGGATGTTGGGAGAGTGTGAATTTAGACACCCGGATGCGGGGATGACCGCCCGCCTTAAAAACGGATGGTAGAGAAAATTCGGAGTAGGTGAGAGACTTTAAGATTTTTCTCAACTCAGATCGTCGTGGCTTTTTTACAAGCACCAGATTAAAGTGAAAAGTCTGAGAGAAAGATTTTAATCGTTGGAATTTGGCGAAAGGTAAATGCAAGCCTCGCGTATGTTGTGTTTTCAATTTCAAAATTCAAATCCTGGTCGAGGTTAGTTGCATTTCCCATGGCGCCAATATCCCTGGGGAAGATAGGAATCCAATTATTCTCCCTTCAGCTATTAGTAACTAGTAGGACAAAATGGGCCCTTGTTATGGTAACCGATGTAAGAGAAGGAAAACTGTGAATTCAAACCTGTTAAACACCGTTTAAAGACATACATTTTGTCACATTCTGCTTGTGGTGTGGCGTCAACCGGGAGCTCCATTAGAAACGAGTGCAAAATGAAGAAAAATCGTGGAAGTGGGATGCGCGCTGGGGCTGGCACTGGTGCATGTACAACAAACACGAGAGAGTTGCCAATAGCCGCACGAACAGTTTCCCTGCATCATCGGTGCTTTGGAGACCTTACTTTTGGGATTACCCTCGTATTTCCGTTTTTCTGTGACAAAAGGAGTTTGACCAATTATGCAGAAGTCGAATTGGCATCCCAAACACCCAACGACATCCAACTTCAATAGGAAATATATCAGTTATCAAGCCATGCTGGTCTTCGTACTTTACCAGTTTAGGTTCGTCAGGGTGGCCTAAAGTCGATATCAGCCAGAAAGCGAGAGAGTCTATCCCCTTTTTGCTAGTGCTAGACAAAGGAAATTGTTATGGCGTCTGAGGTGGAGCGCCACACCTACCATTAACTCCCCACTTTACCGCATAGATCCGTGTGCTGCTCATTATCTGATTTAGCGAGGGCCAGTATCGAACCAGGAACCACAAGGTTCCTAATCAGACGCTCGAGCGACTGGGCTACCCCAGAAGGATCTGTTAACTCAGTGATGTAAATCGATTTGGGTTAACTGATTAGTTCACAAGATCATTCATATATATATATAATTTATATTTTTGAAGGCAATTACAATGCGTATATCGTATAAAATTCGTTAATTATTAAAAATAATCATGACAAGCCAACCCGGTGAATAACGTGCGCGACATGGAACACCGTACAGCTGTTTCAACTTTATTAAGTCTCATCAGCAGTGTATACCTACAATCTACCTCCGACAGAGATCGAAACTGGGAACCCAGCACGCTGCCGGAAGGAGATCGTAAGTATACACCGGCGATGAGACTTCATAAAGTTGAAAATTGTAATTGCCTTCAAAAAATATTAATAATAATATACTTTACATAACAATGCCTCAAAAGCAAATGATCAAATTCCATTATATATATATTCTTGTTCAAAATATATATATAATATATATATATATATATATATATATATATATATATCGTAAATTCCATTATATAATATATATCGTAAATTATGGAAATAAATCCAACGGTATGTAGTATAGTAAACGAAGAACAAGCTACTCCAAAAGATAACAAATATTTGTAGATGCTGAGGTTAGTCGACGTTAAAATGTTTATGTTTTTTTATAAAACCTCCATCAGAACAATTGTTTGAGTATTGTGTTGTCTTATCTGAGTTAGAATTCTTTCAAAAATGTATCATTAGAATACTTGTTTTTTTTTTTTCATATTTACTTTTTTCTTACTTACACACACATGCACATACACATACGCGCACACACAAACACACACACACACACACACACACACACACACACATATATATATATATATATATATATATATATATATATATATATATATATATATATATATATATATATATATATATATATATATATATATATATATATATATATATATATATATATAGTGGAGGCGCGTGTGCTAGTGGTTAGAGTCGTGGAAAATGGACTCGTCGATTCGAGTTCAATTCCTAGACAAAGCTGTTGGCATTTCACATAGCACTAATACCCTTGGGAAAGGTATGAATCCATATATTCTCCCTCCAGCTATGGGTTAAATAATAGGGCATACTAGGCCCTTCAGCCTTGGGTAGATAACCAGTCTAGGAGGGGGATAACTCTGAATTCAAAATTCCTGAGGTCGGTCGTTGATTGGGTTTGTGGCAACCCTTGATGCACCAATTCTTTCCTATCGACTGTGCCAAAAAGTGTGGATGGTCCAACACAAGCCTTCACCACTATAAACACATTACTGTGTGGGTGTTCATTGTACGAACCCTCATGCGTCGAAAATCGACGAGAGAGTCCATAATATATATATATTTTAATTACTTTTTTGCCCTCATACACAGCATTTCATTTTTTTCTCTCCAGACCATCTAATATACCTTGAAAACGGCTGAATGTACACCCGAAATATCGGAATTGATCAAACCAGGAACAGAACAACAATTGAATATTTAGATTCTGTTTTTTTTTCTGTTTTTGTTTTTTTTTGTTCTTTTTTACAATGCTTAAAAAAAAAAAATAACCTTCGCAAGAACAAAGTTTATACATAACAACACACACACACACACCACACACACACACACACACATATATATATATATATATATATAATATATATGCATATATATATGCTTCAGATTCTTTAAAATTCTCTTCAAGCTAATATAATTATGGTTTGTGTAAGAACTTATCTTGATAAGAGGAAACTACAGAAGAGTGCTGCTTGCAGGAATTGTTCAAAACAGCAGGCAGCACCCTACAAAACAGCAGCTGTACATGTTGAAGCTTTAATTACTATCTTAAGTATATTTTTCTGAAATTTGATTAGTGGTAAATTTTTTTCCCAGAATACGGAATGTCACAGTTTGGAAGGTTTATCTTTTTGTTAAACTGACGCAGAAATGAACACTGTAAACCTGTGAATCTGTTTTAAGCACCTGATAAATCTCAGGAAAAAAAATCAACGAAGAGAAAACCACGAAAACAATATTAACTGATTTATTTATGGAAATAAACACAGAATAAGATACACAAAAATATTTCAAAGATATAATATCATTTATATTTTAAAGGCAATTAGAATGCGTATAAACTATTGTCCAATGTCTAATCAATTTCGAAGTATCTTCATCTTCAGACACTGTTTTTGAAATGGACACGGTCTTGTGTGTTTATATATGTATATAAACACACAAGACCGCGTCCATTTCAAAAACAGTCTCTGAAGATGAAGATACTTCGAAATTGATTAGACATTGGACACTATTTTATACGCATTCTAATTGCCTTTAAAATCTATTAATAATGGAGATTCGCTTCCGGTTTTTGTCTGTAATTACGTCACTGCTTACGTCACATTACCCCAAGTCGTCATAGCATAGAATAAATACACTCAAATTTGAACATGCAACATTAGACAGTCCTCATTGTTTTATAAAACAAGTTTTAATAAATACATGACTGGTATTATATATCTATATATAGTTTGTTTTATTTTAATACATATTTAAAGTTTACATTTCAAATTGTTTTATTTTTTAATCCTTTAATGAATTTGATGATTTTACTTACTTAGGGTACAAACTCGCTGACATTGAATTTTTTACTCCCACCCCTCAGGCAATATGTTTCAAAAATCTATTTTTACATCGCTCGGAGGGTGTTTTTTATTTTGTACTAGTAGAATTAAAATAATACTATTAAAATATATAATGGTTTTAAAGTTTAAATTCTTTAAGGTCATTTTGTTAAGGTTTAAATAAAACATTTTGACAATAAAAATCATTTAAATTCAACCTTTAAAACAGAAGTACACTTTTTTGAACATATATGTTTCTTTCAAGAAAGTAAAATATGTCTTTGTAGTAAGAATTAGGCTGTCTAAAAAGTACGGTGGTATCTTGACTTACAAGTCATCTAACTTGCGAGTTTTCCTAGTTACGAGCTGTCACTCGGTCGATGGTTCTATCTCCTCATTGAATTGCAAACCTGTGAAATTAGTAGATCTGTTCATATACGTCGGTAGCAATATCTCATCTTCTGAAATCAATGTCATCATATGCATATGTAAATAATGGACTGGGACTGACAAGTTAACGATCCTATGGAAATCTGATATCTCCGATAGAACAAAACAGAAATGCATCTTTTTATGGTAAAAATAATGTGTTACGCATTTTTATGGTAAAAAATGATTTCTTATGCATTTTTATGGTAAAATCATTTCTTATGTATTTTTATGGTAAAAAGTTATTTCTTATGCATTTTTATGGTAAAAAGTTATTTCTTATGCATTTTTATGGTAAAAATGATTTCTTATGCATTTTTATGGTAAAAATGATTTCTTACGCATTTTTACGGTAAAAATTATTTCTTATGCACTTTTATGGTAAAAAATTATTTCTTATGCATTTTTTGGTAAAAATCAATTCTCATGCATTTTTATGGTAAAAAATTCTTTCTTATGTATTTTTATGGTAAAAATCAATTCTTATGCATTTTTATGGTAATAAATTATTTCTTATGCATTTTTTTGGTAAAAATCAATTCTTATGGTAAAAAAAATCATTTGTTACGCATTTTTATGGTAAAAAAATAATTCATTATGCATTTTTAAGGTAAAAAAATCATTTCTTATGCCTTTTTATGGTAAAAAAATTATTCCTTATGCATTTTCATGGTAAGAATACTTTCTTATGCCTTTTTATGGTAAAAAATTCTTTCTTATGCCTTTTTATGGTAAAAAATTCTTTCTTATGCATTTTTCTTTTGTAAAATATTATTTTACAAGGAATTAGTACTTACCTTAAAATTGGACTTTGAGATCAACACAGGATTGGCAATTTCAGGCACTGGAAGAAAAGTCAAATAATAGAATTTAAAAAAAATATTTCTTATCCTAAAAACAAACAAAACAGACAAAACAGACACAATTAAAAACTGATAATACCACTGAAGAAACTGAAACAAGAATTTTAGATGCAAAACAATCTCCCTGATCACTAGTGAAAAGGGGACAGACTCCTTTGCTGTCCATCTGATACTAACTATTCACACTTTAACGAAATGGTTAAAAAAAGCTAGATGGGAATTAGATA
>CM042142.1:100577164-100594998 GCA_023376005.1 Doryteuthis pealeii
CTTTGCTTGGTCAGCGGTACTACGGAGATAAGTGGTTTCTGAACCGGAAGCAAAGGTAGTAGTTGATCTGGAAGAACCACTATTGCTTAATCAGCCGAGGCACAGAAGTAACTAGCCGCAGAATAGCAGTCAGTAGAAAAAGCAACTGTATGACAATTTGCCTCTTATCCCACAAACTGTCCAAGTAATACAAACAATACATGCAAGACAGTGATGGAGAAATAAGAATGAACTCGTTCTACTGTAGACACCTACACATAGACACACCAGTGTAGGCTGACCAGCAAAAAACTACATCAATCAGCTATGTGGATACTGGATGCTGCGCTGAGTACTTCCCAGTGGCAATGACTAATAGAGACGCTTGGCAAGAGAGAGAGAGAGAGAGAGAGAGAGAGAGAGAGATCCGTGCTGTCAGTGTGGACCTGATGACAATGATGATGCATGTCACTTGATATATGTAAACCCGCCACAGGGGGGGGGTCCAGTGGCTTCGGCCCTGGATCTTTACAAGTTAATAGCGTCGATCCAGGGGGCTATCCCCCCATGCAATACTGCCCCTCGATTTAAAGGGGCAGGGCTGGGTTTATTGCCCACTGCCTGAGGCGCCCCCCTTGAGGGAGAATGCCGACGGGATCGACGCAATTTTGCTCCCGCCACCCATGAGCTTCGGTTTGTGGGTGGTCCCACGTTAATAGGGCCTTGTGCCTAACCCGTACAAGTGGGGTACGAGGTAAATACAATGATGATGCATGTCACTTTCAAAATTAGATATCACAAATATTTTCATCATGAAATAAGCTTTGGATAGGCAATTAATTGTCTTCCTTTTTTGTTGGACATCACATGTCTATTATTCACGTGAAAATTATGAATCCTTTCCCATTCTCTTTCGGTTCGCGTCCTTCGAACGGATAAGATCTCTCTTTGTGTTGCCTAGGGATCTTCTACTCTCGGCCGGCCGTCACTTCTTGTCGCATTCTTGTCTTGTCGACCGGTCGTCGTCTTGTCTCGTCGTTCCCCGCTGTCCCAAGTTCCCAACTGCTGGAACGAATAATAAACACGTTTTCCATGTGTACATATACTTTATTATCATCGATGGTTTTTCATACGTTGATCTTATTGACAGAAAGTGCCGGGAACTAGTCGGACCAGGGATGGAAAATGGACAACCGCTTGCTTTCCGGTTTCTCGGTTGACTAAATCAAAGAGGCAATGTAACATCTTCAGGGATGGTCGTTTGGTTGGTTGGTTGGTTGGTTTATTTTACGGATAATCAACCCTTTTCGGGTCATTTAATGCCAAATCAATCCATTTTGATAACAAGTTTCTTACAATACCTACCATGGGTTAAATAATACCACAACTGTTCTTCTACAAGGATGACTTTGGCATCAAATAACCACAAAGGTTGATATGTCATTAAAGAATGAAAAAAAAAGGCAAACCATTAATCCCAATATTATTAGTAACCACGACAAGACAAACACTCTCTTTTGTTAAGTTTTACGATAATCATTTGTACTAGCAGGACATATAGTTATGATACAGTATGATAATCTGTTACAACGTTTGATATGTATACCTAAGTGCTTTAGCAATAGTTAAAAAGTTGAATAATCAAATCCAATCAAATCCTCCCTAAACTCCCTACCCCTCAATTTCACCACTAACTCACTTTCTCTTCTATAAAGACATATGTACGTATTTTGCTTTGAATAAAGTCAGACTGAAGATGTTCTTCGTGTGAGAAGGACGAAATATTTCTCTCCTACTTCTACTTGTTTGAGTCATTATTTTTGTTCACTTTTCCTTATACCTCACCTCACTTCATATATATATATATATATATATATATATATATATATATATATATATATATATGGGGGTTGTGTCTGTGAGTGTATGGCAATTGGTACATGACTTCTCTCTTATTACAAGGTCCATGGTCACTGAGAAAACTTTCGAAAGTATTCGATTTTTATTTATCAAATATATATTCCTGATTCAAATAACTCTCACTCACATCTTTCCATTGTATTGAAACAGATTAGCGTTATCGTTCTTGACCCCCTCTCTCCCTCCCCTCCCTCCTCTCTCTCTCTCTCTCTCTCTCTCTCTCTCTCTCTCTCTCTTTCTTTCTTTCTTATATTTTCTTTCTGGTGTGAAAGCAGACATCATCGCCCAGGTGACCAGATGGGGTTGATCCCTTACAAGCTTGCAATCCAACAGCAATAATCTATGGTCTGGATCTCCCTATCAATATCTGTCACTCAGTGCCTGTCTCCATTGATAGCGAGAAAACATATGACCATTTGAGTCTCCAGCTCAAACTTCTCATGGATATGGTACTAAACTCCCCAAACCTTTTGCAAAGAAGAGCAATGTCGACGTGATCCCATTGACAAAAGCAGTCCTTAAGCAGCACTTCTGACGAGCACTAAACCAGGGATAACATGTCTGGGGGTCGGACACTGGTTGTTGTTTCCAACATTACCATCACCAAGAGACTGGGACTGGGACTGGATCAAGACAGTAATATCCACGAAATTCTCTGGACAACACTCTACTGTTGAGATCGTGTTTCCTACATATGCCAGAAGGACTCATAAAAAACGCTCAAATGCAAGAAGCCCATTCTGAAATTCGCACCAATGTATGCTTGAGACGGATATTGCTCTAAGAACTGAACTCGCAACCTTAAGATAAAGATATCAAACTAATTCCGATAGTGCACAGGTACTGTAAAACTATAAAATTATCTTCATATTGCATTTACCAGATTATAATTATAATTAAATGTAGTAATGTCCCTTGACCACAGAAGTATAACATTTGACTTGACCAGGATTGATCTAATGAGAGCAAACCACCATAATTATCACTATCTGCTACTGTTATTGTTGTTGTATTATCGATGTAATTAGCATAATTGTGTTAATAATTTTGTTAATTGTAAATCTTAATTGGAATGGACATGGTCCATGAATAGCTACTGTTAGACAGAGAAAGATGGTCAGATAACATTTCCACAACTTAAATTAATCTAGACTATTCACAAGGAATGTCAGAATTTGCTGCCTGATCCTGGATTTCCTTGTCGCCATTTCATCTGTAATTAGCCTAAATATGTTAATTAATATCAATAGTACCTCCCACAATGTGACTAAGAGCTATCTGGTAGGTCTTGACTCAAAACATTCAATAAAACCTTCATCATCAAACATTACCTAATTTTATGTGTCTCTTTGGTCTGGTGGTCATTTTGGAAAAACAGGACCATGTGACCTTTAGGCACCCCTTCTTGATCTCGATTAAGAAAGCACATGTTTTTCATTTACACCGACGATATCCGGTTGTTTTAACAGGTGATTTTTAGATTTTTTTTAAATTAGAAAATTAATCCCTAACCCTACCCCTAACACTAACCCTAACCCTTAACCCAACCCTTAACAAACAACCGGATATTGACGGTGTAAATGAAAAACATGTCCTTTTTAATGGAGATCAAAAAGGGGTGCCTAAAGGTAATATGGTCCTAAATTTCTATAGTTTATTATGGAGTATTTACTCGTGTATATAAATGCTCTATAGAATTTAATTGTTAAATATGTTTACTTGCAATAAATTAGTTTTCCTTCAAAACAAAACCTAATCTAATTTTTAGATTTAAAAAAAAATTATAAAACTAACCCGTAACCCGTAACCCTAACCCTAAGCCTAACCCCTAACCTTAACCCGTAACCCGTAACCCTAACCCTAAGCCTAACCCCTAAACTTAACCCCTACCAAGCAACCGGATATTGACGGTGTAAATGAAAAACATATGCTTTCTTAATCGAGATCAAAAAAGGTAATATGGTCCGAAAAACATAACGTTTCCCTAACATTGTAAATTCAAAATAATCATTTTTTCCTGTACTTTTACTTAGTATATCTCATTAACCCAGGGGAAAGTCTTCCTCGGCAGCAACATGGTAGCTATTTTCAAAAATAGCCTCCACGGCCGTACAATGGCCACAAAGGTTTGCAATGGCTCCACTGCAAATTTTTTTTTTTATCCGAAGGTTAGTGTTTACTCAGAGTACTATATATATATATATATATATATATATATATATATATATATATATATATATATATCGTTTGTTTACCAACACGAGAGGTATAACATTCTGAAGATGGCATTAGCTAGAAACCTAAGGTAAATGTTACTCTGTATAAACAGTTATATATATATATATATATATATATATATATATATATATGTGTGTGTGTGTGTGTGTGTGTGTGTGTGTGTGTATAAAGCAACCCTACCCAGAAGCAGGATGTGTCACAAGGTTAATTTCTTAGCGGAGTTTAACAGGTTTGAATTCAGAATTTTCTTTTCTCCTAGACCCGTTTCCTAAACAAATCTAAGAGCCCAGTCTTCCCTACTATTTACCCACAGTTGGAGGGAGAATAGTTGGATGTATACCTTTTCTCATGACATTAGCGCTATATGAAACGAAAACAGCCTCGTCCAGGATTTGAACTCGTGTAACCGTGTCCATTTCCTACGACGATAACCATTACCCCACACTCCTCCACACAACTCTTGCTGGGTTATTTTATGCCGAAGTCAGTTATAATTCGATATTACAACTAACTTCGGCAGAAAATAACCGAACAAGGGTTGACCATAAAACCAACAAACTTGTCCAGATGAAAAGTAAAGTAAACAAGATGGCGTCGCCAAATTGCTTCGAGTAGAAATGTAATTGTAGAAATCGAATGAACCAATAGAAATAGCCATCACAGATGCAGACTACGCTGATGACCTCGCACTTCTTGCAGATACACCGGCACAGGCTGTCACTACTACATATATGTGAACTCCGAGTTCATGAGTTTCAAAAAGAAAGGAGACATCTTCACACTCGACGGCAAGCCTCTTAAGCCAGTAGAACAATTCACATACCTAGTTAGTAATATCTCATCCACAGAGAGTGATGTTAATAAACGAATAGGAAAGGCATGGTCAGCCACAAACAGATTATCAGTCATATGAAGGCCCCATCTCCCTGAAAACTTAGTGTAACAATTCTTCCAGACAGTGGTTATATCTGTAAAGCTGTATGGCTGTACCACTTGGACCCTAATGAAGCGCATTGAGAATAAGCTAGATGGGACCTGCACAAAAATGCTGCGAGCTGTTTTGAACAAGTCATGGAAACAAGACCCCACAAGGAAGCAGCTGTATGGCCACCTGCCCACCATCTCACAAACCATCCGAGTGAGACGTACAAGGCATGCAGGACACCGCTGGAGAAGCAAGGACGAGCTCATAAGCAACGTTCTCCTGTAGAAGCCAACACATGGACATGCTAGTGCGTGGGGCGCCCAGCAAGGACCTACATTGAACAACTATGCGAGGATACTGGTTGCTGCGCAGAAGACCTCCCAGGGGCACTGAGTGATAGGCAAGGTTGGCGAGAGATTGTCATGGATATCCGTGCTGCTTGCGCGACATGATGATGATGAAGATTCTATTTCTTGTCTGAGTTGTATGCGTATGAGGGCACCGTTAGAACACTCACGTACTGTATAATGACGCTTTCGGAATAACATCCAATGCCTGAAATACGGTGAAATCACGCTGAAATAACCGGTTCCCGCTAGATCACCAAAGTTAAACAGGGATGTGCATGTTCTATACTTTGATAGGTGACTACTTAAGCAACAGCAGTTACTGCAAGCAACATAAGGTCTGTTTGCCGTATCTAAGCAAGTATTAATAAATATAAGACATCTAATGTGTGTGTGTGTCAAATTATATTAGCAAAGTCTGTTGAGAAAAATATCAATTGTGATTCATTGGCGGATGCTCTACCGACAGATAATATAGATTTACAAGAAAATTAGGAGGTTGATTTAGAAGGCTATCACAATGCAGGTGTAAAGAAAAAAATAATAATACGGTAATAATGATGTTGTGTGTTAACCTGTATTTAATTCAAGAAAATTATTATTTATAGTTTATTTTTGTATGAAGAGATGATTAGGTTTTGCTTTGGTTTCTTTTTTTAATGGTATATAAACCTTCATGGGTTATATAGTGCCATACCCGTGTAGAAGAATAGTAGTAGTACTATTTAACCCCTAGATGGGTGAATGAGAACGGACACCCTTTCCCAATATTAGTCATTATCATCATCCTCATCATGTCGTGGTAGCAGCACGGATATCCATGAAAATGTCTCAACAATCGTCCCTGTCATTCATAGCTTATGGGAATAAGTTCATTCGTCTTGTATCCTATCCCCCAATAAAAGTATTACTTTCGTGTGGGCTGGTGAGCTGAAATAGAATTTAACGAAGAGAAGGAAAGGAACAGAGACAGGGATGACTTTAAAGTAAGACCTTTATTATCGGGTTCACACTATTTCGTTAAGGGGATATATTTCCCGAACAACTCGATAGATGTTACCTCTCCAAAGTCTCAAAGTCCAAGTGTCCTCTAGAGACCTTTTCGACGCCTAAGAACTTGGTTTTTTTCCTGCGCATGCCCGGAGGGCTCTTCCTGTCTTAAGCCCTTTGGTAAGATTTTATTTTTGTGTCTTTTTTTATTTATTTAATTTAATTGTTTAATTTTGTTTTGTTTTATTTATTTTTACTTTTATTTATCCCCACAAGCTTCCGGAGCTGGTTAATGTAAGTCTTTTCTGGTCGGGCCGCACTGGCTTCCACAAGGGAACGTCACTTATGAATTCATCCTTACTTCTCCAGCAGTGTCCAGCATGTCTTGTTCTTCTCACTCGGATGGTTTTTTGTGATAGAGAGCAAGTGGCCGTACAGATATTAGTATTAGTTCGAAAGTGAACGCAACAGCGCGACTGGAGTTTGAACTAACTTACTATGATGTCGCAGCCCAACACGTTATCCACTACACCACAGGGACTACCGGGTAGTTAATAACGAAGGGATAAATGATGAAACGAATATAAACATAGAAATATTACTTCCCTGATGCAAAAGTAGAAAGAAAAAAAAGAAAAAGGAAGGTGATGATGGAGTCGAGATGCCGAAGGACATTTGAAAGGTGGTGGTGTGTTTGGAGTGAGTTATTAATGACTTTGTTTAGTTTTATTGTTTTGATGGCATATCAATCTTCGTGGGTTATTTAATGCCAAATATATCATTGTCGAAGAACAGTAGTGGTACTACTTTCCAAGGGGTTTAGTCCGAAAGTACACGTCCTAGCGTGACTCGAGTTCGAACTAGCTTACTACGATGTTACAGATTAGAAAGTTAACTACTACACCACATGGACCCCCGGGTAATTAATAACGAAGGGATAAATGATAAATCGAGTATAAACATGCAAAAGTAGAAAGTAAAAAATGAAGGCGACGATGGAGTCAAGATGCCGAAAGACATTTTAAAGAAGGTATATTTGGAATGGGTAATTAATGATGTTGTTTGATTCCCTTTACTTTAATGGCATATCAAACTTCGTGGGTTATTTATTGTCAAATCTATCCTTGTCGATAGTGGTACTACGAAGGAGGTTCAACCCCTTCCCAAGGATTTTTTTAGTCCGAAACTAAACGTTATAGCGGGACTGTAGTTCGAACTAGCTTACTACGATGTTGCAGTTCAGTACGTTAACCACTTGGCCACAGGGATTTCCAAGTAATTAATAACGAAGGGATAAATAAGGAAACGAATGTAAACAGAACAATATGGCTTCCCTGATGAATTGAAATCCCGGCGTCAAGGACAAGAATTGCGGCAGGTGTTTGTCATTTTGATATCCAAAGTGAAGTGTGAGAGGCAAACAAGCAAATCGCTGATGAGAATTTCTTCTGGAAACTACAATGTCCATTAGAATGGAATCGTGGTGAGTTCTCTCAGTGCCAACTGATATCTTCTGATAATTAGCACAATTCATAGCGATATAATAGAGATAAAAATGGCGGGAAAATAGCAGAGGGCGTGCGCATGTGCACACACACACACACACACAGAAACTTTACACAATATTTAGAAAATTAAAAGATTAATCTGTAATGGAAAGACTGGATTTTTCTCACCAAAGAAGTAAAGAAAGACTGCAAAGCTACATTTACAGCTGCTTAGAAATCTGAGAAAATTGATTGAATTGAGAGAATTAGAAGCGGCTAAATTAAAAGTGATCAGTCCTCAGATGATATGTTTCTAATATCTTCGGCCATTGAGACCCACCTTGAAATTGCACATTTCATTCATTTACATAATTTTGGAGGCGGACTTACATCACGACAGGTTTAGCAGTGAAACAGAGAATCGTTGCGAAAACCAAAATCTGTAATGATGCTGGTAAAACATTCTATTTGGGGTCATCAATATCATCTGCATATCCATAATGCATGTCCATGTTGATTCACTCCTATAGACTTATACAGGGATTATTTCAAATCCCCAAGAGAGCTCAATTTAAGATAAATAATAAGTTAATTATATATGAAGCCACAGTTCACATGGCGATAATACCTTTGGGAAAGGTATGTATCCAACTATTCTCCCTCTACTTATGGGCGAATAGTAGGGGAGACTGGGCTCTTTTACTTTGGTTAGTTTGTTCATTACAATAATCAGTCTAGGAGAAGAAAAACTCTGAATTCAAAAGTTCAAATTCAAGAATGGCTTTGGTATTAAATAACAACGGTTAATTTGCGATTAAACAAAGAAGCTAAACTCAAAGTCATAATATAACTATGTTCAGTTAGGGTAGAGCATTTTTAGAAATACTAGCAAATATATGCACCCTCCGGGTGCAAGTATTTAAGTTTAAATGTAATAAAATATTAGATTAAATCAGAAAGGCTAATGAAACTAATTAAGAATTCAGATAAAAAGATTTGAAACGGAAGGGGTTTAATCGGAAAATAGAACAACTGAAACTTACTCTTTCATCACTTCCGTTTTTCAATGCTAAATTTTCCTAATTCAACTATTTAGTTAAAATAGGAAGTAAAGAATAAATTTACAGTTATTTCTTCTTGTTAATGAATTTATTTTAGGATTTATTGAAGAGATTTTTTACTCATATTCATTAAGATAAAACCAAACAATTAGAAATCAATAATACCAATCACATTTTTTATTAAAATCAGTTTTTTAATATCAATATGCAAATTAGATTTACGTTTACACTGAAAACTGGTATTTGTTGTATATATAAATACAATTGCATGTTATTAGTATTTAGGTAAGGCCAATAGTATTAATAATGTCAAACAGTTTTATTATTAATTGAGATGAGATTTAAATAGAAATAGAATCATGGAGAATGTGTCGTTAATAACTAAGGAAATTGTGACTTGAGTAGTAATATAGTTTCGGTTACAGACAGAAAAACACACAATCTCCATTATAATAAGATATATTGGTATATTATCCAGGGGAGACAAATATGGTTGTATTTACCATGTTTAACTTTATGCACCTCGACGAGGTTTTACAAGACTGCATTAGACCATACAATAGGGGGTTTTTTGGGTTACTTAAAATGCACAAAGGGTAAGGAAATAATTTACAGTTTAAAGATTATTTATAATTCAACAAGAAAATAACACTTGTTTAAACTATACAGAACAAATACAATTTTTAAGAATGGAAAACAGTTTACCTTGTTAGAACCTTATCAGGGTCAGATTCGAGTGACTATTTTTTAGTACCCCTACTAAGAATGCGGTGACAAATGAGCGCCCAAAAATCCAGCAGTGCCGATAGGTTTTATGACTATATAAAAATTGAAAATGACTGTATAAGAATTTATAACAAAACTGATTCTATTATCGGATCAAAATTTAATAGAATGATCATAGAATGTAAAAACAGTTAAATGTGTGAGTGTGTGAGTATGTAAGAGTGTGCGACTGAGAGAGAGAGAGAGAGAGAGAGAGAGAGAGAGAGAGAGAGAGAGAGAGAGAAAGAGAGATAGAGGGAGAGAGAGATAGGTGGGGCAGGTAGAAGATAAAAGTGTTGATTTACAGATCTGGTTGGGTGGGGGCAAGGCGAGAATTCAATAATTCTCTTTTTTTAGGTAAATAAAATTATACCACAGAATATAGACATGAAACAAATCCATACCATAAAACATAATCCCCAATAATGCTAACACATTGTTAAAACCAATTACTAAAAAGTATAAATATAAATACACGATATGTATCACTTCTTAACCGTTAGACATGACATAACCCCAGACGGGTTGATATACCGTTAAAATCAATAAACAAACAAACTTAATACAATCTTACTGGATTTATCTAGCACTGCATTGATTATGGATTGCCATCTACTCCCCATGTTTTACAGACCTTAGGGGAGGTATGGAGAGGAGGTATTCCCCAAATATGGGTTTACCCTTATTAAAGCAATTGGTCTCTGTATTCAAACTCCCCGTTTGGTAAAACATGAGGAGTAAATTGCATATTGACCCGTGACCGGGAGTTTGAATCCAGAGACTGCTTGCCTTACAAATAGTACAGAGACAAATACCTCCCCACCATATCTACCCTAAGTCTCTCTCTATTATATACCCGAGAACTCTCCCCGTTTGTATACTCGATGTAGAAGAATATATAACAAAATTATTAAGTATGAATTTACAAGTGTTAAAATCAGATTGAGTCCGTCTGATGAAGATATTGATTCGCAAGAATAACGGGCGTAAGTTTAATGTTTGTTAATCGTGAGTGAGCCCGTGATGGAAATGTTAGAGAACTTCAATGGAATTGAAAGGACACTTGGGAATTTATTCGAAATATTGGTGTCGGTTACCCCGACCCTTCGAAAGTCGTGGATAGCAACACGGAGGTAAACTACACCGCACCAGAAAAAAGAAAATGAAATCGTCTGAAAAGTACTGATATTGTGTGTGGTAATTACATATAGAAATGTATAAAAATAAATGTATGAATAAAAAAAAAAGAAAAAAGAAAAAAAAAAGAGTACTTATCTTCAAATGGAGGCAAAGTGTTTTTTTAAGTACTGATTTTCTCTTTATCTTTTGAAAACAAACATTTTTGATGGCTTTTATATTTCAGTCGTAAATTTTATAGTTAGAGATGAGTATTGTTCGTTATATATATATATATCATAGTGTACAATACTATATATTTATTATAGTGTGCCATACAATAATATATATATATATATATATATATATATATATATATATATATATACCGCCAAATCCTTTCCCATTATTTTTTCTCGCATCTATTTCATTTCACTTTTTTACACAATCATAGTTGTCATATAATATCTTGATAAAGGGGGAAGGTCACGCGAAATATTTGAAAAAATAATGAAGTGAACCAAGGACAAAACAACGGTAGTGTATTTAAACTCTGCTTTTTTTTCTTGGTTTGTTCATTTCCCATGCTTCATGATATGCTCCCTCCCCGAAAAACGTTCACAAGAACAACGCTGATACGCAATAAATTCATATATATATATATATATATATATATATATATATATATATATAATTTAATATACCAAGCGTGTTGGTAGATCCTTGCGGAGAGAAAAAACCCAGCAGAAAGTTTGATTGTAAAAATATACTACCAAAAATCAACCAGGAAGAAAAGAAATTTTTGAAAAAAAGAAAGGACCAAGATATTCTTACCAACAAAAGATAATCTATTGGTACAGTATTTGGCCAAAAGAAAAAATAATTTATATGTATATAAGATATATATATATATATTCATATAACCGCTAGGAGAAAGCTAATAAGTAAAAAGTGCTCGATACCTAAGTAGAGCCAATAATAAAGATAATCTAATGTGTCAGACAAACCTACTATTAGTTTCGCATAAAGCTCTTCAGGGCTAAAATCTGAAGTCAGATTTTAGCCCTGAAGAGCTTTATGCGAAACTAATAGTAGGTTCGTCTGACTCATTAGATTATCTTTATATATATATATATATATATATATATATATATATCATTTGTTCTATAAAGTTAAGAAACGAGATGAGCGGGGAAGTTAAAAAACTGTTGAAAATATGTTTTCTCTAAAAAGAGGATGAATGTAACTATACGAGAGATGTCAGCATGAAAAGGGTGAATTTACTGACCCATATCAAGCTAAACTTTTTTATCGTTAACGAGCGTTTGGCGACTCTGACAACACAAAGAGATTGAATCTACATAAAAAATATATATTATGTCTACTAGCGAATATATGCACCCTCTGGGTGCAAGTATTTAAGTTTAAATGTAATAAAATATTAGATTAAATCAGAAAGGCTAATGAAACTAATTAAGAATTCAGATAAAAAGATTTGAAACGGATGGGGTATAATCGTAAAATAGAACAACTGAAACTTACTCTTTCATCACTTCCGTTTTTCAATGCTAAATTTTCCTAATTTAAACTGTTTAGTTAAAATAGGAAGCAAAGAATAAAATTACAGTTATTTCTTCTTGTTAATGAATTTTTTTTAGGATTTATTGAAGAGATTTTTACTCATATTGATTAAGATAAAACCAAACAATTAGAAATCAATAATACCAAGCACATTTTTATTAAAATCAGTTTTTTAATATCAATATGCAAATTAGCTATACGTTTACACTGAAAATTGGTATTTTGTTGTATATATAAATACAATTGCATGTTATTAGTATTTAGGTAAGGCCAACAGTATTAATAATGTCAAACAGTTTTATTATTAATTGAGGTTTAAATAGAAATAGAATCATGAAGAATGTGATGTAAACAACTAAGGGAATTGTAACTTAAGTAGTAATATAGTTTCGGTTACAGACAGAAAAACACACAATCTCCATTATAATAAGATTATAATATCGAATTATGGAATTAGCACACTTAAAGGATGTTTGTTGTTGTTTTTTAATCTATAAATAAACTCATTTTTTCATTTAGTAGTAAATTAACTTCTTTCTTCTTTTAGTAGTAAATAAACTACACACATGGGTCCCCGAATCTCTGATATGCCCCCCCCCCCCCCCAATATGTGCCCTCCTCTACTATATGTCAATTTTTATAAAGAAATGAAATATATACCCCTACTGCATGTTCATTTTAATAAAGTAATTTTGATTAAAAATATATGAAATCCGTCCTTGTGGGGCCCCCAAGAAGGTTCCAATGCGATTGGAAGTTCGGAGGTAGTAAGTAAAAGCCTTGAAAATAACAACCAGTAAAACATTTTTATTTAATAGCTGAACATTCTGGCTTTATAATATATATTTTAAACAATCTAGATTAAATTATCTAAATTAGTTATACTAGCAAATATATGCACCCTCCGGGTGCAAGTATTTTAGTTAAATTTTATAATAAAATATCATATTAAATTAGAAAGGCTAATGAAACTGAATAAGAATGTAGATAAAAAGATTTTGAACAGAGGGGGTATGATTGAAAAATAGAACAACTTTGAAACTAACTCTTCCATCATTTTCCGTTACTCCCGTCTTTCATTGGTAAATGTTCCTAATTAAACTGTTTAGTTAAAGTAGGAAGTAAAGAATAATATTACAGTTATTTCTTCTTGTTAAGGGATTTCATTTAAGATTTATTGAAGAGAATTTTGCTCATATTCAATAAGATAAAACTAAACCATTAGAAATCAATAATATTAAGCACATATTTATTAAAATCAAATTTTTAAAGATCAATATGCAAATTAACCTTCCCATTCACACTGTAAACCGGTATGTTGTTGTATATATAAATACAATTGCATGTTCTTTGTATGTAGATATGGTCAACAGTGTAAGTAATGTAAAACAATCTTATTAATAATTGAGGTTTAAATAAAAATAAAATCATGGAGAATGGGATGCACATAACAAAGGGAATTGTGGTTTGTATAGTAATATAGTTTCGGTTACAGACAGAAAAACACACAATCTCCATTATAATAAGATTTTTCCTAGCCACACACACACACACTCACGCGCGCGCATACACACAAACACAACCATGCATCTAACATCAGATCCTGTATATCATAAACAGAATTTTTACTTCTACAGATGAAGTGTCTGATTTAATGGCATATGAAGCTGCTTGTGTCTTTTTTTATTTTAAAAGCCGTCATTTTCTAGAAACATTAGTTGTACAACGTAAACCATAGAATCTATTCCAATAGACAGTCGGATAATCAGCCAAAGCGAACAGATTATCCAGGGTCTCTGCTCCAGTGTTTTCGTCCATTTCATCTGATCCTTTATCCAGCTACAAGCAATGATCTAAGAAGCTGCATCTGGAATCCAACGAGATGTTGGTCTAATTCCTACCGCTGAGGCGGGGCTTGCTTTCTAATAGTTAATATGCTATCCTGCAATACACCGTAACCGGCTGCTATATTATTATTTTTCATCGAAATATCTATGCATATGATTATTTGGCATAAATATAAATATAAATTATATATATATTCAAATATATTCAAATATATATATTCAAATATATTCAAATATATATATTCAAATTATATATATTCAAAAAATACATATTCAAAATATATATTCAAATATGAATAAATAGATATTCAAAATATATATTCAAATATAAATAAATTTATAAATAAATGAAATATTTATTCATAAAATTTATTTATTTAGAAATGAGTAGTATTATATATCTTATTTATTATCTTATAAATAAAAAATATATAAATAAATTTATAAATAAATTCATAAATCATTTGTTTAAAGAAAGAAGATGGAATGGAACATACATCTTGTACACACACACAACACACACACACACACACATAATATAATATATATATATAAAATAATAAAATTCGAAGGCAATACAATGCGTAAAAAATAAAGACAAAAAGACAAAAAACATCTTTTGTCTTTATTTTTTACGCATTGTATTGCCTTCGAATTTTATTATTTTATAACATACTTAACAATGCTTCAAGCAAATTACCAATTACTTTTATATATATATATATATATATATATATATATATATATATATATATATATATATAAGGTGTGTCAGAAAAGTATCAATATATATATTTGTACTTTTTGACACACCTTGTATTCGTACTTAAGTTGGACACACGGATGAAGATTCTTTTCTAGAATCTACAAAAAAATGTCATTTCATTACGTCATTTTGACAAAGGGAAATGGCCTGGCTGCAAATTGACCACAAAAGAAAGCAATTATATATATATATATAATATATATATATATATATATATATATATATATATATATATATATATACAAGGTTTGTCAAAAACGTATCGAGATTTTTTGTACTTTTTGACACTCCTTGTATTCTGAAAAAAAATAACGTTCCACTCTTTATCATTTTCATCGGAATGTCTATGCATATGATAGTAAGTAGGATATATGTTGTAGTACTAAATACAGAGAGACAAATTTTCCGTTTCAAATTTTTCTAAATTTCGTTTCACCTTTGATGAATTCATATATATATATATATATATATATATATATATATATATATATATATATATATAACGCCAAATCCTTTCCCATTATTTTTTCTCGCGTCTATTTCATTTCACTTTTTTACACAATCATAGTTGTCATTTCATTTTGACAAAGGGAAATGGCCTGGCTGCAAATTGACCACAATAGAAAGCAATTATATATATATATACAAGGTTATTTTTCTAAATTCCGTTTCACCTTTGATGAATTCTGTATTTTTCCATATTTTTGTATTTCATGGGTAAATTGTAAAAGATTGTATTATACATTTTTTTATCAAATTTATAAAAATAGTACAATTTTTGTTTGTTTAAAAATTCCCCTCAATCATTTTCTATGGTTTTATAATCGTGTGAGTTGTCTGTCATCTCAGGTACACATTTCTCATGCCAACATGAGGTGACAAATCTATTTCATCTTACGTTATGGAACACATTTCCTGTAATCCACCATTATAGGTCTTTGAAGCAGGCCAATGTAGATCTCACTAACTTTCTTATTAAGAATGTTTTTAAATGTACAAGGTGTGTCCGAAATGTATCGATATTAAAGCTGTATTTACCAAGATAGAAATGAACAATGAATGGAACGTTAATTTCTTTAGAATACAAGGTGTGTCATAAAAGTATCGTGATTGAAGCTGTATTTACTAAGGTATAAAGGAACAGTGAATGGAACGTGAATTTTTTTCAGAATGCAAGATATGTCAAAAAGTACAAAAATCTCGTTACGTTTTTGACACACCTTGTATATAAGATAGGTAATTTCTCTGAATAACCATAGCTGGGGTACAGGTGTTAAGCTGTGTTAATTATTATGCTATGTTACTTCTGCCCCTGACCAGGATTGAACCTGCAGTCTAGAGATAACTGTCACTTAGAACTGTTTTAACCTAATTTCTTTATACACTATGCTATGTGTCCAATTGGACAATCCAGTATGATTTTTGGGAAGGCCGGAGGGCTGATCGGCCGAGACGTTGTACAGATAACAATGAAGATGAAGACAATTGTCCTAACAATACAAATAATACTAAAATAGGTGTGGATGTAATGAAAATGACATACCTCGAGACTCAAAGGGTGCGCGGACGAGTCTGGCTTGCAGGTAATCGCGGGAAGGAAATATGGGCTGCTGTAAGCACTATATTTAACGAAGGGCGATCTTCGAACCAGCGAGAGTCTGGGATTGCAAATTCTCTTCGAGGATCACTGGTGCGTAGCATATAATAAGACATTTACGGCGCGGCATTTAGAGGGGGATCATAGGACAATGATTAACGTTACCGATCTCAGCGATAGAATAATTCGTGCTAACAGCTATAGCAGTGAGTATTTTGCTCTTGCGACGGTGTGGCCACGGATCTCAGTTAAAAGGTTGAGTCAACGTAATTTAGTTTACATAGTATAGTTTGCTTACTTATTATACAGGCTTATTGATCATGAAACGATTAAAGCCGCATAGCGTTTTCATGTTCTAATTTGCGAAACGTGATCAATCTCCTGGCACCGGTCACTCTTCTAACTATGAGGTCCGCAGGTGATTCTTTGAAATAAAACAAACGTGAATGGCTTATCGGATTATGCTTGTGATCGAAAAAACCCAAAATCAGGCGCAATTGAACTGAAAAACATTCAGCGATGGAATGCATCCAACTACAATCTTAGAGATGCAATGCAAAGAAATAGCTATTTTTTATACAAGTATTCGTCATCTTATTTCACAGTCCAGATATATAATCAACAATAATGATGAAAAACCTTAAGCAATTAACAAATCTACGAGTTTGTTTTTTGTGGGGGGTGCTAGGGTTAATGGCCATATCAACCTTATGAATACTTTCAAAGTGACAACGCATATCTAGAAAAAAAGAACCCTCAATAATCCTTACTTATTTATCACCCATAACTGGGAAGATGAGGGGTCTCCCTAATATTAGAAGTTAATCATCCTTGTTTGTTTCACTTTAGATGGGAAATCCTTAATTATTTGGGTTCTTACTTATCAGCCAATATCATTGTCACAATAAATCACACAAAATTACGAATTTAGCCTTGAAATCAACAACCCAAACTGCATCACTTACCACTTAATAACATATCATAACTAATGTACCCATGATTATAACAGATAAGTTCATTTTCTAACATAAGTGTGATCACACAAACGTCCACAATTAGGCTTCCTGGTAGAGTGAATTAAACGAAACACAAAACAAAGATGGAGATATATACTATCATACATATTATGTAGCGCCTAATGCTCCAGATTACTCCCCAGCTTCTGAAAGGGATGTAGTCGCCAATATGATAAATCCATAGCATACTTCTTCTCCT
>CM042142.1:100595098-100612598 GCA_023376005.1 Doryteuthis pealeii
AGAATAATGTGACTAGACCGCCACGCTATGACAAGCAAATTGATTTGAAATGGGTGAGGAAAGCGATTTGATGCGATGAACAAAAAGAAAGAAAAGATAAAGAAACGAATGAAGAAGAAAAAAAAAAAATGTTATTAGAGAAGGGAGTAAGAAAATGAGGCTTCTTTTTTTTTTTTAAGATAAAAAGACACAGAAGGAGAAGTAAGAATAGATGAAAAGAGATAAAAAAGAATGTGAAAAAAAAAAAAAGAACACACGAATGAGCACGGAAGAAGAATAGAGGGGAAGGGAAAAGAAAGAAGGGGTAGAAGAGAACGAGATAAGTATAAGCAAGAGAGAGTGTGTGAGGAGAGAGGGAGGAAAGAAAGAGACAGACAACAGATAGAGACAGAGAAGAGAAGAGAGAGAGAGAGGAGAGAAAAGAGAGAAGAGAGAAGAGAGAGAATAAAGAAGGAAAGGAAGATAAATAAAAAGAAAAACTGATAGAGAATGATAAAGCAAGAAAAAAAGAGGTATAAATGTAGAGAGAGATAGAAGAATAAGACAATCTGGAAATAGAGTGAAAGAGAGCTGAAGAAAAAAAACAGAGAGAGAGAGAGAGAGAGAGAAAGAGAGAGAGAAGAGAGAGAAGAGAGAGAGAGAGAGAGAAAACACAAAGGGAGAAAATATCTAGGTGCTATAGAGAGAGATAGTGATAAAGAAAGAAGAAGAAAGAAGAAGAAGAAGAAGAAGAAGAAGAGAAGAGAAGAAGGCGAAGAAGAAGAAAGAAGGACGACGACGACGACGAAAGAAGGAAACGAGAAAAAGAAGGCTATGACACAGAGCGTCGGAAACTATTTAAAAGACAAATTTAGAGAAATGTTGTGTATAAAAAAGACAACTGAAAAAGAGGGGGAGAGAAGAAGAAGAAGAAGAAGAAGAAAGAAGAAGAAGAAAAGAAGAAGAAGAAGAAGAAAGAAGAAGGAAGAGACAGAAGTTACACAAACAGAACGTAGAAGAATAGAAATATTAAAAAGTAAATGAAGAAGAAGATGGAGGAGAAGAAGAGAACACGAAAAAATTAATGATGAGGTAGTGAGAAGAAAATGATAATAAAAATAACGAATGAGTGAAAAAGAAAAAGTTGATAGAGTATTAGATAAAAACCACGAAGAATGATTGAGGAAAAAGACAAAAAGACAAAAGAAAAAAGGAGAAAAAGGGTAAGACAAAGAGAAGGTTTCAAAAAAGAATGAAAGGATGGAGTATGAAGATAGAAGGAGGAAGAGAAGAAAGAAAAGCAACGCCAATGAAGGAAGAGGATTAACAAACGAGGAGAAAAAGGGGGAAAGAACGGCACGAATGAGGCGCGGAAGAAGAGAATAGAGGTGGAAAGAGAAACGATAAAAAAAAGAAAAGAAGAAACCTTATAGAAGGCAAAAAAGAAAGAGGCGATGAAAGAGAGAGAAGAGAGAAGAGAGAGAGAGAGAGAGAGAGAGAGAGAGAGAGAGAGAGAGAGAGAAGTGAAGGTTTGGAAGAAAAAATGAGAAGATAGAAATAGTGAATAAATGAAAATATGCACTTGAAATTGGAAGAAGAACGTGAAAAGAAGAAGAGGAATGAAATGTAAGAAAAAGAATAGCTGAAGAAAGGAAAGCATAAAGAAGAAGAAGAAGAAGAAGAAGAAGAAGAAGAAGAAGAAGAAGAAGAAGAAGAAGAAGAAGAAGAAGAAGAAGAAGAAGAAGAAGAGGAGGAGCAGGAAAAGAAGAAAAAAGAAGAGGGGTAGATCAGGGGAAAAACAGAGACAGAGAAGTTAACACAACAAATAATAAAGAGTGAGAGGTATAGAAAGAAAATGGAGAGCGTATAAAAATAGAAAGATTAAAAGTATATGAAGAAGATGCGGAGAAGAGAGAACACGAAAAATAATGATGGAGTAGTGAGAAGAAACGTGCAAGAAGAAGAAGAAGAAGAAGAAGAAGAAGAAGAAGAAGAAGAAGAAGAGAAGAAAGAAGAAGAAGAAGAAGAGAAGAAGAAAATCTAACAAAATAAATGATGGAGTTTGAGTTAGAGTGAAGAACTCTGAGATCGAAGAAAAAGAAGAAAAAGAAGAACATCGAATGAAGAAGATGATGATGAAAGGGAAGAAGAAGACTAAAAATCTAATGAAGGAGGGTGGAAGAGGTAAATGGATAGAGTAGAAGAATAAAGAAGAAATGCTTTTTTTTTTAAATATTGAGGATGTGGTAGTAGAGGAAAAAGAAGAAAAAAAAAGACAAGAAGAACAACAGAAGAAGAAGAACAAGAAGAGAATGAATGAAAGAATGAATGAATGAATGAATGAGCGTCTGTAGACAAAGGAAAGTAAAGAGAGTAGAAGAAAAAAGAGAAAAATAGAGAAAAAAGCTGAAGGAGAAAAAAAAAAAAAGAAAGAAAGAACGATTGAAGGAAGCAAGAGAAAAAGAATGAAAGATGAAGAAGAAAGAAGAAAGATGTTGAATGTTTCCTTAGAGAAGAAAGCAACAAATGGGAAAAGAGAAGAAGACGAAAGAAGAATGGAGAGTAGCTTCAGATTTGAAAAAAAAATAAAGGCTATTATGACAGACACTGCAAGAACGAAACACTCATCTACGTTAGAAATTTGAGAGAAAGAGGAAAAAAATAAAAATCAATAAAAAAGGAAAAAGAAAACGTATGAACAATAGAAAGAAAGAAAGAAAGAAAGAAAGAAAGAAAGAACAAAACAAAAAAGAGAGAAATAAATAAAGAAAGTTTAAAAATAAAAAAAAGAAAAGAAAGAAAGATTGAAAATGACGCCACTTAATAAACTGAAAAGCAATCGAATTTTCTAAAACCAGACTTATGGGGTTGTGGGTTGAATGGGTTTGTGTCTCGGGGAAGACACAGAAACAGAGTTTGAGGGTCGGTCTGGTCTGGGTTGGGCTGGGCTGGGCTGGTCTGGTCTGGGACTGAACGGTTTTGGGTAGGGTGGAAATTATTTGGAAAAAGCACAACAAATTCTATTGGTCAGAGGCGTCGGCAAGAGATGAGGTCACTCACCAGCAGACAACGGTGGCAGTCGGAGCGGGGTAGGTGGCGACCGTGATGGAGTGGAGAGGGGTTACTGGGAGAGCGGATACGTTTGCTTCTGATGAAGATGAAGTGAAATCAAAAGTCAAGAAACGAACAGCCGCAGACGTTTGATAAATATTTAAATAAAAGAAAAAATGAAAACAAATACAAAAACAAAAAAGAAAAAAAAAAGAAACAAACCCAAAATTGTATATATAAATGAATAACGAAGAGTTTAGAACAGAAAATATGATGCTGTCTGGTAAATAATTATGATCATCACTCAATTAAATATCCAACCCTGTTATTAAATCATGGTAGGTGTGACGCACTACCTCAGACGTAAAAAAACAATCTCCCCGGTTTATCGCTAGTGAAAAGGAGGTGGGCTCCTTTGCTGTCCGGCTGATACCGGTACCGAGGTGCACTGAAGATAAATATTTCGAACTGGAAGCCTCAACAGAGTAATGGTTAACAAGCATATATCACACATTATAACTCGAATTCGAACCTCACTGAGTGCTCTACACTTATCATCTTAGAAAAAGAAAATATACATATTTACCAACCCATCCACACGAGTAGGATGTGACACAAGGTCAATTTTTAAGAGGATTTTGAAAGGTTTGAATTTGGATTTTTTTCTTTTCCTAGACAGGTTGCCTAACCAAGGTTAAAGAGCCAAGTCTTTCCAAATATTTACCCGTAGCTGGAGGGGAATACCTGGATTCACACCTTTCCCAAAGGTATAAAAGATATGTGAAATGCATACAGCCTTGTTCGGGATTTGAACTCGTCTCGCCGTGTCAATATCCTACGACAGTAACCATTACATCCCATTCCCCCACTCTAATCCTAGAAAATTACTATATACCTTATATTATTTGTCTGAATTTTTTAGATGAGGCTTGATGATTTCTATTACTCAGATTTTTTGGATTGTTATCCTCATCTTTATTGTTATATACACAGCGTTTCGGCCGATGTTCCCTTTGACATCTGTCATGTTGGACACCTGGCGTAACAGATATGTGTTGAATTAATACAGTTCTCAGTGACAATCATCTGGAGGTAGCGGGTTCAATCCTGACTACAGCCGAAGGCAACATAGAATACTTAACATAGCTTAACACTTTTACCCGTTCATGTTTAATGGAATGAGAACAATGGATTAAATGAAGAGTTCAGTGCAAAGTTCTATGAAAACTCCTGATTACGACACGAATGCTCCAGAGTTTGACCAGAAGGTTTCCGTATTCGATAGAAACACCTGATGAAGCCCGGAGGCCACATCGGTGGAAACATTGTGAATAATTAGGAAATAATAAAGATGAGTACAACAGTCCGAAAAATCTAAATAATGCAAAATATCTTGCATTATTTTGGAGACTCTCTTTGGATTTATAATTAGTGAGCCAAACAGATTATTAGAAAAATATTTTCCTTTCCTTTTAGAAATCCGTCAGAGACGACGTGTTGCATATCGTGCAACGGAAGAGAGATCTTCCGGTCAAGAAGCAGGGAGAAGATGAAGAAATAGATAAAAGAAGAAAAGGAAAACTCTTCTTCCGGTGAGGAGGTGGAGAGAAAGATAAAGAAATATATAAAAAAGGAAGTATGTCCGTTATCAGATCAAAAGATAAAAATGCGTGGACATATTTATTGTATATAAAGGCTAACGGATGAATGGTGACAGTCAGCCGAGAGCATAACCTAGTCGCCCCCCGTCAGCAACCTCCTCGGGCATTCCCATTGTAAACATTCGTCCCTCACCAACCTACTCCGGACTTTCCATTGTGAACGCTCTGCGCCCCTCACCACCCACAAACTGAAGAAAATAAAGACGGGTCATAGTTTTATATATACGTGTCTGTGGTTTTATTGAAGTCCATGAGTCGGCTATACAGCAATTGTGGACCCTCTAGTGGTTAGTCTGATTCTGGACTTGCAGATGAGGTCACACACATTGCATGGGATATTTTCATTTGTATTTGGTGGTTCATGATGATGAAAACGTCGCCACTCTGTAGCTCTGTAGATATTGAGCCGCTCAGCTCCTGTGCGGCGTGTGACTCGCCAACCTTGTCCTGTGGAGGTCAGACCTTCCACGCTTGAAGGTGTAATGGTGTATTTCTTCAGCGTCGTCTCTATATCGTCTTTGAACTGCTTTTGGGAGCCTCCTGTCCTTCGCGTGTCATCTGCAAGTTCACCATAAAGTATTTTACTGGGGAGTCTGTCTGCAGGCTTGCGGGTGGTGTGACCCAACCATCGGAGTCAGCGTTGCAAATATACACTGAGTTAGAGTCTCATTGGGTGCCTTGTGCCGGAATGGGTTAATCCCATACATCGTTATCATCTTTGTGTCCCTTAGTCAGGGTTATAGGCAATATGAAATGATGGGATGAAGAGAAATAACAAGACACAACTGTTTCGAAGTATAGAGGAAGACTTTATTGATTAGACCGTTAAGTCTGGACGCTAGAGTCCAGACGCTCAGAACTTTTTATTTATTCATTTTATTTTGATTTAATTTAATTTTATCTAAATCCCCACAGGGCTTGTGTTGTGAGGTTTTAAACGGTCAAATAAGAACAAAACGACGGGTAACAAATGTAGAAAATGTATTAACAGAAAGTAGACAAATACAATAGAGAGATGTGGAAATTACGTCCGACGAACAGAGTTATTGGCATACTCGCATTGGCTTACTGCTAAGCCACAATTATCCCTGTATTTATAGTAACCTGTCGGCGCATTCCATTAGTCTTATAGGTGTATCACCTATACCAGTTTAGGCCATACTTTTCATAGTTTCTTCTTTACCGCCATGTATCCAATGAGGCCGGGTTAGCTCATCGGTAGAGCGTTCGACTAGAAACCACAAGGTTCCAAGTTGATACCCGCCTCGCCAACAGCGTATGAGTAGCACAGGGATCTGTGCGGTAAAGTAAGGAGCTGATGGTAGGTTTGGCGATCCACCTCAGACGCTAAAATAATCTCTTTGGTCTAGCGCTAGTGAAAGGGGGATAGACTCCCTCGCTGCATGGCCGATACCAACATTAGGCCGCCCCGAAGACTTTACTTTAGTTTATATCCAATAATCGAACCCTCCTTTCCTCCCCCACCCTGTCGATGGTGTTTAGAATATGCTAGCTGTATTCCATGTGAAGGGGTAATACTCCTCTCCACAGAAAAAAGGTGTATCTTAGTATAACATTAAACTGCATTTGATGGTGGTGCTTTATCTATGGAGATTTGTGGAGAGTGGAATACCACTTTATTGCCATTACTGCCAGGTTCATTCTTTCCTGGAGTGGTAGTACCGGTTTATTCCCATGTATGGGTCAAATAGATTTGTTTATATTCATATTCGACAGGAATACTTGATATCTATAACTGTAAAGTATATGTACTAGCAAATATATGCACCCTCCGGGTGCAAGTATTTTAGTTAAATAAAATATCATATTAAATTAGAAAGGCTAATGAAACTGAATAAGAATGTAGATAAAAAGATTTGGAACAGAGGGGGTATTATTGAAAAATAGAACAGCTTTGAAACTAACTCTTCCATCATTTTTCATTACTCCCGTCTTTCATTGGTAAATTTTCTTAATTTAACTCTTTACTTAAAATAGGAAGTAAAGGATAATATTACAGTTATTTCTTCTTTTAAGAATTTCTTTTAAGATTTATCCCAGAGATTTTTGCTCATATTCAATAAGATAAAACCAAACAATTAGAAATCAATAATACTTAGCATATATTTATTAAAATCAATTTTTTAAGATCAATATGCAAATTAGCCTTCCCACTCACACTATAAACCTCTATTTTATTGTATTTATAAATACAATTGCGTATTATTAGTATGTTGATATGGTCAACAGTGGCTTCGGCCTCTGGACCATTGATATAATTAACGGCGTCGATCCCAGGGGGCCATCCCCCCAGGCAACACCTGCCCCCTTGATTTAAAGGGACAGGGCTGGGTTTATTGCCCAGCGCCTGAGGCGCCCCCCTTGAGGGGGAATGCCGACGGGATCGACGCAATTTTTCACCTGCCACTCCATGAGCTTCGGCTTGTGGGTGGTCCCACGTTAATAGGGACTTTGTGCCTGACCCGTACAAGTGGGGTACGCGGTAAATATCATGTAGATATGGTCAACAGACTTAATAATGTAAAACAATTTTATTATTCATTGAGGTTTAAATAAAAATAAAATCATGGAAAATGTGATGTAAATAACTAAGGGAACTGTGAATTGAGTAGTAATATAGTTTCGGTTACAGACAGACAAACACACACTCTCCATTATAATAAGATTAAGAATAGTTACTTGAAGTTACGATGAATTTCTGTTAACTGTTTAAAAATATGCTTTTTAATTAGCAAGCAATCCTTACTGACATTCGTACCCTATGTCCAGTAGCTTTGGCCTCTGGACCGGTAAGATATTATAAATAGCGTGACCCCTAACAAGATCACACCAACTAAAAACATGAAAAATATAGATTTCTGAACCAGCGGTCAAAATTTTCCTACCAGAATTTTGAAATCTGTAAGTATACACATACGACCACGCGTTTGTTATGTAAGCAATGACGCGCACAAATCGATTCTCACTTTTGCCCATCTGGGTGAATGAAGCCACTATATATATATATATACCAACCCCTCCGCACGAGCAGGATGCAACACAAGGTCAATTTCTTAAGCGGAGTTTGGAATTCAGAGTTTTCCCTCTCCTAGACTGGCTACCTAGCCAAGGTTAAAGAGCCCAGTCCGCCCTACTATTTACCCATAGCTGGAGGGAAAGTAGTTGGATGCATACCTTTACCAAGGGTTATTAGTGAAATGTGAAATGCAAACAGCCTCGTCCAGGATTTGAACTCAAGTCGACGAGTCCATTTCCTATGACTCTAACCATTACACCACATACAGTATGTACATATGTCATGTCGAATTTACTTATCTATTTTTCAGTTATTAAATGTTATTGTCCTTCAAATGTTTTTGAGTGTATATCCTTTTGTGTGGAGGCGCTTGTCGTGTTATGATCATCTTCGTAGGAAATCGACACGGTGATGTTAATAAACCCCTTTTAAACCAACGTAAATTCTTGCTATTGCATTTCCGTGCTAGCCAGCATCACCACACTGTCAACATTGTATTTCCAGCGAAATATTCACCCTTTGTTTTGTCTTGTTTTATTTTCCTCTGTGACCTCGTCTCGAGCTGGGTGAAACTTCGAATCTACACTACGATGGAGTCTGATACGGATGTTGACAACACGGCCAACGGATGACACGAGAAGCAGGTGCACCGGTCGCATTCTCATACTGAAGCTGTGACAAGGCCTCCTAAAAAGTTTACGGAGGCAGTGGCTGTGACCAGGTTATGTCGTTGCGGGTGTATAGCGATTACGAAAGGGTTGCCACACTGGACAAGAGATTATGTGTTTCTCTGTTTACTCAGCATTAAGAGAGCTATGATTTGGACGAAGCGACAGAAAGAGAGTTGGGATCTATGTCTTGTCGAGACACCATTTGCTGGACTCATGCTCGACGTTGAACTTTTGGAGATATCGGTTGATCTACACGTGGCCTGAAAAGCCAGGATGTTGGGAGAGTGTGAATTTAGACACCCGGATCCCCCATCTTAAAAACGGATGGTAGAGAAAATTCGGAGTAGGTGAAAGACTTTAAGATTTTTCTCAACTCAGATCGCCGTGGCTTTTTTACAAGCACCAGATTAAAGTGAAAAGTCTGAGAGAAAGATATTAATAGTTGGAATTTTGGCGAAAGGTGAATGCAAGCCTCACATCTATTGTGTTTTCAATTTCAAAATTCGAATCCTGGTCGAGGCTATTTGCATTTCCCATGGCGCCAATAAATAACCCTGGGGAAGATAGGAATCCAATTATTCTCCCTCCAGCTATTAGTAACTAGTAGGACAGACTGGGCCATTGTTATGGTAACCGATGTTGGAGAAGGAAAACTCTGAATTCAAACCTGTTAAACACCGTTTAAAGCTTTACATCGTGTCACATTCTGCTTGTGGTGTGGCGTCAACCGGGAGCTTCATTAGAAACGAGTACAAAGTGAAGAAAAATCGTGGAAGTGGGATGCGCGCTGGGGCTGGCACTGGTGCATGTACAACAAACACGAGAGAGTTGCCAATAGCCGCACGAACAGTTTCCCTGCGTCATCGGTGCTTTGGAGACCTTACTTTTGGGATTACCCTCGTATTTCCGAGTTTGACCAATAATGCAGCAGTCGAATTGGCATCCCAAACACCCAACGACATCCAACTTCAATAGGAAATATATCAGTTCTCAAACCATGCTGGTCTTCGTACTTTACCAGTTTACGTTGATGTAAGTCGTCGGGATGACCTAAATTCGATATCGGTCAGAAAGCGCTAGACCAAGGAAATTGTTATGGCGTCTGAGGTGGAGCGTCACATCTACCATCAGCTCCCCACTTCACCTCATAGATCCGTGTGCTGCTCATACTATGATTTAGCGAGGGCTGGTATCGAACCAGGAACCACAAGGTTCCTAATCGGACGCTCGAGCGACTGAGCTACCCCAGAAGGATCTGTTAACTCAGTAAATCGATTTGGGTTAACTGATTAGTTCACAAGATCATTCATATAATATATATATATATATATATATATATATATATATATATATATATATATATATATTATATATTTAAAGGCAATTACAATCGTATAAAATTCGATAATTATTAAAAATAATCATGACAAGCCAACCCGGTGAATAACGTGCGCGACATGGAACACCGTACAGCTGTTTCAACTTTATTAAGTCTCATCAGCAGTGTATACCTACGATCTACCTCCGACAGAGATCGAAACTGGGAACCCAGCATGCTGCCGGAAGGAGATCGTAAGTATACACCGGCGATGAGACTTCATAAAGTTGAAAATTGTAATTGCCTTCAAAAAATATTAATAATATACTTTACATAACAATGCCTCAAAAGCAAATGATCAAATTCCATTATATATATATATATATACATATATATACATATATATATATATATATATATCGTAAATTCCATTATATAATATATATCGTAAATTATGGAAATAAATCCAACGGTATGTAGTATAGTAAACGAAGAACAAGCTACTCCAAAAGATAACAAATATTTGTAGATGCTGAGGTTAGTCGACGTTAAAATGTTTATGTTTTTTTTATAAAACCTCCATCAGAACAATTGATTGAGTATTGTGTTGTCTTATCTGAGTTAGAATTCTTTCAAAAATGTATCATTAGAATAATTATTTTTTTTCAAATTTACTCTTTTCTTACACACACACACACACACATATATATATATATATATATATATATATATATATATATATATATCTTATTATAATGGAGATTGTGTGTTTGTCTGTCTGTAACCGAAACTAAATCACTATTCAAGTCATAATTCCCTTAGTTATTGACGTCACATTTACCATGAATTTATTTTTATTTAAATCTCAATTATTGATAAAATTGTTACACCTTATTAATACTGTTGACCATATCTACCTACTAATAGCATGTAATTGTATTTATATATACAACAAAATAGCGGTTTACAGTGTGAACGAGAAGGCTAATTTGCATATTGATATCTAAAATTTGATTTTAATAAATATATGCTTAGTATTATTGATTTCTAATTGTTTGGTTTTCTCTTAACAAGTCTGAGCAAAGATCTCGGGGATAAATCTTAAAAGAAATCCATAAACAAGACGAAAGAACTGTAATTTTATTAAATACTTCATAATCTAACTAAATAGATAAATTAGGAAAATGAAAAACGGGAGTGAAAGAAAATGATAGAAGAGTTAAATCTAAAGCTGTTCTATTTTCGATAATACCCCCTCAGTTTATCATTTCTAAATAGTTATAATTTGATACAATATTTATAACATCAAAACCAAAATACTTGCACCGAAGGGTGCATATATTTGCTAGTATATATATATATATATATATATATATATATATATATATATATATTAATTACTTTACCCTCATATACTGCATTTCATTTTTTTCTCTCCAGACCATCTAATATACCTTGAAAACGGCTGAATGTACACCCGAAATATCGGAATTGATCAAACCAGGAACAGAACAACAATTGAATATTTAGATTCTGTTTTTTGTTCTGTTTTGTTTTTGTTCTTTTTTACAATGCTTCAAAAGACAAAAAAAACAAAAAATAACCTTCGCAAGAACAAAGTTTATACATAACATACACACACACACACACACACACGCACCACACACACACACATATATATATATATATATATATATATATATACTTTAGATTCTTTAAAATTCTCTTCAAGCTAATATAATTATGGTTTGTGTAAGAACTTATCTTGATAAGAGGAAACTACAGAAGAGTGCTGCTTGCAGGAGTTGTTCAGAACAGCAGGCAGTACCCTACAAAACAGCAGCTGTACATGTTGAAGCTTTAATTACTATCTTAAGTATATTTTTCTGAAATTTGATTAGTGGTAAATTTTTTTCCCAGAATACGGAATGTCACAGTTTGGAAGGTTTATCTTTTTGTTAAACTGACGCAGAAATGAACACTGTAAACCTGTGAATCTGTTTTAAGCACCTGATAAATCTCAGAAAAAAAATCAACGAAGAGAAAACCACGAAAACAATATTAACTGATTTATTTATGGAAATAAACACAGAATAAGATACACAAAAATATTTCAAAGATATAATATCATTTATATTTTAAAGGCAATTAGAATGCGTATAAACTATTGTCCAATGTCTAATCAATTTCGAAGTATCTTCATCTTCAGACACTGTTTTTTAAATGGACACGGTCTTGTGTGTTTATATATATATATAAACACACAAGACCGCGTCCATTTCCAAAACAGTCTTTGAAGATGAAGATACTTCGAAATTGATTAGACATTGGACACTATTTTATACGCATTCTAATTGCCTTTAAAATCTATTAATAATGGAGATTCGCTTCCGGTTTTTGTCTGTAACAAAAATTACGTCACTGCCTACGTCACATTACCCCAAATCGTCATAGCATAGAATAAATACACTCAAATTTGAACATGCAACATTAGACAGTCTTCATTGTTTTTTAAAACAAGTTTTAATAAATTCATGACTGGTATTATATATCTATATATAGTTTGTTTTATTTTAATACATATTTAAAGTTTACATTTCAAATTGTTTTATTTTTTAATCCTTTAATGAATTTGATGATTTTACTTACTTAGGGTACAAACTCGCTGACATTGAATTTTTTACTCCCACACCTCAGGCAATATGTTTCAAAAATGTATTTTTACATCGCCCGGAGGGTGTTTTTTATTTTGTACTAGTAAAATTAAAATAATACTATTAAAAGATATAATGGTTTTAAAGTTTAAATTCTTTAAGGTTATTTTTTTAAGGTTTAAATAAAACATTTTGACAATAAAAATCATTTAAATTCAACCTTTAAAACAGAAGTACACTTTTTTGAACATATATGTTTCTTTCAAGAAAGTAAAATATGTCTTTGTAGTAAAAATTAGGCTGTCTAAAAAGTACGGTGGTATCTTGACTTACAAGTGATCTAACTTGCGAGTTTTCCTAGTTACGAGCTGTCACTCAGTCGATGGTTCTATCCCCTCATTGAAATTAGTAGATCAGTTCATATACGTCGGTAGCAATATCTCATCTTCTGAAATCAATGTCATCATATGCATATGTAAATAATGGACTTGGACTGACAAGTTAACGATCCTATAGAAATCTGATATCTCCGATAGAACAAAACAGAAATGCATCTTTTTATGGTAAAAATAATGTGTTACGCCTTTTTATGGTAAAAAATTAGTTCATGCATTTTTATGGTAAAAATCATTTCTTATGCATTTTTATAGTAAAATCATTTCTTATGTATTTTTATGGTAAAAAGTTATTTCTTATGCATTTATATGGTAAAAATAATGTGTTACGCATTTTTATGGTAAAAATCATTTATGCATTTTTATGGTAAAAAAAATATTTCTTATGCATTTTTATGGTAAAAATCATTTCTTATGCATTTTTATGGTAAAAAATTATTTCTTATGTATTTTTATGGTAAAAAATTCATTCTTATGCATTTTTTTGGTAAAAATCAATTCTCATGCATTTTTATGGTAAAAAATTCTTTCTTATGCATTTTTATGGTAAAAATCAATTCTTATGCATTTTTATGGTAATAAATTATTTCTTATGCATTTTTTTGGTAAAAATCAATTCTTATGGTAAAAAATCATTTGTTACGCATTTTTATGGTAAAAATAATTTTATTATGCATTTTTAAGGTAAAAATCATTTCTATGGTATAAAATTATTCCTTATGCATTTTCATGGTAAGAATACTTTCTTATGCCTTTTTATGGTAAAAAATTCTTTCTTATGCATTTTTTTGTAAAATATTATTTTACAAGGAATTAGTACTTACCTTAAAATTGGACTTTGAGATCAACACAGGATTGACAATTTCAGGCACTGGAAGAAAAGTCAAATAATAGAATTAAAAAAAAATATTTCTTATCCTAAAAACAAACAAAACAGACAAAACAGACACAATTAAAAACTGATAATACCACTGAAGAAACTGAAACAAGAATTTTAGATGCAAAACAATCTCCCTGATCACTAGTGAAAAGGGGACAGACTCCTTTGCTGTCCATCTGATACTAACAATAGGGTCCACTATTCACACTTTAACGAAATGGTTAAAAAAGCTAGATGGGAATTAAATAAGGATGATACGTGCTGTTTTGAAAAAAAATCCTGGAAGCCACACCCTCAAACAGCAATAAGACAAACAAGATATATTGGGCACTGCTGGAGAAATAAGGACGAAGTCAGAAGTGACGTTCTGCTATGGAGTACTAGAGATGGACAAACCAGTGTGAGCTCACAAGCAAATAATTACTTCCATCAGATTTATACGGACACTGGATGTCGTTTAGAGGACTTGCTATTCGGAATCCTGGCTCATCCCTTTATTTGATTTGTTGCCATACTACGCCAAAATTTCTTAAATATGCCAAGATGCATTAGAATTTCTTTTGTGTTTAATAATATCAGGAATTTAGAAAAAAATCTTTATCTATAAAAACACACACACATAAAAACGACAATATTAAACAAAGAGAAATACAAAGGGCACAAGAAATAAACAAATACAGAGAAATATTTTTTGTAAACAGCGAACAGTGCTTCAATGTTAGAGAAAAACATTTTTCAGATCTTTATAATGAGACTTGGTTGTTGTTGTTGTTGTTGCTGTTGTTGTTGTTGTTCTTCTTCTTCTTCTTCTTACTCCATTTTCCTCTCTCTAACTACCTCCCACCCCTTCATTATTTTTTCGTGCTTTCTTCTTCTTCTTCTTCTTCTTCTTCTTCTTTTCTTCTCTTCTTCATTTTCCTTTATCTACCGTCCACTCCTTCATTGTTTTTTCATCATTCATCTTCTTCTTCTTCTTCTTCTTCTTCTTCTTCTTCTTCTTCTTCTTCTTCTTCTTCTTCTTCTCTCTTCTACTCCATTTTTTCTCTCTTTAACTACCTCCCACTCCTTCATTATTTTTTCGTGTTTTCTTCTTCTTCTTCTTCTTCTTCTTCTTCTTCTTCTTCTTCTTCTTCTTCTTCATCATCAAGCAGCAGCTGCGCGTCAGTGATGATTACATTGTCAAACTTTATCCTGTCTCACAGAAAAAGGAACCCATTCCCACACCTGGCACTCAGATAAATCATCACATAAATATTTGAAAACCGATTTTTTTTTTCGACATTGTAACTTTCTTAAAGCGATGACACGTAATACAAATCATTGCATGATCAATCTGAAACTAGGTGCTTATTTATTTTTTTTTTTACAGGTGATGCCTAAAACTGTCAAAGTGTACAGGTGTTGGTGTAACTTTTGTAAGACTTTATTCATTTATAATTAGGGAAAGGATTTTGGATATTTTTTCGTATAGCTAACTCTACCCAAATCCGACCATCAGGTTTGTATTTCAAAACGGAGTAGTCAGTAAAACTTTTATGTGAATCATAATTTTCACTCGAAAATGTATCTTAGATCCATATTATATCAATGTATATTTTATATCCATACTAGAAGCGGCTACCTGGCGTCGCCTGGGTAAAGGGGGATTTTTTCTAGTTAGTCCCGCAGATCCATTATTACTGAATCGTGAGTTGAATCCTCGTGGGATGACCCATTTAAATGTAAAAAAAATAGACCTTGCATTGATCCAGCTACTCTGAAAAACAAAAAGTTTATGTCTACTATCAAAAATATTAAATTAAAAAATCTATGCTGTTATCATTTAGATTTTATTTTTTAATCCTTTTCACAAATATAAATCAAATCTCTATTATTTTTGCTCGAAACCCAAGCCCTGGTGATATTTAATGTGTATATCTATATTTACTTTGTCGTTAATTGTTTTATTTTCGAAGTTTCCTCCGGACATACATATACACACAGCTGCCCTTTATATATGTAGTGATAGATTAATATGTCTTTTTGATGATCTCGGCAATATTTACTCAGACATATAGAGTTGTGATATACTGAGAAGAACCTTTTCTAACTACAACATCCCGACATCGAAAACTCTCTTGGAATATTCAATTAAACCCATATTTTCGATGCGTCAATGGTATATTTGTAACAGCTAAAAATCCTGACGAAATAAAAACATGAAAGACTCAATTACGTAGAGATTACCTTATTTTCTCGTCTGGCAGACTATTTGACAAAGAAGTTAATAAGCTAAAACAAACTTTATTTAATAACCGCTTTCCAATCTATGATGTCAATCAAAAAATCAAATCAAATTTAAAACATGAATAACAACAACTATAATACAAGCCATGTAATAAACATTTTCTGCTGTAATAACATAAACTACAAATAAACCGGTTTAGCCCAGTTGGTAGATAATACACCTTGGTAATCGCAAGGTTCCGGGTTCGATACTGGTCCTCGCCAACTAAGCACGAGTAGCACAATTGCTGTAATTTGATCTGTGTGGTAAAGCATCAGAGAGGTGACGGTGTATTTGGCACCGCACCTTTGCAAAAACAATATCCATAGCATCGCTAGCGAAAAGGGGATAGACTTCCTCGCTGTTCGGCTGATACCGAAAATAGGCCACCTGACGTTTTTACTTACTACAAACAAGATGCAAAAGCAATAAGAATGTTATAAGTAGATAAATGTCACCTAATTCTGATATCAAATTATATATATATATATATACACACACACACACACACATATATATATATATATATAATATATATATATATATATATATATATATATATATATATAACAAGGGTGAGTCAAAAAAGTAATGTCATTTAGTTTAGGGATAAGTATAATTACCAACACGGGAACATGTATCATACATGAAAAAATGAAGCTGGTCCTCTGTGGATCACATTCCTATTTCTCCACATAGTCACCATTTCACTCAACAGTAATTTTCTACCTTCGAATTAGAGCATGAAACCTGCCTCGTAAAATTCTGTTGACTGTTCTTTGAGCCACTTCTTCACTACAGCTTTCACTTTGTCGTCACTGGAATAATATTTGCCACTCAACCCGTCTTTCATGGGGCCGAAGAGAAGCACGCATTATTACAGTGAAATGGACACGGTGATGCGAGTTAAAATCCTGGACGAGGCTGTTTGCATTTCAAATAGCACCAATATTCTTGGAAGTATGCATCCAACTGTTCTCCCTGCAGCTATGGATAAATAGTACTGGATACTGGGGTCTTTAACCTTGGTTAGGTAACCAATCTAGGAAAAAGAACATTCTGAATTTAAACCTCTTAAACACAGTTTAAGAAATTGACTCTGTATGACATCCTACTCGTGCGGCAGGTTAAACAGAGTTTAAGAAATTGACTGTATGACATCCTTTTGCAAATATACATACTCGGGTATTACCGTATCGTACGACCCCTAAAATCTAATTACGTGACTAATGCGAGTTCCATTTTTGGTAGATTCAGGAGAGGAAGTTTAGTATATCAAAATCGGTACCATAATTAGGTTCGGATGAATTAGAAACATTATTTCCAGATTCCACATGCAGCTGAAGTGATATTTATGGTTGTTGTTTTACTTTGGAATGCCAGTTTTTTATTGACCCGAGAAAGGTGGGGTTATACGTAGTTCCCAGAATGCGCCTGCTAGAAAACCTTGGTGCACATACTGGATTTTCCATGGTGTAATTCCATGTCAAATCATCACGGCCATATCAGCCACCCACTTCGATTTTTCTGAAATTTTTTACAGGTGTGGACTATGTTAAAGTTAGACATTCCCCAAAATTTGAGCTTC
>CM042142.1:100617598-100642598 GCA_023376005.1 Doryteuthis pealeii
CACAACTGTTCTTCTACAAGGATGACTTTGGCATCAAATAACCACAAAGGTTGATATGTCATTAAAGAATGAAAAAAAAGGCAAACCATTAATCCCAATATTATTAGCAACCACGACTAGACAAACACTCTCTTTTGTTAAGGTTTACGATAATCATTTGTACTAGCAGGACATATAGTTATGATACAGTATGATAATCTGTTACAACGTTTGATATGTATACCTAAGTGCTTTTGCAATAGTTAAAAAGTTGAATAATCAAATCCAATCAAATCCTCCCTACACCCTACCCCCCAATTTCACCACTAACTCACTTTCTCTTCTATAAAGACATATGTACGTATTTTGCTTTGAATAAAGTCAGACTGAAGATGTTCTTCGTGTGAGAAGGACGAAATATTTCTCTCCTACTTCTACTTGTTTGAGTCATTATTTTTGTTCACTTTTCCTTATACCTCACCTCACCTCATATATATATATATATATATATATATATGGGGGCTGTGTCTGTGAGTGTATGGCAATTGGTACATGACTTCTCTCTTATTACAAGGTCCATGGTCACTGAGAAAACTTTCGAAAGTATTCGATTTTTATTTATCAAGTATATATTCCTGATTCAAATAACTCTCACACATCTTTCCATTGTATTGAAACAGATTAGCGTTTTCGTTCTTGACCCCCTCTCTCCTCTCCCCCTCTCTCACTCTCTCTCTCTCTCTCTCTCTCTCTCTCTTTCTTTCTTTCTTATATTTTCTTTCTGGTGTGAAAGCAGACATCATCGCCCAGGTGACCCAGATGGGGTTGATCCCTTACAAGTTTGCAATCCAACAGCAATAATCTATGGTCTGGATCTCCCTATCAATATCTGTCACTCAGTGCCTGTCTCCATTGATAGCGAGAAAACATATGACCATTTGAGTCTCCAGCTCAAACTTCTCATGGATATGGTACTAAACTCCCCAAACCTTTTGCAAAGAAGAGCAATGTCGACGTGATCCCATTGACAAAAGCAGTCCTTAAGCAGCACTTCTGACGAGCAATAAACCAGGGATAACATGTCTGGAGTCGGACACTGGTTGTTGTTTCCAACATTACCATCACCAAGAGACTGGGACTGGGACTGGATCAAGACCAGTAATATGCACGAAATTCTCTGGACAGCACTTTACTGTTGAGATCGTGTTCCTACATATGCCAGAAGGACTCATAATAAAACGCTCAAGTGCAAGAAACCCATTCTGAAATCCGCACCACTGTATGCTTGAGACGGATATTGCTCTAAGAACTGAACTCGCAACCTTAAGATAAAGATATCAAACTAATTCCGATAGTGCACAGGTACTGTAAAACTATAAAATTATCTTCATATTGCATTTACCAGATTATAATTATAATTAAATGTAGTAATGTCCCTTGACCACAGGAGTATAACATTTGACTTGCCCAGGATTGATCTAATGAGAGCAAACCACCATAATTATCACTATCTGCTACTGTTATTGTTGTTGTATTATCGATGTAATTAGCATAATTGTGTTAATAATTTTGTTAATTGTAAATCTTAATTGGAATGGACATGGTCCATGAATAGCTACTGTTAGACAGAGAAAGATGGTCAGATAACATTTCCACAACTTAAATTAATCTAGACTATTCACAAGGAATGTCAGAATTTGCTGCCTGATCCTGGATTTCCTTGTCGCCATTTCATCTGTAATTAGCCTAAATATGTTAATTAATATCAATAGTACCGCCCACAATGTGACTAAGAGCTATCTGGTAGGTCTTGACTCAAAACATTCAATAAAACCTTCATCATCAAACATTACCTAATTTTGTGTGTCTCTTTGGTCTGGTGGTCATTTAGGAAAAACAGGACCATGTGACCTTTAGGCACCCCTTCTTGATCTCGATTAAGAAAGCACATGTTTTTCATTTACACCGACAATATCCGGTTGTTTTAACAGGTGATTTTTAGATCTTTTTAAAATTAGAAAATTAATCCCTACCCCTACCCCTAACACTAACCTTAACCCCTAACCCAACCCTTAACAAACAACCGGATATTGACGGTGTAAATGAAAAACATGTCCTTTTTAATGGAGATTAAAAAGGGGTGCCTAAAGGTAATATGGTCCTAAATTTCTATAGTTTATTATGGAGTATTTACTCGTGTATATAAATGCTCTATAGAATTTAATTGTTAAATATGTTTACTTGCAATAAATTAGTTTTCCTTCAAAACAAAACCTAATCTAATTTTTAGATTTAAAAAAAATGTATAAAACTAACCCCTAACCCGTAACCCTAACCCTAACCCTAACCCCTAACCTTAACCCCTAACAAGCAGCCGGATATTGACGGTGTAAATGAAAAACATATGCTTTCTTAATCAAGATAAAAAAAAAGTAATATGGTCCGAAAAACATAACGTTTCCCTAACATTGTAAATTCAAAATAATCATTTTTTCCTGTACTTTTACTTAGTATATCTTATTAACCTAGGAGAAAGTCTTCCTCGGCAGCAACATGGTAGCTATTTTCAAAAATAGCCTCCACGGCCGTACAAGGCACAGTTTGACAATGGCTCCACTGCAAATTGTTTTTTTTTATCCGAAGGTTAGTGTTTACTCAGAGTACTATATATATAATATATATATATATATATATATATATATATATATATATATATATATATATCGTTTGTTTACCAACACGAGGGGTATAACATTCTAAAGATGGCATTAGCTAGAAACCTAAGGTAAATGTTACTCTGTATAAACAGTTATATTATATATATATATATATATATATATAATATATATGTATGTGTGTGTGTGTGTGTGTGTGTGTGTGTGTATAAAGCAATCCTACCCAGAAGCAGGATGTGACACAAGGTTAATTTCTTAGCGGAGTTTAACAGGTTTGAATTCAGAATTTTCTTTTCTCCTAGACCCGTTTCCTAAACAAATCTAAGAGCCCAGTCTTCCCTACTATTTACCCACAGTTGGAGGGAGAATAGTTGGATGCATACCTTTTCTCATGACATTAGCGCTATATGAAACGAAAACAGCCTCGTCCAGGATTTGAACTCGTGTCACCGTGTCCATTTCCTACGACGATAACCATTAACCCACACTCCTTCACACAACTCTTGCTGGGTTATTTTATGCCGAAGTCAGTTATAATTCGATATTACAACTAACTTCGGCAGAAAATAACCGAACAAGGGTTGACCATAAAACCAACAAACTTGTCCAGACGAAAAGTAAAGTAAACAAGATGGCGTCGCCAAATTGCTTCGAGTAGAAATGTAATTGTAGAAATCGAACGAACCAATAGAAATAGCCATCACAGATGCAGACTACGCTGATGACCTCGCACTTCTTGCAGATACACCGGCACAGGCTGTCACTACTACATAGCCTATGTGAACTCCGAGTTCATGAGTTTCAAAAAGAAAGGAGACATCTTCACACTCGACGGCAAGCCTCTTAAGCCAGTAGAACAATTCACATACCTAGTTAGTAATATCTCATCCACAGAGAGTGATGTTAATAAACGAATAGGAAAGGCATGGTCAGCCACAAACAGATTATCAGTCATATGAAGGCCCGATCTCCCTGAAAGGTTAAAGTAACAATTCTTCCAGGCTGTAGTTATATCTGTAAAGCTGTATGGCTGCACCACTTGGACCCTAATGAAGCGCATTGAGAATAAGCTAGATGGGACCTGCACAAAAATGCTGCGAGCTGTTTTGAACAAGTCATGGAAACAACACCCCACAAGGAAGCAGCTGTATGGCCACCTGCCCACCATCTCACAAACCATCCGAGTGAGACGTACAAGGCATGCAGGACACCGCTGGAGAAGCAAGGACGAGCTCATAAGCAACGTTCTCCTGTGGAAGCCAACACATGGACATGCTAGTGCGTGGGGCGCCCAGCAAGGACCTACATTGAACAACTATGCGAGGATACTGGTTGCTGCGCAGAAGACCTCCCAGGGGCACTGAGTGATAGGAAGGTTGGCGAGAGATTGTCATGGATATCCGTGCTGCTTTGCGCGACATGATGATGATGATGATTCTATTTCTTGTCTGAGTTGTATGCGTATGAGGGCACCGATAGAACACTCACGTACTGTATAATGACGCTTTCGGAATAACATCCAATGCCTGAAATACGGTGAAATCACGCTGAAATAACCGGTTCCGCTAGATCACCAAAGTTAAACAGGGATGTGCATGTTCTATACTTTTGACAGGTGACACTTAAGCAACAGCAGTTACTGCAAGCAACATAAGGTCTGTTTGCCGTATCTAAGCAAGTATTAATAAATATAAGACATCTAATGTGTGTATGTGTTAAATTATATTAGCAAAGTCTGTTGAGAAAAATATCAATTGTGATTCATTGGCGGATGCTCTACCGACAGATAATATAGATTTACAAGAAAATTAGGAGGTTGATTTAGAAGGCTATCACAATGCAGGTGTAAAGAAAAAATAATAATATGGTAACAATGATGTTGTGTGTTAACCTGTATTTAATTCAAGAAAATTATTATTATTATAGTTCTATTTTTGTATGAAGAGATGATTAGGTTTTGCTTTGGTTTCTTTTTTTAATGGTATATAAACCTTCGTGGGTTATATAGTGCCAAACCCGTGTAGAAGAATAGTAGTAGTACTATTTAACCCCTAGATGGGTGAATGAGAACGGACACCTTTTCCTAATATTAGTCATCATTATCATCCTCATCATGTCGTGGTAGCAGCACAGATATCCATGAAAATGTCTCAACAATCGTCCCTGTCATTCATAGCTTATGGGAATAAGTTCATTCGTCTTGTATCCTATCCCCCAATAAAAGTATTACTTTCGTGTGGGCTGGTGAGCTGAAATAGAATTTAACGAAGAGAAGGAAAGGAACAGAGACAGGGATGACTTTTAAAGTAAGACCTTTATTATCGGGTTCACACTATTTCGTTAAAGGGATATATTTCCCGAACAACTCGATAGTGTTACCTCTCCAAAGTCTCAAAGTCCAAGTGTCCTCTAGACCTTTTCGACGCAAGAACTTGGTTTTTTTCCGCGCATCCCGGAGGGCCTTCCTGTCTTAAGCCCTTTGTAAGATTTTATTTTTGTGTCTTTTTTTATTTATTTAATTTAATTGTTTAATTTGTTTTTGTTTTATTTATTTTTACTTTTATTAATCCCCACAAGCTTCCGGAGCTGGTTAATGTAAGTCTTTTCTGGTCGGGCCGCACTGGCTTCCACAAGGGAACGTCACTTATGAATTCATCCTTACTTCTCCAGCAGTGTCCAGCATGTCTTGTTCTTCTCACTCGGATGGTTTTTGTGATAGAGAGCAAGTGGCCGTACAGATATTAGTATTAGTGCAAAAGTGAACGCAACAGCGTGACTGGAGTTTGAACTAACTTACTATGATGTCGCAGCCCAACACGTTATCCACTACACCACAGGGACTACCGGGTAGTTAATAACGAAGGGATAAATGATGAAACGAATATAAACATAGAAATATTACTTCCCTGATGCAAAAGTAGAAAGAAAAAAAAGAAAAAGGAAGGCGATAATCGAGTCGAGATGCCGAAGGACATTTGAAAGGTGGTGGTGTGTTTGGAGTAAGTAATTAATGACTTTGTTTAGTTTTATTGTTTTGATGGCATATCAATCTTCGTGGGTTATTTAATGCCAAATATATCATTGTCGAAGAACAGTAGTGGTACTACTTCCCAAGGGGATTTAGTCCGAAAGTACACGTCCTAGCGTGACTCGAGTTCGAACTAGCTTACTACGATGTTACAGTTTAGAAAGTTAACCACTACACCACATGGACCCCCGGGTAATTAATAACGAAGGGATAAATGATAAATCGAGTATAAACATGCAAAAGTAGAAAGGAAAAAAGGAAGGCGACGATGGAGTCAAGATGCCGAAAGACATTTTAAAGAAGGTGTATTTGGAATGGGTAATTAATGATGTTGTTTGATTCCCTTTACTTTAATGGCATATCAAACTTCGTGGGTTATTTATTGTCAAATCTATCCTTGTCGATAGTAATACTACGAAGGACGTTCAACCCCTCCCCAAGGATTTTTTTAGTCCGAAACTAAACGTTATAGCGGGACTGGAGTTCGAACTAGCTTACTACAATGTTGCAGTTCAGTACGTTAACCACTTGGCCACAGGGATTTCCAAGTAATTAATAACGAAGGGATAAATAAGGAAACGAATATAAACAGAACAATATGGCTTCCCTGATGAATTGAAATCCCCGCGTCAAGGACAAGAATTGCGGCAGGTGTTTGTCATTTTGATATCCAAAGTGAAGTGTGAGAGGCAAACAAGCAAATCGCTGATGAGAATTTCTTCTGGAAACTATAATGTCCATTAGAATGGAATCGTGGTGAGTTCTCTCAGTGCCAACTGATATCTTCTGATGATTAGCACAATTCATAGCGATATAATAGAGATAAAAATGGCGGGAAAATAGCAGAGGGCGTGCGCATGCGCGCACACACACACACAGAAACTTTACACAATATTTAGAAAATTAAAAGATTAATCTGTAATGGAAAGACTGGATTTTTCTCACCAAAGAAATAAAGAAAGACTGCAAAGCTACATTTACAGCTGCTTAGAATTCTGAGAAAATTGATTGAATTGAGAGAATTAGAAGCGGCTAAATTAAAAGTGATCAGTCCTCAGATGATATGTTTCTAATATCTTCGGCCATTGAGACCCACCTTGAAATTGCACATTTTATTCATTTACATAATTTTTCAGGCGGACTTACATCACAACCGGTTTACCAGTGGAACAGATAATCGTTGCGAAAACCAAAATCTGTAATGATGCTGGCAAAACATTCTATTTGGGGTCATCAATATCATCTGCATATCCATAATGCATTTCCATGTTGATTCACTCCTATAGACTTATACAGGGATTAATTCAAATCCCCAAGAGAGCTCAATTTAAGATAATTAATAAGTTAATTATATATGAAGCCATAGTTCACATGGCGATAATACCTTTGGGAAAGGTATGTATCCAACTATTCTCCCTCTACTTATGGGCGAATAGTAGGGGAGACTGGGCTCTTTTACTTTGGTTAGCTTGTTCATTACAGTAATCAGTCTAGGAGAAGAAAAACTCTGAATTCAAAAGTTCAAATTCAAGAATCGCTTTGGTATTAAATAACAACGGTTAATTTGCGATTAAACAAAGAAGCTAAACTCAAAGTCATAATATAACTATGTTCAGTTAGGGTAGAGCATTTTTAGAAATACTAGCAAATATATGCACCCTCCGGGTGCAAGTATTTAAGTTTAAATGTAATAAAATATTAGATTAAATCAGAAAGGCTAATGAAACTAATTAAGAATTCAGATAAAAAGATTTGAAACGGAGGGGGTTTAATCGGAAAATAGAACAACTGAAACTTACTCTTTCATCACTTCCGTTTTTCAATGCTAAATTTTCCTAATTTAACTATTTAGTTAAAATAGGAAGTAAAGAATAAAATTACAGTTATTTCTTCTTGTTAATGAATTTATTTTAGGATTTATTGAAGAGATTTTTACTCATATTCATTAAGATAAAACCAAACAATTAGAAATCAATAATACCAGTCACATTTTTATTAAAATCAGTTTTTTTAATATCAATATGCAAATTAGATTTACGTTTACACTGAAAACTGGTATTTTGTTGTATATATAAATACAATTGCATGTTATTAGTATTTAGGTAAGGCCAATAGTATTAATAATGTCAAACAGTTTTATTATTAATTGAGATGAGATTTAAATAGAAATAGAATCATGGAGAATGTGTCGTTAATAACTAAGGAAATTGTGACTTGAGTAGTAATATAGTTTCGGTTACAGACAGAAAAACACACAATCTCCATTATAATAAGATATATTGGTATATTATCCAGGGGAGACAAATATGGTTGTATTTACCATGTTTGTTTTGGGGTTACTTAACTTATTTGCCTTAAAATGCACAAAGGGTAAGGAAATAATTTACAGTTTAAAGATTATTTATAATTCAACAAGAAAATAACACTTGTTTAAACTATACAGAACAAATACAATTTTTAAGAATGGAAAACAGTTTACCTTGTTAGCACCTTATCAGGGTCAGATTCGAGTGACTATTTTTTAGTACCCCTACTAAGAATGCGGTGACAAATGGGCGCCCAAAAATCCAGCAGTGCCGATAGGTTTTATGACTATATAAAAATTGAAAATGACTGTATAAGAATTTATAACAAAACTGATTCTATTATCGGATCAAAATGTAATAGAATGATCATAGAATGTAAAAACAGTTAAATGTGTGAGTGTGTGAGTATGTAAGAGTGTGCGACTGAGAGAGAGAGAGAGAGAGAGAGAGAGAGAGAGAGGGGAGAGAGATAGGTGGGGCAGGTAGAAGATAAAAGTGTTGATTTACAGATCTGGTGGGGTGGGAGCAAGGCGAGAATTCAATAATTCTCTTTTTTTAGGTAAATAAAATTATACCACAGAATATAGACATGAAACAAATCAATACCATAAAACATAATCCCCAATAATCCTAACACATTTTAAAAAAACAATTACTAAAAAGTATAAATATAGATACACGATATGTATCACTTCTTAACCGTTAGACATGACATAACCCCAGACGGGTTGATATGCCGTTAAAATCAATAAACAAACAAACTTAATACAATCTTACTGGATTTATCTAGCACTGCATTGATTATGGATTGCCATCTACTCCCCATGTTTTACAGACCTTAGGGGAGGTATGGAGAGGAGGTATTCCCCAAATCTGGGCTTACCCTTGTTAAAGCAATTGGTCTCTGTATTCAAACTCCCCATGTAAAACATGAGGAGTAAATTGCATATTGACCCGTGACTGGGAGTTTGAATCCACAGACTGCTTGCCTTACAAATAGTACATAGACAAATACTTCCCCACCATATCTACCCTAAGTCTCTCTCTATTATATACCCGAGAACTCTCCCCGTTTGTATATTCGATGTAGAAGAATATATAACAAAATTATTAAGTATGAATTTACAAGTGTTAAAATCAGATTGAGTCCGTCTGATGAAGATATTGATTCCCAAGAATAACGGGCGTAAGTTTAATGTTTGTTAATCGTGAGTGAGCCCGTGATGGAAATGTTAGAGAACTTCAATGGAATTGAAAGGACACTTGGGAATTTATTCGAAATACTGGTGTCGGTTACCCCGACCCTTCGAAAGTCGTGGATAGCAACACGGAGGTAAACTACACCACACCAGAAAAAGAAAGTGAAATCGTCTGAAAAGTACTGATATTGTGTGTGGTAATTACATATAGAAATGTATAAAAATAAATGTATGAATAAAAAAAAAAAGAAAAGAGAAAAAAAAAAGAGTACTTATCTTCAAATGGAGGCAAAGTGTTTTTTTTAAGTACTGATTTTCTCTTTATCTTTGAAAACAAACATTTTTGATGGCTTTTATATTTCAGTCGTAAATTTTTATAGTTAGAGATGAGTATTGTTCGTTATATATATATATCATAGTGTACAATACTATATATTTATTATAGTGTGCCATACAATAATATATATATATATATATATATATATATATATATATATATATATATATATATATATAACGCCAAATCCTTTCCCATTATTTTTTCTCGCATCTATTTCATTTCACTTTTTTACACAATCATAGTTGTCATATAATATATTGATAAAGGGGGAAGGTCACGCGAAATATTTGAAAAAATAATGAAGTGAACCAAGGACAAAACAACGGTAGTGTATTTAAACTCTGCTTTTTTTCTTGGCTTGTTCATTTCCCATGCTTCATGATATCCTCCCTCCCCGAAAAACGTTCACAAGAACAACGCTGATACGCAATAAATTCATATATATATATATATTATATATAATTTAATATACCAAGCGTGTTGGTAGATCCTTGCGGAGAGAAAAAAAACAGCAGAAAGTTTGACTGTAAAAATATACTACCAAACATCAACCAGGAAGAAAAGAAATTTTTGAAAAAAAGAAAGGACCAAGATATTCTTACCAACAAAAAATAATCTATTGGTACAGTATTTGGCCAAAAGAAAAAATAATTTATATGTATATATATGTATATAAGATATATATATATTCATATAAGCGCTAGGAGAATAGCTAATAAGTAAAAAGTGCTCGATACCTAAGTAGAGCCAATAATAAAGATAATCTAATGAGTCAGACGAAACTACTATTAGTTTCGCATAAAGCTCTTCAGGGCTAAAATCTGAAGTCAGATTTTAGCCCTGAAGAGCTTTATGCGAAACTAATAGTAAGTTCGTCTGACTCATTAGATTATCTTTTATATATATATATATATATATATATATATATATATATATCATTTGCTCTATAAAGTTAAGAATGACATGGGGGGGAGTTAAAAAATGTTGAAAATATATTTTCTCTAAAAAAGGATGAATGTAACTATACGAGAGATGTCAGCATGAAAAGAGTGAATTTACTGGCCCATATCAAGCTAAACATTTTATCATTAGCAAGCCTTTGGCGACTCTGACAACACAAAGAGATTGAATCTACATAAAAAATATATATTATGTCTATTATAATATCGAATTATGGAATTAGCACACTTAAAGGATGTTTGTTGTTGTTTTTTAATCTATAAATAAACTCATTTTTTCATTTAGTAGTAAATTAACTTCTTTCTTCTTTTAGTAGTAAATAAACTACACACATGGGTCCCCGAATCTCTGATATGCCCCCCACCCCCAATATGTGCCCTCCTCTACTATATGTCAATTTTTATAAAGAAATGAAATATATACCCCCTACTGCATGTTCATTTTAATAAAGTCATTTTGATTAAAAATATATGAAACCCGTCCTTGTGGGGCTCCCAAGAAGGTTCCACTGCGATTGGAAGTTCGGAGGTAGTAAGTAAAAGCCTTGAAAATAACAACCAGTAAAACATTTTTATTTAATAGCTGGACATTCTGGCTTTATAATATATATTTTAAACAATCTAGATTAAATTATCTAAATTAGTTATATTTTTCCTAGCCACACACACACACACACACACACACACACTCACGCGCGCGCATACACACAAACACAACCATGCATCTAACATCAGATCCTGTATATCATAAACAGAATTTTTACTTCTACAGATGAAGTGTCTGATTTAATGGCATATGAAGCTGCTTGTGTCTTTTTTTATTTTAAAAGCCGTCATTTTCTATAAACATTAGTTGTACAACGTAAACCATAGAATCTATTCCAATAGACAGTCGGATAATCAGCCAAAGCGAACAGATTATCCAGGGTCTCTGCTCCAGTGTTTTCGTCCATTTCATCTGATCCTTTATCCAGCTACAAGCAATGATCTAAGAAGCTGCATCTGGAATCCAACGAGATGATGGTCTAATTCCTACCGCTGAGGCGGGGCTTGCTTTCTAATAGTTAATATGCTATCCTGCAATACAGCTGACCGGCTGCTATATTTTTATTTTTCATCGAAATATCTATGCATATGATTCTTTGGCATAAATATAAATATAAATTATATATATATTCAAATATATTCAAATATATATATTCAAATATATTCAAATTATATATATTCAAAAAATATATATTCAAAATATATATTCAAATATGAATAAATAGATATTCAAAATATATATTCAAATATAAATAAATTTATAAATAAATGAAATATTTATTCATAAAATTTATTTATTTAGAAATGAGTAGTATTATATATCTTATTTATTATCTTATAAATAAAAAATATATAAATAAATTTATAAATAAATTCATAACTCATTTGTTTAAAGAAAGAAGATGGAATGGAACATACATCTTGTACACACACACACACACACACACACATATATATATATATATATATATATAAGGTGTGTCAGAAAAGTATCAATATATTTGTACTTTTTGACACACCTTGTATTCGTACTTAAGTTGGACACACGGATGAAGATTCTTTTCTAGAATCTACAAAAAATGTCATTTCATTACGTCATTTTGACAAAGGGAAATGGCCTGGCTGCAAATTGACCACAAAAGAAAGCAATTAAATATATATATATATATACAAGGTTTGTCAAAAACGTATCGAGATTTTTTGTACTTTTTGGCACTCCTTGTATTCTGAAAAAAATAACGTTCCACTCTTTATCATTTTTCATCGGAATGTCTATGCATATGATAGTAAATAGGATATATGTTGTAGTACTAAATACAGAGAGACAAATTTTCCGTTTCAATTTTTTCTGAATTCCGTTTCTCCTTTGATGAATTCATATATATATATATATATATATATATATATATATATAATATATATATATATATATATATATATATATATAAATATATATAATATATATATATATATATATATATATATATATAACGCCAAATCCTTTCCCATTATTTTTTCTCGCGTCTATTTCATTTCACTTTTTTACACAATCATAGTTGTCATTTCATTTTGACAAAGGGAAATGGCCTGGCTGCAAATTGACCACAATAGAAAGCAATTATATATATATATACAAGGTTATTTTTCTAAATTCCGTTTCACCTTTGATGAATTCTGTATTTTTTCATATTTTTGTATTTCATGGGTAAATTGTAAAAGATTGTATTATACAATTTTTTATCAAATTTATAAAAATAGTACAATTTCTGTTTGTTTAAAAATTCCCCTCAATCATTTTCTATGGTTTTATAATCGTGTGAGTTGTCTGTCATCTCAGGTACACATTTCTCATGCCAACATGAGGTGACAAATCTATTTCATCTTACGTTATGGAACAAAACACATTTCCACCATTATAGGTATTTGAAACAGGCCGATGTAGATCTCACTAACTTTCTTATTAAGAATGTTTTTAAATGTACAATGTGTGTCCGAAAAGTATCGATATTAAAGCTGTATTTACCAAGATAAAAATAAACAATGAATGGAACGTTAATTTTTTTAGAATACAAGGTGTGTCATAAAAGTATCGTGATTGAAGCTGTATTTACCAAGATAGAAAGGAACAGTGAATGGAACGTTAATTTTTTTCAGAATGCAAGATATGTCAAAAAGTACAAAAATCTCGTTATGTTTTTGACACACCTTGTATATAAGATAGGTAATTTCTCTGAATAACCATAGCTGGAGTACAGGTGTTAAGCTGTGTTAATTATTATTCTATGTTACTTCTGCCCCTGACCAGGATTGAACCTGCAGTCTAGAGATAACTGTCACTTAGAACTGTTTTAACCTAATTCGTTTATCCACTATGCTATGTGTCCAGTTGAACAATCCAGTGTGATTTTCGGGAAGGCCAGAGGGCTGATCAGCCGAGACGTTGTACAGATAACAATGAAGATGAAGACAATAGTCCTAATAATGCAAATAATACTAAAATAGGTGTGGATGTAATGAAAATGACATACCTCGAGGCTCAAAGCGTGCGCGGACGAGTCTGGCTTGCAGGGTAATCGCGGGAAGGAAATATGGCTGCTGTAAGCACTATATTTAACGAAGGGCGATCTCGAACCAGCGAGAGTGGGATTGCAAATTCTCTCGAGATCGGGCGTGCATATAAGCATACGGCGACAGCTAGAGGGGTGTGACAATATTACGTCCGATCTCGAGAAAATTGTAACAGCTAGCAGTAGTATTTTGGCTCTTGCGACGGGTGGACGACTCAGTTGGGAGAACGTTATTTCAAGATATAGTTGTACGTTTTAGCTTTTGATCTTGAAGTGAAAGCGATGGTGTTCAGATAATTTGGAAACGTGATCAATCTCGACCGGGTCACTTTAACGAGGGCGTATGGCATTGAAAAACCCGAAATCACCAATGAACTAGAAAACATCAGGATGATGCATTCAACAACATCTTAGAGATGTAAGTTGCAAAATTACTCTGGTCATGAACAGAAACAGTTCAAGGCTTGAATATATATATTTACTTTGTCATTAATTATTTTATTTTCGTAGTTTCTTCCGGACATACATACATACATACACACCAACTGCCCTTTATATATGTATAGATGACAGTCTTCTAAACTCTGAACGTTAAAACGTTGGATTACTTTAAAGATTGCATGACATAATAGTTGTACTGGATTTAATAGCCTGTAAGCTCCCTCTCCAATAGTGAAACATCACATCAGGAATGATTTAACTATCTGTATCTTCTTAGCAATGAGGCAAGCAGACATTTAATTATTTAACAGAAATTCCAATTAACAATTTAATGTCAACATCCTACTCGAAATCATAATAATATTACGCAGAAGTACTCAAGTATGTGTTAATAAATATCTCTCTGAAGGATTACTGTTTGAAATAAAACACCACATTCTGCACTCAGGAAAAATACAAATGCATCGTTATATATATAGTGATACACACACACACACACACACACACACACACACACACAACACACAAATATATATATATATATATATATATATATATATATATGTGTGTGTGTGTGTGTGTGTGTGTGTAGGGAGATCAAACAGTTATAAGATGGTAATATTTTATTATAAAATAAAATATAAAATAAAGGGAATACGAAGGCCGGTTTTTTTTTCAAGTATAAACACCGGCGACGATGATTGTATCAGAAATATTCTTTAAGAACGAATGGAGGTGAGCCAGAGGGGGACAAAGGAAAAAAAGAGAAAAGGAAAGGCGGGGGGATATATATGAACTTTCAGGTCGAAACAGGTTTGGAGATGTTTCCCAACAAGTAATACAATCTGACTTTTATTCGTCGCCGGTGTTTATACTTGAAAAAGAACCGGTCGAAAAGACCTTCGTATTCCCTTTATTTTATATTTTATTTTATAATAAAACATTACCATCTTATAACTGTATGATCTCCCTACATACATATGATTCCTCCAATTTTAGTATTATATATGTTCTCCTGTACCAAAAATCTATTCATATATATATATATATATATATATATATATTTAATATACCAAGCGTGTTGGTAGATCCTTGCAGAGAGAAAAAAAACAGCAGAAAGTTTGATTGTAAAAATATACTACCAAACATCAACCAGGAAGAAAAAAATTATTGAAAAAAAGAAAGGACCAAGATATTCGTACCAACAAAAAATGATCTATTGGTACAGTATTTGGCCAAAAGAAAAAACAATTTATATGTATATATATATATATGTATATAAGATATATATATATATATATATTCATATAACCGCTAGGAGAAAGCTAATATGTAAAAAGTGCTCGATACCTACGTAGAGCCAATAATAAAGATAATCTAATGAGTCAGACGAACCTACTATTAGTTTCGCATAAAGCTCTTCAGGGCTAAAATCTGACTCTGAGTCAGATTTTAGCCCTGAAGAGCTTTATGCGAAACTAATAGTAGGTTCGTCTGACTCATTAGATTATCTTTATATATATATATATATATATATATATATATATATATATATATAGGGAGATTATACAGTTATAAGATGGTAATATTTTATTATAAAATATAAAATAAAGGGAATACGAGGGCGTTTTCGACCGGTTCTTTTTTTTCAAATATAAACACCGGCGACGGTGATTGTATCAGAAATATTCTTTAAGAACGAATGGAGGTGAGCCAGAGGGAGACAAAGAAAGAAAAAAGAGAAAAGGAAAGGGGGGGATATATATATGAACCTTCAGGTCGAAACAGGGTTAGAGATGTCTCCCAACAAGTTATACAATCTAACTTTTATTCGTCGCCGGTGTTTACACTTGAAAAAGAACCGGTCGAAAAGGCCTTCGTATTCCCTTTATTTCATATTTTATTTTATAATAAAATATTACCATCTTATAACTGTATGTTCTCCCTACATACAAATGATTCCTCCGCTTTTAGTATTATATAAGTTCTCCTACCTTAAAATCTATTCATATATATATATATATATATATATATATATATATATATATATATATTTTAATTGGCTGAGTTTTTATAGATCAATGTTTATTATAAACAGCTACCCAGGTTTCATGCCAAGGGGCAATCATTAGGCCGTTGAGTTAGATCCCATGGTGTTTTTTTTAAATAAATATGAGCTCTCACAATTTGCACTGTATTTTCTTTGTTTCATCACAAAAAAAAAATTGTTTATTATATATATATATATATATATATATATATATATATATATATATATATATGTAACCTTTAGCAATTAGCAGGTTTCAAGAGACAATACTAAGCAATCCCAGAAAAAAAATATAAAGCAGAAATATTGTTAATCTGTGCTTGATTGAAATACTAGTGAGATTCAAAATTTATCTGCACTTTTGTTTTATGGAAGCCGAACTCATCGTGGATGATTTGATAGGCAGAACCATGTCTAATCTGCAGAGAACAAGATACCTCATCAATGATAACTCATCGGTTGGCCATTAACATCTCTCGATTTTACTGAATCTTCTCATCAGTGGTGGAGATTGACTGGCGTCCTACTTCCTCTTCGTGCGTCACGGTTGTCCGGTCAATCTTAAACTTCTCTTCAATACGATTATGTACTGTCCCAGTTTTGTGCGATGAGTTTCAGGCTCATTTCCTTTGTAAATACTGAAGCGTCCATGTTTACACTGTAGAGACAGTAAAGAAAATGGCACGATCAGGCTCAAAATTCGATCACGTGACTACAACAGTGCCAACTGTAAGTATGCTTTCTAAGAATGCAGTGTAACAATAACAAAGATATGTTATGGCGAAAGTGTGGATAATTGTTTATTCTCCCTCGTATATATATTTATTTACCTCCGCACGAACAGGATGTGACACAAGGTCAATTTCTTAAGCGGAGTTCAACAGGTTTGAATTCAGAGCTCAATGGGTGACCCAACAAGTCACATTTTGTCTAGTATATATATATATATATATATATATATATATATATATATATATATAATCGAAAATACACGCACACTACATAAAGAAAAAAACAAACAAAAATTTCAAATAATCGAAGCTTTATATATCAAACAAAAAAAAACTACCTTAAACAAAATAAACTTTGAAATAAGTCAACATATTCTCAAACGTTTATTAATTTTCCGCCTATCCTCCTTCCTCTATAACCCTCCCCTTCTCACAACTTGTGCCCCCCTCCCACATAAAATCACTACTGCAAAGCTCGCTTGAACCACTACCATTCCTACAATCTCCTACTACCAATGGTTATTACCTCCCACTTCTAATTTCTTGCTACTACTCGTTCTCGTTAAAAAAGAGACGCGAAATCATACCATCGTTTCCCACCTGAGGATGGCAAATTGTATTGCCGAAAGCGCTCGTTTTGAAACCTTTGGAGGACTGTTATACCAGTTACACCCCGACACCAGAAAGATGGCCCGAAAATTGAAACGGATCAACGAAAAAACTTGTCCGACAGGAATTGTCTGTACAATTCAACAAAACTTGCATAAAAGAAAAAATGCTGCCAAAACACACACACACACACACACACACACACACACACACACATATATATATATAATATATATATATATATATATATATATATATATTATATTACATTACATTGGCATTTCAGTATATATATATATATATCCTTTAAGTAAAAAAATAAATCAAAAAATTAAATCCCCTAGCAATCATCCTTAGTAAATAATTTTCTAGATACGCCATAAAACAAAGAAAAGAAAAACTTGAAGCCTCATTACATGCGTGTGATCCCTTTTATATTTTCTGTATTCGATTTGTGTTTTTTTTTTTTGTCTTGTAATTTTCTTGTAATTCCCATCTATATTTAGACAGCGGAGGGATTTTCGCGTAGCGGCAATTTTGGAAGGACAATTTGTGATTTGGAAGCCAAATACAAACACGAAAGAAAGCACCACCTTCGAAAGTTATCGTCTGAGTAATTCAAATCAGGTGCCAAATATTCTAGATAATTTAAACCTAATAGGGAGAACAAAAATGAGTTTATTGCATGACTAGTTAATATCACGAGACGTAGTTTCACAAGCGACGTGCTTTTTTTAAAAAAATATACGTGCCGAATTACTGCTTAAGTCACGTGACAACCATTAAAATATTAAACGGAAGAATAATTACTTCATTATCTAATCCATTTGGCTGCTTCAAAGATTGACATAAGAAGGTTAATATATGTGAGTCTTTTGTATTCAATGTATGTATGTATGTATGTGCGCACGCCCGTGGGTGTATGATTTCTTTGTGCTTTTTTAGAATAGAATTCATTCAAAAGGATCTATTCTTTTGAGACAAACTGCCAATCAGATTATTCGTACTGTTTTCTTTTTCTCATATATATATATATATATATATATATATATATATATATATAAAGATAAAAAGATAAAGATAAATCTAATGAGTCAGACGAACCTACTAAGAGTTTCGCTTAATGCTCTTCAGGGCTAAGATCTGACTTTATATATATATATATATAATATATATATATATATATATATATATATGGGTTATATATAGGTTATTACGATTATTAAGATCTGACTTTTATATATTATATATATATATATATATATACATACATATATATATATATATATATATATATATTTATATATTATTATTTATAGGTTATATATAGGTTATTACTGTGTACCATTATTATAATAAATTTGCTCTACTCACGTATCGAGCACTTTACATTTGTTATATCGCTGTCTTCTCATTTTCACCGGTAAGTCACCTTTTCCACAAGTACCATATATATATATATATGGTATTTGTGGAAAAGGTGACTTACCGGTGAAAATGTTTCACAATGAGAAGACAGCGATATAACAAATGTAAAGTGCTCAAATTTATCATAATAATGGTACATAGTAATAAAATACTCGAGTTTCCCCATAAGGATCTTCAGGGTTAAATCCACTGGATTAATCAAGATATTGATTAATTGCAGTCGATTGTAAAAAATACACTCGTGCAATCGACTGCAATCAATCAATATCTTGATTAATCCAGTGGATTTAACCCTGAAGTTCCTTATGCTGAAACACGAGTAGGTTATTACTGTGTACCATTATTGTATATATATATATATATATATATATATATATATATATATATAGGCGGGGACCAAAAGTAGGTTTACAGTTAACACTTAAATTTAGACATATATTTACATATATTTACATACATTATATTTACATATAAGACAATTTACATTGAACGTTTAATCTCTCAAGTGCTCAAAGTATCCATCTTCAACCTGAGTAAGTAGCATAGAATAAGGGATCAGTTTTTTTTCTCTAATTTATATCTAAAATGTGATTGTGAAGGCGAAACAGATAATGAAGTAACTGTAACCCTACTTTGGCCCACCCTGTATATATATATATATATATATATATATATATATATATATATATGTATACGAATACATTTTTAGTACAAGAAAATTCATAGAATACCAAAAGTAAAGGAATCATATGTATGTTGGGAGACAATACAAGATGAGGGATGGTAGAATAAAACAATGTTTTATTACGAAAATAAAATACGGGGGTGGGTATGAAACGACCTTCGTATTTTCATCTCTCCCCATATATTATTTTCGTAATAAAACATTGTTTTATTCTACCATCCCTCATCTTGTATGATCTCCCAACATACATAATATTCCTTTACTTTTGATATATATATTATATATATATATATAATATATATATATATATATATATTATATAAAGAAATGTCGTGTTACGTGCGTGTCGTATTCTAACACAGAAAAGAGATCCCATTCTGCATTAAAATCTCGCATGCACCTTAATATGTTTATAGTAAAGAAAAGGACACAATTTAGTTCTTGATCTTTATTCATTAAGTGGTATGATTCAATGATTAAACAAAAATCAATCGATTTTTGAAACTCTTCCTAGTTGGTACAAAAGTGAGTACAAAAATACATGCTCTGTTTTAACCTACCTCACTTGGACTCGTCCAAGTGAATATAATTTACCATACGGTACCTTCAGTTTCAATCAAAGCTATTTGAAATCAGCTGCCCGCCCGAAGAGTAATGTCTGCACCTGAAACGCGTAAAAGCTTCTCGCTTGATACAGGGAGCGTCCCCTGGGGCTGCACTTAAAAGAGATAGGGCTGGGTTTCTTGCCTTGAGGGGGGGGGGGAATTTTAAGCACTAGGTCGGGTAACTGACTTTTAAATATCTTAGACTGAAACTGAAGTCACCGTATGGCGAAGTATATTCACTTTGACGAAAATTTGAATTTTATTTGAGATTAGATTGAAGATTATTTAAATGTTACATACTCATACATATATACCCATGTTGGGTATATACACAAGTGTTCTTTTACTGGAGAGAGGAGAGAGAGGTATAACATAGGTAGACAGAGAGATGCATATGTATTTTGCATTACTTACCTCTTTGGCCATTTGGTGATCTGTAGTCGTTTCTATTCTTTCTCTCCATGTTGTATTCTATTTCTAGATTCTTGTTGGCTGTTCGTCTTTGATGCATTCCTTCTTCTTGGTCAGTCTTTTTGCCAAGACATTTATCAAGCAAGAACACCATATTATTTCTTTAAACTTTTATTGCTTAAACTTCTTCTTCTAACTAACAGAACGTGCGTGTGCATTTGATCCGAGCTAAGGCAGATATGCTTTCTGTCTGACGTCCAAGCTAGAACTGAGGGTTAACTCGGTCCCACGTGACTTCACGTATTTCACGGGCTTTCTGTAATATTCCAAAATTTAATGACTGTGACAAAAGTTACATCGGTGTGTTATGTAATCGCCGCCCAGCACCTATATTTGTGGCCTTGTGCCAGATTTAGAAAAATGTACTACCGATTATCTTGTGTTGCTGGGTGGTCTTTGTGGATTCACCGAAAAGTAGTTAGGAAAGATAACATCTTTTTAACGAGAGAAAGGAGACGATAAGTCTATGATTAAGAAAAACCCAGTCTTTTGGGCTACAGAGAAGTCCTTGATCTTAGGCTGGTGAACTCTGGTTGACCAGTGAGAATAGAAGGAATCGAACCTTCGATTTGGTCCAGAAGGTGGTCGAAAATTCTAGAGAAAGAATCTTCTGGAAGATTATTTAGACACAATATATAAATAATAAATATATAAATAATAAATACAGGGGGTTGACAATAATCTATGCATAGATTATGTAATATAAAGATTAATTCTGTTGTTAAATATGTGTATGAAACTCCACTCTTCAAAATAAAATCGCTGATTTAAATGTTATAAAAACACTTTCTGGCAGAAGATAAGCTCAGTCAGTAGAGCATTCGTCTAGGTAATCGCAAAATTTCATAGTTGCACAGTGAAATGTGCGGTAAAGTATGGAGCTTATGGTAGGTGTGGTGCTCCATATCAGCAAACAGCAACAATGACTTTGATCTAGAGCTAGCGAAAAGGGGATATACTCCCTCCACAGACTTTAATTACTATGCCATTAAGCTAACAAAGATTACATAACATTCAATTTTCAAGTTATTGTCATATTTGAGTCAGGTATGCTGGACGCCATCAGAATTTTTCTGAATATGACAAAATATTCATGTCTCTTTGAAAAACTTAATAATTCTCTAAATATATTAATAACTAAACATAGGAGTTTAATTCGGTCCTCGTATATCAAATCAACTTTCTCCATTGGAATAAACTGAAATGTCATTGATCCGTCCAGTCCGCCTCCCCCCCCCAAAAAAAAGTTTGTTTGTTATGTTTTCTTAAATAAGAAAATAGCACTGTATTGTATAAAAACATAATAAAATAGACTATAATGAATTATGTGCTGTAATGTTTAAATATCTTTTTAAAATAATATATTTCTTTGGAAATCCATTTGGAAACTTAAATATTTTTAGTGAACTTATCCAGATAAGTATATCTGAATTTCGCTCGTACCTCAAATTTTAACTCTAAAAAAAAAAAAGCAAAAATTCGATCGAGTGACAGCTCGTAACTCGGAAAACTTGTAAGTTAGGGCTCTCGTAAGTCAAGATACCACTGTATTTCTAAAAAAATATGAATTTCTTGAAATATAATCTGCTAGAATTACGAACAAATCTAAAAAATTAATTACTTTTGTTTATTTCAACAAAAATAGGGAGCATAATATTTTTTAAAAAGTGGGCTGCCCTTCCCCCTCAAAAAAGCGTAAATCACAAAGGTTTCATTGTCTATATACAGCATTTCTATTTTTCATTTTTTTCTTAATTTGTATTTGTCTTTTAAAGTAGGTATCTAGCTAAACGTTACTTAACAATAAACGAAAGTTATAATTTTTTTCAATGTCTGTTTTATAGCCCTATCAGTGGGACTTAGTATCCCCGAAGTAGTATGGATGGGCGAACATTTATTCCATGACATGCAACACTCAACTTTGTTCCTTACTTAGGCTAGACGGGCGGTCGGAGAGGCCGCTCCGATCAGTCGGCTAGTCACCATATATGATTGTCCCATTAGCTCTTATAGAACACCCTCAACCATTTTAAAACTTATGTGCCAGAAGGCAATACTATGCGCTATATATGCATATACGTATGGAAGCGCATGGTGTAATGGTTAAAGTCACGGGAAATGGACTCGTCGCCCCGGGTTCAAATCCTGGATGTGGTAATTGCATTTCACTTAGCGCTAATACCCTTGGAAAAGGTATGAATCCTACTCTCCCTCCAGCTATGGATGAATAGTAGGGCAGACTGGGCTCTTTAACCTTGGTTAGGCAACCGGTCTAGCAGAAGGAAAACTATGAATTCAAACCCGTTGAACTCCGCTTAAAAGATTGACCTAGTGTCACATCCTGCTCGTGCGGAGCGGTTGGTAAATATATATATGCATATACGCACAAAAAGAACGACTAAAACAGAACAGTTTATAGATTTCTGGATCATTGCTTCGTCTGGGCGCGGTGGTTAGCTAATTAGACTCTCAAACTGAATTAGTGAATTATATCTGCAGTCAATCTTTAACTCTCATGGCCTTGAGCCAGACTTTGATAATCTCTGTTACTATCCGACCTGGCTATATAGATATCCAGTGTGAGTGTTTGTTCACTGACTGATTGAGATTGTTGACTTAAAAATAGAATTTATGTTTATTATCATTTTTCCGATAACAAATTCCGGCATTTCTTTGCTGGGGTTGGCGATTTGTGCGCGCTTGAAGTGGCCAACGAAGATTAAATAACAAAGTGAAAAGGTCGACTTGAAAATCGGTAGCAGACATTAAGTGCGGCGAGATGGAGTCGGGTTGGAAGGAGAGGTGAGCAAATTTGAGATGAAAACAAAAAGTGGGAAATGATGCATAAACAAAAAAATGAAGGAATGAATACACAGACACACAGACAGACAGACAGACACACACACACACACACACACACACACACACACACAAGAAACTCACAAACACGCTCACACACATGCACGGTCACACACACACACACATACACAACACACACACACATATATATATATATAATTGGGGCCGGGTTATCTCAGTCGGTAGAGCGTTCAGCTAGAAACCACAGGTTGCTAGTTCGATACCGGTCCTCGCCAACTCAGCGTATGAGTAGCACAGGGATCTGTGCGGTAAAGTAAGGAGCTGATAGTAGGTGTGGCGCTCCACATCAGACGCCAAAAACAATCTCCTTGATCTAGGGCTATTGAAAAGGGGATAAACTCCCTTGCTGACTGGCTGATACCGACTTTAGGCCGCTCCGACGACTTTACTTTACTTTTATATATATATATATATATATATATATACAAGGTGGGTCATGAAACTGCCGAGTTTAAAAGCTGTATTTACCAAGATAGAAATGAACAATGAATGGAATGTTAATTCTCTTTCAGAATACAAGGTGTGTCATAAAAGTGCCGAGTTTGAAGCTGTATTTACAAAATATAAAAAATGAACAATAAATGGAACGTTATTTATTTCCGAATACAAGGTGTGTCATAAAAGTACCGAGTTTAAAGATGTATTCACCAAAATAGAAATGAACAATGAATGGAACATTAATTTTTTCAGAATACAAGGTGTGTCATAAAAGAGCCGAGTTTGAAGCTGTATTTACCAAAATAGAAATGAACAATGAATGGAACGTAATTTTTTTTTCAGAATGCAAGGTGCGTCTAAAAAAGTACAAAAAATATCGATACTTTTTTGACACACCCGGTATATGCATAAAAAGCATCTCTTATTAACGGATTTGAGCACTCTAGTGATCGTAAGATTATATATATATATCGATGTATGTATTTATCAGATAAAACGCCGCTCTTTCCTGGCAGCTGAAGACAGCCGAGGAATTAAAGAACCAAACTGATGAAAAGTTAATCGGGTTTCGCTCGCGACTAGAAATAGTTCCTAAGTCTAACCACACAGAAGAGACAAGAAACGGCGAAACAAGTTGTCTTGGATGACTATATATATATATATATATATATATAGTGAGCGATAATATTCTTAAATGACTTAAATATATAGCATCTACATATATTTAAATGTTGTAATTCAAGTGTTCAAAAATAACCACGACCGTTTCTTCCCAATGATTATAATAATTATATTAATCTCTCTGTCTACAAACTTACCGAATATCAAAAAAGAATTTCTGAATCTCAGACGTAAATGCCACTTTTAATATATATATATATATATATATATATATATATATATATATATATATATATATATTATATAATTGATAATTGAATTAAATTACCATGACCAGACAATTTGGTAAACACCATGTGCGACACCCGGAGCACTAGATAGCTGTTTCGATTTCCTTTGGTCTCATCAGCAGTGCATACCAGAATCAACAGATTGAACCAGT
>CM042142.1:100647598-100652598 GCA_023376005.1 Doryteuthis pealeii
TTACATTAAAATTTGAATACTTGTACCCGGAGGGTGCATATATTTGCTAGTATATGTAAAAGAAAGATTTTGTCTCTCTGTCTGCTGTTGCATACCCTTCTTCTTTACTTCTTTACTTACTTCTTTCTTACTCTATTCTTCTGGCCGTCTTTGGAATCTTATAACATCTTGTCTTGGTCTGGAATCTTCTAAGGTCTGGACTTCTCTTGGGTCTGGACTTTCTTGGGGACTTCGTGTTTGGTCTTCCATTGGGGATTTGTCTTTATCAGAAGCCCTGTGTCATTGTTAGTTTTTTAGGTAATAACACAAGACTTCGATTTACTTTGATCATATTTTATTCTCGAAATCCCCCACCAGACTACCTGCGCAGTTCGAGTCGGAGCGTGTATAACACGACTCACCACCGTCGTGGTTTCTAGCCGACTGACTAAAATCTATTTCTAATCTAAACCGGAAGAGGGTCCCCTCCATCGATTCTCACGGTATCCACCGGAAGATTAGGACTGAGGTTAAGCCTTGTCACTCATCCTTCAAGGCCGTGGACTGTAGCTTATAACGGCCATTTTGATTTCTACACTATTGCCATAAATATTAGGTATCTAATATTTATGTAACACTGCTTGTTTGTACAACGACTGAGCATAGGTCCTTTTATAAAGGAAAATGAATGGAGACCAGCAAAGACAAAAGCTCAAATAATATCCAAACCCTATTTTGTCAGAGAGTGGGTTCAAAAGCTTCTTACCCCTCATTTTCCATTAGAAAGAATAAATGATAATATAATAATGATATATTAAAGATTAATTAAGGGCTAACTGATAATATAATAATATATTAAAAGATTAATTAAATATAATTAAAAATAAAATAAATTAATGAAGGATAATACATCATAAAAAGATAAATAAAAGAAAAATACTAATAAGAATAATACAAATAAACAACTTAAAATAAAAAATATAAAGATTAAAAGTTAATAGAATAAATAGATAGAAAATGATTTTTTATAAATGTATATATATATGAATATAGATAACTGATTTATTTTTAACTTTTTAAATCCTGAGTAACGCCGGTAGTTCTCCTTGTATATAAAAATATGTCTATCCAATACAAATAATTAATTCACAATTATAAGGTTTCAAGTACCCACTTCTATTTGATAGTATTAGTTACCGTAGTGTTCAATCGTGAGTGCATCACTAATCAGGTTTTGAGTAAAAATGCTTGCTTGATTGATTGGTTGATTTTAACGGCATGCCAATCCATATGTGGGGATTTTATGCCTTGAGGTAAAGGAATTGTGTTCATTATACGTTCATAAAACTATATGGAGTAGGACTATTCTAAAGAAGAGTTGATTCTTGGAATTTTGTAGAATGTTCAGCAAACGCCACAGCAAAGTACTGTTACATACTCCTACACATATACCCATGTTGGGTATATACACTAGTGTTCTTTTACTGGAGAGAAGGGAGCTAGATAGACAGATAGACAGAGAGATGCATAGATGCATATTTGCATTACTTACTTTCTTCTCTGTTACTTCGTCTGGCCATTGTGTGATCGCTTAGTTCTTGACTTCTATTTTGTTGGTTGTTCATATTTGATACATTTCTTCTTCTTAGTCAGTCTTACCAAGACATTCATCAACCAACAACGCCATGTTATTTCTTTAAACTTTTATTCTTAATGTAAACTTTCATTTCTTACTCACTACAGCGCGCGTGTAGGTGAGTCCAACTAACTAAGCAAGAAATATCTTTCTTGCTTAGGCTCCTCGTTGTAACTGGTTAACTAATTCGAAACTAGGTGACGTGCTTACTTTTGGTGTTCACTTGTGATATTCCATGGAAAGGGCCGTCCGTGATATGAAAAAGGACCATCCCTGCAGAAATACAGGGTGTTGCCAATATTCTATGCCACCGCATAGATTATGCAACAATACGTGTTGGAGTAGTGAGTTAATAGCAAGTTGGTTCTTATACTTCCATATGTTACCAACGCTTACGTATAGAAACACAAGATATATGTGTCAAACGAATTATATGCCTTAGGCTTCTTTCATTAAAACTGAATGTGATATGACGAGTTGAATTCGTAGAATAAACACATCAAACGATTCGTTTTAATAAATAAAGACTTTAAGAGACAGAAAATTCATGCGGGGAGAGGAGGCGGAAGACAATAATAAAAGATGGTGGGATTTTATAGCATATCAACTCTTGTTGGGTTATTTTATGCCGAAAACATTTTATTTTAATAATTCTTCGTGGGTATTCAATTTTTTAACTCAATATTTTTAAACGCATCTAACCCATAGATGGGACCCTAACAGGAACTGCGCTAGGCTAGGGAGATTGTTTTTGCATCTGCAATGGAGTGCAACGCCTACTATCAGCTCTCCACTTTACTTCACAGGTCAAAGCTGTGCTACTCATGCGCTGAGTTAGCGAAATTCTGGTATCGAACCCGAAACCTCACTCATCTTAGTTTCATACACAGGACACCTTTCTGTGGGGGGTTTACCCATCAGCAGGGGATACAGTCAGCCTATTTTAAGCCCTGCCCACAGGACACTGTTGGCTTAAATATTGCTCTGAATCAGTGTTTGGAGGAGCACTATTCTTCTTATTTTTTGTACCTTTTTGACACACCGTGTATTCTGAAAAAAATTAACATTCCATTCATTGTTCATTTCTATCTTGGTAAATACAGCTTCAAACTCGGCACTTTTATGACACACCTTGTATTCTGAAGAAAATTAACGTTCCATTCATTGTTCACCTTGTATTCTGAAAAAAAAAATTCAATTCATTTCTATCTTGGTAAATACAGCTTCAAACTCGGTACTTTTATGACACACCTGTATTCTGAAAAAAAAATAACGTTCCATTCATTGTTCATTTCTATCTTGGTAAATACAGCTTCAAACTCGGTACTTTTATGATACACCTTGTATTCTGAAAAAAAATAACGTTCCATTCATTGTTCATTTCTATCTTGGCAAATACAGCTTCAAACTCGGTACTTTTATGACACATCTTAGGTATTCTGAAAAAAATTAACGGTCCATTCATTGTTCATTTCTATCTTGGTAAATACAGCTTTAATCTTAATACTTTTTTGACATACCTTGTATATCCAATCAAAATATAAAACTGCTAAATGAAATTAAAATTTCTAAGAATGTTCCGGGATTATTGATTGTGAATTGTTACTTCCAATCTCTATAAATCAAATCAAATATGAGAAGAGTATTGATTTTAATTCAAGGTAAGTGTATAAAATTAAGATTGTTTACTGAATGTGTCAAACCCCGAAGTGTAGAGCAGCCAAAATGTTATAAAAACAATGAATCTGTAAAAACTGATCCACAAACCAATATATTATAATATCAATCTTTCTTTCTGAATGGATCCTGTTTGATAAATGTACAAAACGCCCTCGAAGGCAGACAAATTTGGTTAATAAAGATATGAAGGCGACTGTGTAACAAATTATAGTTGGAGTTCTTGAAACTATCCCCGAAAGACTAGGAAAAGAGATTGGATAAATAGTAGGGCAGACTAGACTATTTAACCCTAGTTAGACAAACTGTCTAGGAAAAAGAAAACTTTGAATTCAAACCTGTTAAACTTAAGAAATTTACCACGAACAGATATATATATTATATATATATATATATATATATATATATATATATATATATAATTGTTACCTTATTTTTATTTACACTTGCATTGTGATAGCCTTAAAAACCTACCACCAAACAAATAGAATGGACCATATGACCTTTAGGCACCCCTTTTGCGATCTCGATTCATAAGGACATGTTTTTCATTTACACCGTCAAAATCCTGTTGATTGTTAGGGGTTTGAGTTAGGTGTTAGGGCTAGGGGTTAGGGTTAGGGTTAGGTGTTATAGTCAGGGGTTAGTTTTATAATTTTTAAAAACTCTAAAAATCGTCTGTTAACAAACAACCTGATTTTGACGGTGTAAATGAAAAACATGTCCTTATGAATCGAGATTGTAAAAGGGGTGCCTAAAGGTTATATGGTCCAATAGAAATAATTAAGTGCATTTGAAAAATTTTGATTGCAAGGGTATTTGAAAAATTTTGAGTCAAACTGAAAGTAGAATTATTAGTTCAACTAAGGAGCCACAAAGTATTTAGTCAAAAACTGAAAAATCAAAAATAAACATTTGAGACTTTCGTTATAAATTAATATCCTTTGGGCAAATATACATTAAATCAACACAGCATCTTCTTTAACACACTCAAGGATTCTTTTTAGTGGCAAGAAATAAAACGTTTTTTTATTGTGTTTTTGTTTTTTTAATTCTTTTTTTATTTTTTAAGTGCGATTTACCGAATGACAGACTAATGAATCCTGAAAGGCAAACAACATGAACTTTTATTTTTCACTTGGATAAGTAAAGTAAAGTAAGGTCGTCGGGGTGGCCTAAAGTCGGTATCAGCCAATCAACTCCCTCGAGAGTCTATCCCCTTTTCACTAACGCTATACCAAGGAGATTGTCTTAGCGTCTGAGGTGGAGCGCCACACCTGCCATCAGCTTATCACTCTACTGCACAGATTTCTGTGCTACTCATACACTGAGTTGGTGAGGGCCGGTATCTAACTAGGATCCTTGTGGTTTCTAGCCGAACGCTCTACCAACTGAGCTGTTTTTTTTCAATATCCATGTGTACAGTAAGTCGTTGGTGTGGTCTAAAGTCGGTATAAGCCTGACAGCGAGGGAGTCTATCCTCTTTTAACTAGCGCTAGACGAAGGAGATTGTTTTGGCATCTGAGACTGAGCGCCACACCTACCATCAGTTCCTCATTTTACCGCCCAGATCCCTGTGCTACTCATACGCTGAGTTGGCGAGGACCGGTATGGAACTAGGAACCTTGTGGTTTCTAGCCGAACGCTTAATATATATATATATACCTTTAACACACACACACACACACATATATATATATATATATAT
>CM042142.1:100657598-100672598 GCA_023376005.1 Doryteuthis pealeii
GCGGCGAGCTGGTATGATAATATCTGTGCTAAAATGTGGTTGCTGAGGGTGTTATTGTTCTGGGTGTGACGTTAAACTGCATCTTGTGATAACGTTCTAATTATGGAGCTCTGATGAGTGCAGAGTACTCGCTCATTGCCATAACTCATAGGTCCACTCGAGCAGTAGAACCGGTTAGGGTCCCCTCTATGGGTCAAATAGACAAAAAAAGGGTTTTAAAAATATGTGGTCTTGTTTCGTGTCTGAGGTAATTATGCCAGCGATTGGTGTTCTAAAAAAGATGTAAAGTCGTCGTGGTGGCCTAAAGTCGGTATCAGCCAATCAGCGAAAAAGTGAAAAATTATGCTTGAAACAAAGTAAGTAAAATCGGTGGAGTGGCTTATTATTGGTAACAGCCAAACAGTGAGGGAGTCTATCCCATTTTAACTAGCATTAGACCAAGGAGATTATTTTAGCGTCTGAGGTGGAGTGCCACACCTACCACCCGCTCCTTACTTTAACGCACAGATCCCTGTGCTACTCATACGCTGAGTTGGCGAGGGTCGGTATCGAACTAGGAACCTCGTTGTTTCTAGTCGAACGCTCTACCGACTGAGCTAACCCGGCCCTTCCCGGTAAAAACCAAGAAGTTCAAATGTTGATTTTATTTATTGAGGCAGACAGTATATTTGCACAAGGAAGATTGGCGCAACAATGTCTTCCTACCCAGATTTTCTCCAATGTTATCCTGTTATATACTAAATAAAGTTTACCAAACTACGGGGTGGGTGTCAAAAACTAATGCTAATTCTTTTTAGAACAGGTATAATTACCAACACATGAACATGTATCATACATCAAAATGAAGTTGGTCCTCTGTGGATTACATCCCTACTCCTCCACTAGTCACCGTTTCTCCCAATAGCTATGTTCAACCTTCAAACGAGAGCATGTATTCCTGTCCCGTCAAATTCTTTTAACTGTTCTTTGAGCCATTTCTTCACTACAGATTTTACTTCCTCGTCACTGGAATAATGTCTGCCTCTCAAACATTGTTTCGTGGGACCGAAGGGATGATAGTCTGAAGGCGCTAAATCTGGTGAGTATAAAGGATGCGGTTGTTACATAATCTATGTGGTTGCATAAGATTATTGTCAATCCCCTGTAATTCTGAGGGGATGACCCCTTTCATACAATGGCCGGGTCCTTTATGGAAAATTACAGAAGCCGCCAAATATGTGAAGTCACGTGGGACCTTTTTCAGAGTCCCCAGTTTGCAGTTGGACGTCAGGCAGAGCAGTCGGCCATTTTGTGCTCTGCCTAAGGCTGGGACTCGCGCGCGCTATGTTAGTCAGATATTTAGTTACGTGAATTGTATATAGTTAAGAAAATAAAAGTTTATATAAGTAAAATGTTCTTGTGGTTGATGAATGTCTTGGTAACAAGACTAAGAAATGAATCCAGGACGACCAGCCAGCAGGAACATAGCAAGAAGACCAGACCTTAGAAGATATACCAGACCAAGATGTTAGAAGATAGACGATCAGAATACCAAAGCCGGCCAGAAGAAATACGACCAGAGTAAGACGTAAGAAAGGTATATAAGGTTATATAGATTTGGTATGTGAAAACGCCAGTATATAACAGCGGTAAAGTTGTCCACCCAAATGAGGCGATTTTCTCCCTTGTACTGATACTTCTGTGTGGTCACGCATTGTCATGCGGAAGGAGGACATTATCGATTAGCAAGTTGGGTCTTACTCATCGGATTCTTGCTCTGGGCCTCGTTAGGGTCTCAATGTAGGTCTTATTTTTTTTTATAAAAAAACGTTACATGAAATAAAGAAAATGGCATTACTTTTTGATTCACCCTCGTACCTTAAATCGCAATCAAAATAGTTCTACTTTTTTTTTTATGTAGACGCAGTCATAATTTCATTATAAGGAACAACTCTTCGTAAATTTGATAAGCATCCAATGAACAAATCTCACCTGTCTTGGCGTGAAATGGCCAATTTAATTTGTCTTCCAGCAGCAACAAAAAAACAAAAAAGAAAAAAAAAAGATGACATGAAAGTGTCTCATTCGACATATGATACCTCTTGGCACAGAATAAAAACTTCTGGCAAAATAAATAATTCTTAAAAAACAAAAGCAAACCCAAATAAACACGTCATAAGAGGAGAAATAAATAAGAGAGAAAAAAAGCGGCGTAATATTAAAGAAGAGATAGACAAATATTGTTCATAACAATACTGCTCTATTTCATTGCGTATACATTTTATTGTTATATGTAGTCGCGTTTTGTAATGGTTACCTTCGTAGGAAATGAAACCGATGAGATGAGTTCGATTCCTGGAAGAGGTTGCTTTTGTTCACATAGTGCTAATACCCTTGGAAAAGGTATGAATCCAACTTTCTTTCCATCAGCTATGCAGGGCAAACTGTACACTTTAACTTTCGTTAGGCAACCAGTCTTGGAGAAGGAATGCTCTGCATTTAAACCTGTTAAACTCCGCTTGATTTTGTGTCACATCCTGTTCGTGCAGAGGGTCTGATAAATATGTATATCCATAGCCCCATGCAGAGTTCTCCACCGACAGTCTTTTGAAAAATCTGAAAATGTTATTCGTCTTAGATCGTCTGGTGGTCGTAAACTATATACACCGATGTATGTAAGTTAAAACATCGCTCCTTAATGCCAGCTGTCGACGGCCGACAGTTTAAGGAGTTTAAGATCGAACCAGGGACAGAACAACAGTGGAATATTAAGATTAGGTTTTTTGTTCTGTTTTTTTTTTTTTGTGTTCTTTTATTCCTATGCTTCAAAATACCAACAAAAAACCCCCAAAAAGCAACGTTCACAAGAACAAAGTTTACACACACACACACACACACACACACATATGTATATATATATATATATATATATATATATATATATATATATATATATATATATATATAATGATAGACGCGTGGTGTAAGGATTATCGTCGTAGGAAATGTGGTATAATGCTTCCAAGATTTGTTCAAGACATCACCATGGTTGAGAAGCTCCCATCTAGCTTTTTCTCTAAACGTTTAGTTAGTGTGCATGTGTTGCAGCTGTACAGTAGCACTGATACGGCTACTACTTGGAAGAATTCTCGCTTTATCTCATCAGTGAGATCAGATTTCTATAGGATCAATAATCTCTATAGCAGTACATGCCTTTCTTATACGTATATTGACATCACTTTATGTAGATAAGATATTGCTACCTAGGTATGTGAACAGGTCGACCCGTGATGCTTAAAGATAGGACCCAGGTGGTTGAGCAGTCCATGACATTCAATATTCCACTTTGGTCCTTACTTGGGCTAGAGGGTCGGTCGGAGAGGCCCCCTCCGATCAATCGACTGGTCACGTCAAGCCCTAGCACCTATATGATCGCCCAAACCCTATTGCCCTTATAGCAAGCCCCAACCCCTTTTTATCATATGCGTACTAGAAGGCTGTGGCTGAGTGTCTACATGTCCTGGGAATGACGTTAAACTCTATCTGATGGTGAGGTTCCCGTTTTGGAGGTTTGGGGAATGTGAAGTACCCCTTCATCACCATTGCTTCCTGGTCCACTCTGACTCGGAGTGGTAGTACCTGTTATGGTCCCATCTGTGGGTTAAATAGAAAAATGTGTTCATGAAATACTGAGTATCCATAAAGAATTAATTAATTTCAAAACTTTATCGGCATTAAATGACCCACTGAGTTTGATATGCCGTTTAACAAACCAAACCTCTCTCTGGCACCGAGGCTTGATTCCCACACTTCGATGACTCTATTTGACCATGGACTGTAACAAAACCCCCAATGCTTATAACGATGTAAGGAATAGTGTCCAAGAAACGCAATTTGTAATTGAAGAGTTGTTTGTTATTAGGAATATTCTTGATAGAATTATAATCAGATCAAGCAACTTAAAAAAAACATTATCATTACAATGAAGTCATGTTAAAAACATTGGTTCCCACTAGATCACCAAAATTAATAAATGATGAACCTGTTCAATACTTAATTTGGTTAGCCACTTAAGTAACAACAGGTATTGTAAACAACCCGTCATTTGTTTATTAAATTGAATTGATTCGGTGTTAAATTACCCCAAAAGGGTTGATATGCCGTAAAATGAAACAAACAAACAACTAATTAAAACATTATCATTACAGTCAAGTCACGTTGAAAACACCGATTCCAGCTAGATAAATAAAATTAAGCAGCGCCGAGCCTATTCAATACTTAATTTGGTGACCACTTAGACAGCAGCAGGTACTATAAGCAACCTGAGTCATTTGTTGATCAAAATGGCTTGATTCGACATTAAATTAACAGAAAGAGGGTTGATATACGCTAAAATTAAACAACCAACATGTTTTAATATTTCTCTGAATGTTTGAGATGTTACTGCTGCCCTTGACCAGGATTGAACCTGCAATCCAGAGATAACTGTCACTTAGAAATGTCTTAACCTAACTCCTTTATCCACTAGGCCATGTCTCCAATTGGAAAAATAACAATCATCAAGATTATTATTATCTGTATTATTCGGACTATTGTCCTCATCTTCATTGTTATCTGTACAATTGTTATTTTTCCAATTGGAGACATGGCCTAGTGGATAAAGGAGTTAGGTTAAGACATTTCTAAGTGACAGTTATCTCTGGATTGCAGGTTCAATCCTGGTCAAGGGCAGCAGTAACATAGAATAATAATTAACACAACTACCTCTACCCCAGCTATGGTTAGCGGGATGAGAACAGGATACCCCCGTAGACTGAATAAAGGGTTAGTTTCAAAGTTCCGTGATGGCTCTCGATTACGACAAGAAGGTTCCCGAGTTCGAAAAGAAGGTTCCTAAGGTTCCTGAGTCAGACAAGAAATACCTGAAGACGGCCGGAGGGCACATCGATCGAAACGTTGTACAGATAACAATGAAGGTGAGGACAATAGTCCGAACAACGCAGATAATACCAACATGTTTTATTTGTTATTCCCTGGGCAAGTGGATTAGTCCGCTATAAAGTTCATAAAAATAATCCGGTAAACTTTCTTTCATTAAAATAGCATTATTCGGTATTGTTAGATTCTTAATAACGGAATCTCAGGCAGAAAATTGAAAGTATGAATCAAGAATTTTCAAATCTTTCAAATTAATAAAACGTATAAAAATATTAATGTGAATATTTTTTTCTTTTTTGCAGATCTTAAACCCTAAGGTATAATAAAACAAAGCGAAAAAAAAAAACATTGCCAAAAAGGAAATATCATACGTGATTTTTTTGGTTTTAAATTCCCAAATTGATACAAACCTGACGGTTGTTTATTTAAAAGAATGATAGAGTGAAATTATTTCCCTAAGGACTTTTTTAATGTGTAAAATTCGATACAGGCATAACTGCATAAATAACTAACTCATCAAATTAATTAAAGGGGCTGTGATAATAGAACACAATTCTTTTAGAATTATGAACTGAAAAATCTTTAGACTATTTCGCCCTTTATCATATACGTAACTAAACTTTTACAAAAATCCAAATTAGTTAATTTTTAATAGATTTTTACTATCAAACTATTTTTTGTCTAAAATTCTCTAATACAAAACGATTTTTTTTAAAACAAATTTTTTTCCACTATCTTAACAAATATCCTCGAGTCTGTAGAATTTACTCAAAGAATGATTTGCATCAGAATGTTCTCCAGTCTTTCTTGTCACCAATGCCAACTAGAATTTAGCGATAAAATTAACTTTTTATACGAGTTTTTTTTTTTTTTTTTCCTCAATTTTTTCGCTAAAAATGTTCATCTCAATTAAGAATACAACCAATCATGATTAAAGTGACAAAATGACTCAGCCAAAATAATTCTTTTTTTTTTAATTACTTGTTGAGAGAATTTGTGATTCTGAATGAAGAGAATTTTAATTTTGTTGAATTAGTCTCTTTCATACAATTTCCATCTCTGAACGTGTTCGAGAGATCCAAATTAACAAAGACATGGAAATGACAAAGAAATCGACAAAAACTCATTGGCAGTTTTGTTTCCACGTTTATTAGTATGTTAATAATAAATACCGGCCATCTTATTGAGATTCCAAACCGTCAACATATTTTTATTACTCATATGATTTTCACATGGAGGCGCGTGGTGTAATGGTTACCGTCGTAGAAAATTGACACGGGGACACGAGTTCAAATCCTGGACGTTGTTGTTTGCATTTTACATAGCGCAAGTACTTTTGGGGAAGGTATCTATCTAGCAATTCTCCCTCCAGGTATGAGTAAATAGTAGGGCAGATTTGGCTCTTTAGTCTTGATATGGCAACCGGTCTAGGAGAAGGAACCCTCTGAATTCAACCTGTTAAAATCCACTAAATTAATTGACCTTGTGTCACATCCAGACACACACACAACACACACACACACACACACATATATATATATATATATATATATATATATATATATATATATTCCTTTCCTTCTTTTCCTCACCACTGTTTATTTGATACAATATTTCTTCTTTCGGACCATATGGCCTCGATTCATGAGGACATTTTTTTTTCATTTGCACCGTCAAAATCCAGTTGTTTGTTAGGGTTAGGTTAGGGGTTAGGGTAAGGGCTAGGCTTAGGGGTTAGGTTTATAATTTAAAAAAAAAACTCGTCTGTTAACAAACAACCGGATTTTGACGGTGTAAATGAAAAAATGTCCTTATGAATCGAGATCGCAAAAGGGGTGTCTAAAGGTCATATGGTCACTTTTTTCTTTAACTTTATTCAGTTTTTCTACAGGGTTTGACAACCACACTTTTTTCTCTTTTCCTTCCTTCCGTCCTTTATATCACTCTATTTTTGTTCTCTTTTCTGTTCTATCCCCATTTTGTTTTGTTTTTATCTTTTCTGATTGTCTACGTTTTCCAATTTGCTACTTAATTTCTGATGAAGTCATTTAATAAAATAAAGACGAAATTGAACGGATTGTTTGTATTGGTTTCCAAGGGTTATTGGTGCTACGTGAAATGCCAACAGCCATGTCGAGGATTTGAAATCGGGTCAACGATTCCATTTCCTACGAACCATTGCACAACGCACCTATTCACACACGCACACACACATATATATATATATATAGTTAGATATATACACACACACACACACGCATATATATATATATATATATATATATATATATATAGGTCAAAGTCATTGGAAATGGACTCGTCATGCCGAGTTCAAATCCTGGATGTGGTAATTCCATTTCACTTAGCGCTAATATTTTTTGGAAAAGGTATGAATCCTACTCTCCCTCCAGCTATGGATAAATAGTAGGGCAGACCGGACTCTTTAACCTTGGTTAGGCAACTGTCTAGGAGGAGGAAAACTGTGAATTCAAACCTGTTGAACTCCGCTTAAAAGATTGACCTTGTGTCACATCCTGCTCGTGCAGAGCGGTTGGTATATATATAATATATTATATATATTATATATATATATATATATATATGGGGGGGGCGTGCGTGTAATTTTATCATACTAATTTGGCTTACGGTATATTTTATTATATATGAGAAATATATCGGGTTAACATCTTAGCGACAGCGGTTTCTGTAGCTACAGTAAAGCAGACATCTACGCATTACTTTTTATAGGGGAAAAAAGATACGCTAAATTTGACTAATATTATCAAGTATTGATCAGTCAGAGTGGCGCTGGAAAGGTCGTTCATAACGTCTTAGTAAATAATACAAACACTCACTGATATAGCTCAGAGGTAAAGAGATGTCTGTTGCATTCGAAACTTGTTACTTAACATACACTAACTTACTTACAAATGACGAGTTCAGTTTTTGCAGATTTTCTTTTTACTTTTAACTTACATCGGTTGAACTTGCACAACGGTCGGAAAATTAAAATGGAAAGTTTTTTTGGTGGTCCCCCATGGAAATTTAACTACAGTCTATGAATTAACTTTTTGCGAATTGGGTAATGGTTTTAGGGAATTAAGGTTGTTTTTTATTATGTATTGCTTTAAAAAAATAAACAACAAAAACCCCAAATTACTATAAATTTAATTAACCAGTGAAATTAATTATTGAACCCATTATTGAGATAGTTGTTTGTGTTAGTATTGCAATGTATAATTTCAATTAAACTTGGTTTAAAAAATATTTTCCAACATTAAATGTATAGTAATTTGGTTTTTTTTAAAGCAATACGTAATTAAAAACAACCATAATCCCCTAATTCGCAAAAAGTTAGTTCATAGACTGCAGTTAAACTGTCATGGGGGACCACCAAAAGACTTTCCGTTTTAATTTTCCGACCGTTGTGAAAGTCCAGCCCTTACATCGTTATGAATACTCATTGTATATGGTTGATTTTGCAAATATAAAAATGCCTTGTGCCATAGAGATAACCTCAGATATTTAAGAATGTTTAGAACCAATATTCATGCCAAAGAAAGTGCATTAACTATTGTTCTACCAGAAATAGATCTAGTTTTGCTTTAACGGCATATCAACCCAGTGGGTTATTTAATGCCAAATCCTATTTTGCATATGATTTTTAAGGGAATGCTTTGTAGATAAATATTTTGGGATATAACTTGCAAATCACACTCAAAATCCCATGATATTACTGAGCCAGAAAAAATAGAACCCAAATTATTTATTTATTTTCCCGTTAAACTAAACCCCAACCCTAAACCCTAAACCCTAACCTTAACCCCCTATAGTTAAAATTAACAGTTTTATTACAAAATTCGTGGGTTCTGTTTTTTCTGAGACACAGGATTTTGAGCATGATTTGCAAGTTTTACTATACTTTGTTTTTAAACAATTTGTTAAAGTGCAAGATAATAGTTGGTAATCAATTTTGCTTTACAGTTCTACTTTGGGAGAACTTATTTTTCATCTATTTAACCATATATGGGACTCTAACAGGTACTACCACTCTGAGTCAGAGTAGATCTGGTAGTAATCGCGATGAAGGGGTATTCCACACTCTCCAGAAATCCAGAATTGCAACTTCAGCACTAGATAGAGTTTAACGTCATATCCAGGACACTAAGACCCTGAGCTACCAGCTTTTAGCTCATATATGATATGGAAGCGCGTGGTGTAATTGTTAACGTCATGGAATATGGACTCGTCGCCCCGAGTTCAAATCCTGGATGTGGTAATTGTATTTCACTTAGCGCTAATACCCTTGGGTATAAATACTACTCTCCTTCCAGCTATGGATAACATTTTAGGGCATACAGGGCTCTTTAACCTCTGTTAGGCACCGGTCTAGGAGAAGGAAAGCTCTGAATTCAAACCTGTTGAACTCCGCTTAAGAAATTGACCTTGTGTCACATCCTGCTCGTGCGGAGGGATTGGTAAATATATACATGATAAAAAGCGTTGGGGTTTGCTATAAAGTCGGAGCAATCATATAGGTAGAAGGGTATGACCTGACCAGCCAATTGATTGGAGGGGGCTCTACAACCAAGCGTCTAACCTTAGTAAGGGACAAAGTGGAGTGTTATATGTCATGGACTGCTCAGCCACCAGGAATCCGTCCTTAAGCATCACGGGTTACCGCCCACAGCCAATAGGGGATCCTTGTTAGATAGATAGATAGATCCCTGTTAGATAGATAGATAGATAGATAGATTGATTGATTGACATGTACAGACCATAAGATACATAAATAGATAGATAGATGGATAGATATGAACAGAATGAAAGACAGACATACAGATCGATAGATAGATATAAAGAGATTGAGGTAGATAAACGGACAGACAATCCAACAGATACATAAATAAAATGATAGAGACTCCAACTTTATATAATATTTAATCCTTCAAAGTATCAAACACAGTGTGATTCTATCTTTATTCATCTCTCTCACTCACTCACTCACTCACTCATCTCTCTCTCTCTCTCTCTCTCTCTCTCTCTCTCTCTCTCTCTCTCATGTATCTAACTGTGTGTGTTTTATATATATATATATATATATATATATATATATATATATATATATATATATCAACCCCTCCGCACTAAACTGGCTACCTAGCCAAGTGTAACGAGCCCAGTCTGTCCTACTATTTAACCATGGGGTGAGCAGTTGAAGGTCTCCCTCTCCACATATATATATTATATGAAAACAACACAATATGCTGTTAAAGTGAAAAGATTTTATATCATATTTAACAGCATATTGTGTTGTTTTCATATCCTTTTATCTATACTTATACCGTCGGATTCATTTCCTTTCTCTTAACTTATATATATATATATATATATATATATATATATATATATATATATATATATATATATATAAAACTAAAACACACCAAAATAACCGTCTAGTAAAGAAAATAGCACCAGCTTCAAAAACATATTAAAATACTGCAACCTTTGCCAAGAAGAAAGAAATAGTTATCATAACATTCCTATGATCGTAATTTATATGCAAAAAAAATGCAGCAATAAATTAAATGCAATTGAAGAAATAAATTAGCAAAATGCGAAATTGCTACAGCAGTAGGCTAGAACGCTGTACCTAAAATCCTAAATGATGAAAACCAGCCTTTCCAACATGCCCCTCAGACTGAACTAGCCCTGCCACTATGACTCAGGCTAAATTTCAAAATTCAAATTTGATTTTTAAGGATGTGGGTGTGTCTCCGTTCATATATATATATATATATATATATATATATATATATATAAGGAGTTTAGTATGTACGTGTCGACGTATAACTCCAAACCGGGAGGTCACTCAGGTTTGAAATCTTGCATACACCTTGATATCCTTCTATCTAAGAAGCACGCCAAATTTGCTTATTGATTTGTTACTAATTAAGGTATGTAATTAAGAGACACACCCATGCTGTTAAGAATCGACTTTTAAATTTTAAAGTATTTTTCCAATATACATATATGTGAGTTGACGTGCGTTGTGCATATTTATGAGATTTCAAAATACATTGACTGAAAAGAATGGGATTTTCCTTTATTTATATTTTACTCTGTATATATGAATATATGTCCATATATGTATGTTTATATATATATATATATATATATATATATATATATATATATGTATGTATGTATGTATTTATGAATATATATGAATATATGTGCGTATATGTGGATATATATGTATATGCATATGTAAATATATGCATGTGAATTTGATTTATATGTACGTTTGAGTTCTCAACTTTTTTGTTAAACTTTATATATATATATATATATATATATATATATATATATATATACCAAGCTTGTTGGTAGACCTTTGCGGGAAGAAAAAAAAACAGCAAATAGTTTTGATTGTAAAAATATACAACCAAACATCACCTGGGAAAAAAATTTCCAAAAAAGAAAATACCAAGATAGTCGTACCAACCGAAAATAATCGGTTGATACTATAATACTTGGCCAAAAGAAGAAACAACACACACACACACACACACACACACATATATATATATATATATATATATATATATATATGTGTGTGTGTGTGTGTGTGTGTGTGTGTGTGAAAAATATATATATATAAACCGCCAGGATATTCTAAAACTAAAAAGTAAAGAGCGTTCAATACCTAAGTAGAGCAAATAATAAAGTTACACCTAATGAGTCAAATATATCTACTAACAGTTTCGCTTAGTGCTCTACAGGGCAAAGGTCTGACTCTTTGCCCTGAAGAGCACTAAGCGAAACTGTTAGTAGGTATATCTGACTCATTAGATTTAACTGTATATATATATATATATATATATATATATATATATATTATATTCATATTATGTATGAATTATAAAGACTGTGCTAGGTACCTAGATTTCAACAGTTTGTGTTCTCTAGCTAGAGTTGTAGGTAATGAACAAACTGATAAATAACCAGATAGGAATAACACACCCTGATGCGGTAGTGCACCAGAGACACCTCTATGACAATATCTTTGATTTAAGAGACGCGTCACCAATAAAGATAAAATGAACACATTTAGTCCCGACGAAGATATATGGAGAATGCACTTACCTATAAACTACTACGGCTAGTTTTCTATAAAGTATCCCCTGTCCTCAACAAATCAATACTCAAAGGATATGAGATACTTATAGCCATGAACAATGAAAAAAACGAAAGAAAATATTTTGAATGAATAAAGTCCAACATTTCACTGTTAAAATCGGTGAGGTGGTATTGTCGGTATCAGCCGGACAGCGAAGGAGTATGTCATTTTTTCACCAGCGCTAGACCCGAGAGATAACTTTTGCATCTGAAGTGGAGCACCAGATCTACCATCAGCTTTCCACTTTTTTGATCAAAGCTGTACTACTCATGCTCTTAGCTGGCGAAGGCCAGTATCAAACCCGGAACCATGTGGAACCTAGGTTGGTGCTCTACCAGTTAAACTAAACGGACCATGACACCATTAGGCACACCAGCCCAAAAAGGAACTGAATTTTGCTTTTCACCGGTTGTTAGTAAACAAAACAGCCGGCCGATAAAAACCAGTAACATTTTTATACTAAAATAGTTTTAATTTTAATTTAAAAAAAACAACTATTTCATGTTGTTGTCGTTAGCATATGTGAAAAAATTAATTTTGCACTAAAGATAAGCTAATATTTTTATTAAAAAAAAAAAAACTTAAAACGAAAGACATGTTTATTTATTTTCCATGTGCCTCTACGGATAGTTAATATTAAAAAGTATTTATTTAAAAAAAGATTTTGCTAGGGTTAGGGTTAGGGGTTAGGGCTAGCGTGAGCTGTTATTATTATAACCTTATAATATACTTATTATAGCTTAAATGATTCCCGTGTTAAACGTGTCTAACGTTAAAAGTTTTATAATTAAAAAAGAATTGCTATTGAATTAACAACATGAAATAAGTAAAAAAAAGTGTCTTTAAAATAAAAACGTGTCTTTTGTTTATAGTTTTATAATTTTAAAAAATCCGTCTAAAAATCGTCTGTTAACAAACAACCGGATTTTGACAGTGAAAAGCAAAACATGTCCTTTTGAATCTAGGTCGCAAATTGGGTGCTTAATGGTGTTTTTGGTCCAACTAAACAAACCCTTAAAAAATAAGAAAATAAATTAAACCGCTAATTAATCCCTTGTAACATCCACATTTTGTTTTTGTTGAAATAGAATTGCGCTCTGAAGAATTTATTCTTACAGAAAAACATTTCAATTGAATGTTCTGTATTGTCTTCCGTCTGTCTGTTTGTCCGTGTCTCTTTCTCTCTCTTCATTACTTCCAGGTCAACTCTGATCTGTGATGGGAGAACCTGTGCTGGTCGAATAGATTTGTTAAAGAATTATTCGTATTCGAGAGGACTGAGTACAAAATAAAACTCTTAAGAAGCAACTACAAGAAAAGTCTTAATATGAACGTACACATACCACGATTCCCTAACCTCTAGACATAAAATAACCCGACATGCTGGACATGCTCTTAAAACCAATCTATCAATCACTCAATTTTGTGTTTAGCACACACACACACACGCACACACACATATATATATATATATATATATATATATATATATATATTGAGAGAGAGAGAGAGAGAGGGGGGAGAGAGAGATTTCATCAGAGTGCTTGCATCAGACTGAAAACGCTTCATGAATTTTTGTTCGCAAAGCCAAAAGGATATATATATATATATATATATATATATATATATATATATATATAGAGAGAGAGAGAGAGAGAGAGAGAGAGAGAGGGGGGGGACGGGGCAGACAGAGACAGAGAGGATATATTGTGTGTCGGGTCGTATCTTTTCTTTTTGGTGGGGCAAGTATTCTATTAATTTCTTTTCTAAAACTAGGCATGCATATAATTGTACGTATTGTTTTTAAAAAAAATCAAGGTTATATTTTGCTGTAAATGTGTTTTAAAATCTATATGAAAAATTGATTCTAATCCGCACTCATTTTCAAGTTAAAAAGACTCAAGGCCAAACCTAATCGATACATTTACTTAGCCCGGCTTAATCTGCCACATAGGCACAGAGATTTAGAAAAGATCGAACCTACTTCACTGTCCCTGCTCTGTGAGACTGCCTCGTTAGTTCGCCAGAGGAGTGTACATCTTGCTTATGTAGGTATAATATATGTATGTGTGAGTAGACGAGACGAAGAGCGTGAGAGAAAGAATGTAAGTGTGTGTGTGTGTGTGTGTGTGTGTGTGTATGTGTGTGTGTGTGTGTTCAGATATGAGAATAGGATAGATGAAGCTGATGATGTAGTAATATAGAGCCGGCTTCAATGTGAATCACATTAATATAGAACTGACGGTGACAGTTTACGTAATACAAGCTATAAGAAATTGAGAGAAAAAAATGAAGCAAAGACTTGACCAGCTGCCTCTGACGAAAAAGCCTGACAGCTAAAAACTACATCGAGACAGAAAGAAAAAGAAACCATACAGCGAAAGAGAGACAGAGACAGACACAGAGAGAGACACAGAGAGAGAACGAGAGAGAGAAAGAGAGTGTGTGTGTGTGTGCGTGAGAGAGAGAGAGAGGGAGAGGGAAAGGGAGAGGAAGGAGGAGAGGCGGTTTGTTTCACCTTCTTAAGTTCGGCCTGAGTGTTAAGGTTGTCATTGTTGTGTCTGGTCACGTTCCACTAGTCTCTCCGGCCCGTACAAGCCACTATACGAGTCGGGGGGCAGACAGTTGTGGATCGATAAATTGTTTAAGAGCACAATGGTTATGATGGGGGGTCGGTAGGTAGAGGGTAGCGAGGAGACCGGAGAAGTTTGATGTGACTACTGATGCTGATACCTTTAAAACAACAAACAGATTTCCAGTGTAGACAAAATCAATAACCCACCTGATGCCTAGACGCTATATTTCTGTTTTCTTATCAATTGAATTATTTGATTCGTCATTTTTTGTCCTGTCTGCCATAACGCCTCTCATTACTTACTCCCCTTCCTCCACCTTAT
>CM042142.1:100677598-100692730 GCA_023376005.1 Doryteuthis pealeii
TATATTATATATATATATATATATATATATATATATATATAGAGAGAGAGAGAGAGAGAGAGATAGATAGATAGATAGATAGATAGATAGAATAATACTTAGTTAAATAGACTGTCATACATAGATGTATACACAGACAGACAGACAGACAGACAGACAGACAAACAGATTGATAGATAGAATCAAACAGACAGACAGACAGATAGATAGATAAATAGATAGATAGATAGATAGATTCAGAATAAGATAAATAAATAGACAGATATACATACCAATAGACTGGCAGATAGATATATAAATATATATATATATATATATATATATATATATATATATATATATATATATATATCTGCCAGTCTATTGGTATGTATATCTGTCTATTTATCTATCTTAATCTGATTCTATCTATCTATCTGTCTGTCTGTTTAATTCTGTCTATCAATCAATCTGTCTGTCTGTCTGTCTGTCTGTCTGTATATATGTATGTATGCCAGTCTATAGATAGATAGATAGATAGATAGATAGATTGTTTGATAGATAGATTAAGACTTAGTTAAATAGACTGACATATGTACATATATACAGACAGACAGGCAAACAGATTGATTGATAGATAGAATTAAACAGACAGATAGATAGAAATAAAGAAAGAACGAAGCAAGCCTCAAGAAAGAAATCGGTAGTCACATGCATCTACCCTTCTAGATGAACATATGTTGGTTTTGCGAGGGAAATAACTAAATCATAGAAATTGGTTGAATAAATAACAAACATCAGGTAAAATGCCTAGTGCAATTCCCAAAAAGCGAGGCTCAGACTTTCAGAAATAACTTTTGAGCGAGATACAAGTTGAAAAATGATTTATTTCTGTCTCTGAATTATACAAACCTTTCACATCTGACGTCTCTTGTGTCCAGTAATCACATAGATCTTATTGGTTGGATGTCATTAAAGTTGGGAGGAGAAAAATGCTAGAGAGGAAAGAGTGAAAATAAGAAAACAGATAGAGAGAGAGACAGAGAGGAGGAGGGAGTGAAGGTCGTAGATTGAAGGGGAGAAAAAGAATAGAGAGAATAATGTATCTACTGTGAGTTAAGGAAGAGAAAATAAAAACACTTAAGTTTCCATTTTTATTTCAATATTTTTCGATAAAAGCGAGAAAGAAAGTGTGAATAGAAATGAAAAATGAAAATGAGGGAATGAAGCTGAAAAGGCAAAAAGATAGATGGAAAGAGGGAAAAAGATAGAAAAAAGAGGAAATAAGAGAAATAAAGATTGATAAGACAAAGAAGAAAAGAAAAGAAAAGAAAGAAAGAAAGAAATGAATGAAATAAATAGGAAAGAACGAATGAAAGAAAAGAAGAGAACAAAGGAAAGAAAGACAGGAAGAAAGAAATCGTAAAAATTGAACAAACCAAAAGGACAAAGAAAGAAAGAAAGAAAGAAAGAAAGAAAGAAAGAACGATGAAAAAAGAACACTAAAAAAATCAAGTGACAGAAAGAGAGAAGGAAAAAAATCAGAAAGAAAGAGATAAAATCTAACGAAGAAAGAAAAAGCAAAAAAAAAAAAAAAACAATGTAAGAAAAGAATAAAGAATAAGAATGATGGGAAACATAAACCAACAAAAAGAAGAATAACACAATGGATGAAAAACAGAAAGAAAGAAAGAGTGAAAGAAAGAAAGAATGAAAGAAAGAAATAGAGAGAAATGAATGAAGTCGAAAATAGCGAAAAGGAAGGAAAGTAGAAGATAAAGAAAAAGAAGGAATGAATAAAGTAAAAACCACTGAAAAAAAGAAGGAAATAATGCTGAAAGAATGAAAGAGATAAGGAAGAAGAGAAAAAAGAAATTATGAAGAAAATAAAGAAAGTCAGCAAGAGAGAAGCAAAGTAATGAATTGAAAGAAAGAACAAAACGTTATTAACTCTTTGACTACCAAATATCCCCAACGGCTACACCGAATTTCCTTGGTATTTTTTTTTTTTACCTGTATGATGAGATATTTCAAAGTTCACTATCTATTTACCTCAGAACTCATTCTACTCAAATAAATTGCTATTATGATTTTACTCTGTGTCCTTCTGCTCAATTATAATGTACTAACTATAAGATTTTGTACTTTGTTAAGAGAGCCGCTGTGAGAGGTTTAAAGTAGGCAAATAATTGAAGAAAGTATATATATATATATATATATATATATATATAGTATTCAAAAAAAGAAAGATAAGGCAAAAAGAAATGGAAAGCAAAATTCAAAATTCTAGACAAAGAGAGCTAAATGCATAAAATAAACAATACAACAAAAATTCAATAATGAATAATTCAAATGAACAAAAAGAAAGGACGAAAGAAAAAAAAAAAGGAAGGAAGAAGAGATAAAAATTGAACAAATAAAAAAGTTTTTTAAAAATTAAAAAAAAAATACAAAAACAAAAATAAATTTACTATTTCTCTGAATGTTTGAGATGAGGCTTCATGATTAGTATTATCTGCGTTATTCGGACTATTGTCCTCATCTTCATTATTATCTGTACAACGTTTCGGTCGATGTGTCCTCTGGTATTTCTTGTCGGACTCGGGAAGCTTCTCGGACTCGTGAACCTTCTTTTCTGACTCGGGAACCTTCTTGTCGTAATCGGGAGCCATCACGGAACGTAAACCTTTATTCAATCCACGGGAGTATACTGTTCTCAATCCATTTAACATAACTGCGGTAGAGGCGTTAAGCTGTGTTAATTATTATTCTATGATACTGCTACCCTTGGCCAGTCCAGAGATAACTGTCACTTAGAACTGTCTTAACCTAACTCCTTTATCCACTAGGCCATGTGTCTAATTGAACAATCCAGTGTGAATTTTGGGAACTTATTAACCTAATGTTTTGTTCTGGCTAGAATATCTACCTATTCAATTATGTATGATATGATTTTTTACCTAGACTCATAATGGGTGTGTTTTTTTGTGTTTTTTTTATGTAATCTAATTGTGATGATCGAACTCGATATTCAATAGTAATGGATCGGCGAGCTGCATCTGGTGGTGAGACTCCAGTTCTGGAGATCTGGGAGATAGAGTCACCTCTTCATTGCCAGTTCTACATTGACACGGATTATTATTTAATAGTAATAGTTACATAACAATATAATTTCCTGAAAAAAAGACTGACTTCGGCATTGAATTATCTAACAAGGGTAAACTTGCCGGAAAAGCAAACAATCAACTGCACGTTAGAAATGTTTCAATCGATTCGATAAAAAAAAGTCTAAGAATCATATTTTTAAGCTTGTTAAGATTTAATTTTATATTAGGTGTATTTAGTATGTAGGTTTCCTGAAGCCAAATGAAAAGATTCCTCTTCCACCATCTCTCTCTCTCTCTCTCTCTCTCTCTCTCTCTCTCTCTCTCTCTCTATCTATCTATCTATCTATCTATCTATCTATCCCTGTGTATGTCTGTATCTATCTATCTATCTATCTATCTATCTATCTATCTTTCTCTGTCTTCTTCTGATGTATGTCTGTCTGTCTGTCTGTCTCTCTCTCTATCTCTGTCTATCTCTGTCTGCTCTCTCTGTCTGTCTGTCTGTCTCTCTCTCTCTCTCTCTCTATATATATATATATATATATATATATTTATATATGAACATGAAGTCGTCGGCGCTTGGTTACTGACAATTTCTTGCCTATTCGATTTTCAAACTAAATGCTTGGTTTGAAAATCACCTAGTCGAGGAAATGTCAGTAAACAAACGCCGTTGACTTCATGTTCACGATACCCTAACCTAGATATACATGGAGTGTACAAAATATTAACCCTATCTATCAAAATAAAACCCTATCTATTCATAAACATAGTACACCATATATATATATATATATATATATATATATATATATATATATATATATTATAACAAGTAAGGGTAACGTGGACATGAAATCAACGGCAGTTTTTCGTCTATGCGATTTTTAAACCAAATAACATAGACGAAAAACTGCCAGTTAGCAAGCGCCGTTGACTTCCTGTCAATGCTATCCAAACTTAAATATACACGCTCCATTACTGATATTGAGCACTATTTATTTATGAACATAACACACTATCACGATACCCATGGTATTTAAGGCCTTTTTATTCACAAATAAAATATATGTATATATATATATATAATGGTGAGCAAACTGGGTTAGCAAATCATTGTTAGTGAGTTCGATTCTCACTGGGTACCCCTACATCTGGCCTTGGGCCGCATCTACGCTAAGTTTAGTAAATACCTATATACACACACAAACACATACACACCGACATATATATATATATATATATATTATATATATATATATATATATATATATATATATTGTGTGTGTGCGCCTGTGTGTATATGTATGTGTGTGAAGGCGGATAGGTATACGTATAAATGTAAGCATGAATATAAAATCATATTTCTTTGGTCTTTAACATTAGACATATATTTTAGTATTTTCTCCGGTTTTAGGAACTATAAAATATGCTGATGTTTTAACATCTTACTGTCTATGGTTGTGAAAAGGTTTGTCTGAAAAGAGTGTTTCTGATTGGCCAAAAAGCATAAATCGTCTTTTCCGTCTAATTTGCCCAACTTGTCAAGACAGCAGGACTTCTGGACGATGTTGTTTGGAAAGAAGCCAGTCAGCTGATGGAGGATTTGATGTCTGGAAAGATTATATACACTCGTATATTTTTCGGTCAGCTATCACATACACACGGACCAACTCACCTTCGCTTTCGGGTATCAAGTACGCGTTTTCTCCTCTTTCACACTCTTTTCGTCTGACAAGGAGGTTTGGAAGAAAAGTTCCCAGTCCAACTAATGAATAAATGACTTTTCAAATTCATATTGTATTTTATTTGGTGAATTAGAATAAAATCAAGAAGTGATGTTCTCAGTGCAGAAAGAAATACGTGGAACAGCATCTGCGTCAAAGACAACACGTCGATCCACACCCGACATACAAATATCCTACCCCTCATCTCTTACTCCCCCTCTGTCCTTCCCTTACTTACTTACTTACTTACTTACCTACTGTACTCGTCCTTTGGGGCGGGGGTCCAGTGCTTCGGCCACTGGACCGGTAGAGAACAATTAATAGCGTCGATACCAGGGGGCCATCCCCCACGCAACACCTGCCCCCTTGATTTAAAGGGACAGAGCTGGTTTATTGCCCAGTGCCTGAGGTGCCCCCTTTAGGGGTAATGTCGAAGGTATCGACGCAATTTTTGTTTTTTCCCACCCATGAGATTTGGCTTGTGGGTGGGCCCACGTTAAAACGAGGCCTTCTGCCCAGCCCATACAAGTGGGGTATAAGGCAAATATCCCCCTCTGTCCTTCCCTTATTCAATTAACTTTTAAACATAAAAAAGCCGAAAGTAAATGCATTTATCTCAACAAAATCTCTAAAGATTTCTCTGAATGTTTTGAGACGAGGCTTGATGATTAGTATTATCTGCATTATTCGGACTATTGTCCTCATCTTCATTGTTATCTGTACAACCTTTGGGCCGATGTGTCCTCGGTCTTCTTCAGGTATTTCTTGTCAGACTCGGGAACCTTCTCGGACTCGGGAACCTTCTTTTCGGACTCAGGAACCTTCTTTTCGAACCCGGGAACTTTCTTGTCGTAGTCGGGGCCCTTCTTGTCGAAATCGGGAGTCATCACGGAACTTTGAACCTAATCCTTTATTCAGTCCACGGGGGTATCCTGTTCTCATTCCGCTAACCATAGCTGGGTAGGAGTTGTGTTAATTATTTTTCTATGTTAACTGCGCCGCTCAAGATTGAACCTGGAATCCAGAGATAATTGTCACTTAGAACTGTCTTAACCTACCTACCTTATCCACTAGGCCATATGTCCAATTGAAGAAGACCGGAGGGCATATCGGCCGAAACGTTGTACAGATGACAATGAAGATGAGGACAATATACCGAATAACGAAGATAACTCTAAGGATTTCTCTAAAATATTTTCAAACAAAAATACCCCCCTCCCCTAGGTACACATTTATCTATATATATAATTCTCTTCAAAGTCAGCCGACATACCCCATGAAAATAATACCCTTTCCCACATACTACACACACAAAAAACCCTTTCTCTCCCCCTTACCCATTTACCTTTTCACTATAAAAGCAGGATGTACAAGCACTTAAGTCAATAAATTTTGAAAAAGCTTCAACCAATAATGAGGCGAAATATCAATTGAATTCAGTTGTTTTGTTGTCCACATTTCCCTCTATTCTCAACCACACGTATATAAGTAAGTAAAGTCATCTAAATCGGTATCAGCGAGAGGAGTCTATCCCCTTTTCAGTAGCGCTATACCAAGGATATATTTTAGCGTCTGAGACGGAGCACCACACCAACCTTCAGCTCCTTTACCGCACAGATCCCTGTGCTACTCATACGCTGAATTGTTGAGGGCCGGTATCAAACCACGAACCTTGTGGTTCCCAGGTGAACGCTCTACCGACTAAGCTATATGGAGAGAAACAGAGAAAGAGAGAGAGAGAGAGAGAGAGAGAGATAAAGAGAGAGAGATGTGTGTGGGGGGGTGTTCAATGGGGTTTGAAAATATCATAGGCGAGAAACTGACAGCGCCGGTGATTAATCTACACCCTCTAACAATGTTGTATCGTTGAGGTGGTAAAAGATACCCAGAGAAATAGAGTGCTTGATATATATTTTATTCAGCACTTGTATCTGATGCTAACAGATACTTATAACATAAAACAAGAAGTGGTACAATTCACAAGACAAGCGTACAAGAATGAGGAGGGTCAAATGTCGGTAGTCAAACGCAGTGATTTCGTACGAATATATTTTCCCCGAATTTATCACTGCTATGTCGACTCTTATAAGGCTATGAGCCAGTCCATCTTGTAGGGGTGTTAAACTCCTCTACAACAATCAACGATATTGATCACTATTTACTTATCAATAGAGTCACCTTCAAATGATTAATTAGTTGACTTTAGTGACATTTCAGTGACATTTCTCTGAATATTTGAGTGAGGCTTGAAGATTAGTATTATCTGCGTTATTCGGACTATTGTCCTCACCTTCATTGTTATTTGTACAATGTTTCGGCCGATATACCCTCCGGCCTTTTTCAGGTATTTTTTTCGGACTCGGGAACCTTCTCGGACTCGGGAACCTCCTCGGACTCGGGAACCTTCTTTTCGAACTCGGGAACTTTCTTGTCGTATTCGGGAGCCATCACGGAACTTTGAACCTAACCCTTTATTTAATCCACGGGGGTATCCTGTTCTCATTCCGCTAACCATAGCTGGGGTAGGAGTTGTGTTAATCAATTATTTTTCTAACTGCTTTCACTCAGGATTGAACTCGGGTTCCAGAGATAACTGTCACTTAGAACTGTCTTAACCTAACTGTCTTATCCAATCTGCCATGTTCGTATTTGATAGGACCGTTGCCAACGATGTCACTTTCTCTCTCTTTCTCTCTTTCTCTCTTTCTCTCCATATATATATATATATATATATATATATATATATATATATATATATATATATATATATATGGAGAGAAAGAGAGAGAAAGTGACATTTGATAGGACAGTTGCCAACAATGTCACTTTCTCTCCTATCAAATGCGAAGAATTTTTATAGCGGACTATTTGACCTATAGATGGAACTTTAACAGTTACAACAGCTCCGGGTAAGAATGGTCATGGGAATAATGTAAATGAAGGGTCATTCTACACTCCCTAGATCTCCAGAACTGTAACCTCACCAATAGATCCAGTTAAGTGTTATATTCAGGACACTTTTGGATGGATCTTACAGTCAGCGTATATCTAGCCTCACCGACAGGGCTGTTTATTGCTAGTAAATTCAATGATGCCAGTCATCATCACGGCTATTGTTGCATAATCTATGGTAGCATAGATTATTGACAACACTGTGTAGCGTAAACGAAGATTTACAGACGGTTGGGGACCTTTGACCCAAGATGCGGAAAAACCGCGAACAACGTGAAGTCACGTGAGACCTAGTTAGCTCATCAGTTCCGACGAGGATCTTAAGCAAGAAAGACGTTTCTTTCTTAGTTTGACTCACCTGCACGCGCGCTGTGCTTTAGTTAGTAAGAAAAGAAACTTAGTTACGCAAATAAAAGGTTTTTAAAAGAACAGTATGGCGTTGCTGGTTGATGCATGCTTTAGTTAGAAGACCGACCAAGAAAGAAATTGAATCAAGATGAACAACCAACAAGAATCGAGAAATAGAAGTCAACATGACGAAAGTAAGAAGAAAGTATCTCATCTCTCTGTCTATCTGTCTATCTATCTCCCCTCTCTAGTGAAAGAACATTGTGTATATACCCGCAACATGTAACATGTACATGTGGTTATGTAACACTATCTGTTTCTGTGGAAAGTGCTTTTCATGACAAAACACTGCACTCATATACACTGGTACATTGACAAATGAGTGCCTCAACTTACGAGTAACCGAGTTACGAGCGGTCACTCGATCGATATTTTTCTTTGTGTTGTAAATTAAAAATTTGAGGCACGAGCCAACTTTTATATATATATATATATATATACATATATATATATATATATAATATTATATATATATATATATAGAGAGAGAGAGAGAGAGAGAGAGAGAGAGAGAAAGAAAGAGAGAAAGATAGATAGATAGAGAGAATAATCCATTTCAATATCTATAAATATATTTTTCATTTCATATAGATCTATAGGAAGTTTATTTCATAGTCCTCTAAAGAGCTCAATGCATGACAATTCTATAATTACAAATAAAGTAATATTTACAATTCCTTAATATGGAAAAACTTAAAAAATCACCATGCTGAAGTTGGTAATACCCCAGGTGGTCGAGCAGTCCATGACATGCAATACTCCACTTAGGTCCTTACTTGGGCTAGACGGGCGGTTGGAGAGGCCCCCTCCGATCAATCGGCTGGTCACGCCAAGCCATAGCACCTATATTATTGCCCTAACCATATTTCCCTTATGGGAAGCCCCAACCCTTTTTATCATATTGGTGCTAGAAGGTGGTGGCTGAGGGTCTTCATATCCTGGTATTGACGTTAAACTATCTGATGATGAGGTTCCAGTTTTGGAGGTTTGGGGAATATGGAGCACCTCTTCATCACCATTGTTCCCAGGCCCACGCTGACCCGGTGTGGTAGTACCTGTTAGAGTCCAATCTGTGGGTTAAATAGAAAAACATGAGTTCATAAACAAAATTGATTATACATTAAGAATTTATTTATTTCAAAACTTTGTCGGCATTGAATGACCCTTTGAGGTTGACATGCCGTAAAACAAACCAAACCAAACCAAAACAAGGTATTTAGACTTTTCATTGGGATTTAATGGTTAGCAAGATCGCAGATTCGTTATTACTGAATAGCGAGTTCAATCCTCGTGGCGAACGGGTTGGGTAAATAATTACAGGACGAGTTATTTCTCTTTCCTCACCCCACCACTGGAATGTTTTCACTTAAAGGCGAAAAAAATAAACAAAATTATAATTAGTTTATTTCATAACGTTAATTTTATGCCAAATCAACCATGACTACTGAAGAATTTGTTCAAAATTAGCAGAATTCTAGAATTTCAACAGAAAATTGCATGACACCATTTTAAAAACATATTTTATATATACTAGCAAATATATACATCCCCCGGGTGTAAGTATTTTAGTTTTAAGGTAATAAAATATTATATTAAATTATAAAGACTAATGAAACTAAATAAGAATGCAGATAAACAGCTTTGAAACAGAGGGGGATATAACCGAAAACTATAATAACTGAAGTTCATTATTCCATCAATCCTGTCTTTCATTGCTAAATTTTCATAATTTAACTATCTAGTTAAATTAGGAAGTAAACAACAAAATTACAGCTATTTCTTCTTGTTAATGGATTTTTAAAGATTCACCCCCGAGAATTTTGCTCATATTCATTAGGATAAAACCAAATAATTAGAAATCAATAATACTAAGTACACATTTATTTAATTCAATTCTTTAATATTAATATGCAAATTAGCCTTTCCGTTCACATTGTAAACTGCTATTTTATTGTACATATAAATAGAATTGCATGGTAATACTATGTAGATAAGGCCAACAGTAATAATAATTAAAAATATTTTATTAATAATTGAGGTTTAAATAAGAATGTAATCATTGAGAATGTGACGTAAATAACAAAGGGAATTGTGACTTGAGTAGTGACATAGTTTTGATTACAGACAGACAAACACACAATCTCCATTATAAGATTTTTTTGCCTCAGAGGTCATATGGTCAAAAAGGTCGAACTTAAATGTATCTTACTTGACCTATCAACCATTTTGTCTTTTAGTTAAAAGTAACTGGCTTTTGGAATAAAGTGTATAAATTTTTATGGCGAGCAACAACCTGGAGTGTACGCTGCAAGTGATTTTAATGAACTAAAATGTAATATGTGAGGCCCTAAGTTAATTAAAGGGAAAGAAAATGTTCATATGTTTTCCGATTACTTCCCTTTAACTGATTAATTTAGGTGAAATTATGAATAACATGAATAATATCAATTATAAATAATACTATTAAGATAGACTACTTGCAGCTCGTTATTTCCTTTTCATGAAGTAAAGAAGAAATGCATTTAATTAGTTTCAGATCTACTTGAGGCAATCGTGTGTAATGGTTATTGTCGTAGGAAATGGACACAGTTACCCGAGTTCAAATCCTGGACAAGCCTGTTAGCATTTCACATAGTATTAATTCGCTTGGAAAAAGTATTTAGCTAGGGTCTTTAACCTTGATATGGCAACCGGTATATATATTTACCAACCCCTCCGCACGAGCAGGATCCGACACATGGTCAATTTCTTAAGCGGAGTTCAGCAGGTTTGAATTCAGAGTTTTCCTTCACCTAGACCGGTTGCCTAACCAAGGTTAAAGAGCCCAGTCTGCCCTGCTATTTACCCATAGCTGGAGGGAGAGTAGGATTCATACCTTTCCCAAGGATATTAGCGCTAAATGAAATGCAATTACCACATTCAGGATTTGAACTCAGGGCGACGAGTCCATTTCCCGTGACTTTAACCATTACACCACGCGCTTCCTATGGCAACCGATATAGGAGAAGGAAAACTCTGAACTCAAACCCGTTAAACTCCGCTTCAAAATTGACCCTGTGTCACATCCTGCTCGTGTGAAGTGTTTGGTACATACATACATACATACCTAAGTTGCTAATGGTTTAAAGGCTCTTGTCATAGGAAATGGAGACGGTGACCCGAGTTCAAATCCTGGACTGTGCTATTGTCATTTTATATAGCGCTTTTACCCTTGAGAAGGATATAAATCCGTCTATTCTCCTTGCAGCTTTGGGTAAATAGTAGGGCAGCTCTTTAACTTCGGTATGGTGACCGGTCCAGGAGAAGAAAAACTTTAAATTAAAAATTGTTAAACTACACTTAAAAAGATTGTCATTGTGTCGCTTCCTGCCCGTGTGGAGGGGTTGGGTAAATGCACACTTGCGTAGTTTTAAATCGTACATATTTACCAACTCCTCCACACGAGCAGGGTGTGACACAAAATTACTTTTTTAGGCGGAGTTTAATTTAGTTTGAATTCAGAGTTTTCCTTCTCCTAGACTGATTGCCTAACCAAGGTTAAAGAGTCCATTCTGTCCTGGTATTTACCCATAGCTGGTTTGGGAGCAGGTGGATGCATACCTTTGCCTAGGGTATTAGCGCTATGTGAAATGTAGACAGGCTCGTCTAGGATTTGAACAGGGGTCGACGAGTCCATTTACTACGACTATAACCATTACACCACGTCCCTCGATGGTATATGATTGAGCTTACCAAGTTTTAAAATAACAAATATAGCGATTTTTTAAATATGTCATTACCTTAGAAAAACAACACATTTTGGAAAGTTCTATGGAATATATATATATGGAACTTTTGAGGTAGAAATCTTTGAAATGTGGCATTCAATTCATCTAGTAAGTAAAGTCGGTGGAGTGGCTTATCAGTGTCGGTATCGGCCGAACAGCGAAGGAGTCTAACTCCTTTTCGCTAGCACTAGACCAAGGAAAATGTTTTTGCTGTGGTGAAGCATCACACGTACCGTTAGTTCCTAGAAGCTTTATTGCACAGATCTGATTACCCAAGCAGTGCTACTCATGGGACTTTCAAATTACTTTAACAATTTCTTTAACATTCAATAAACAGAAAAAAGGTTTTCCTGGTTAGGCAGAGAATTTTAAACTATGCTTTCTGAGGATGACCATTATGTATTAACCCTTAAACGTTGCTATTTGTCTAATTTATTGAGATGGGGCTTGATAATTTGCATCATTTATATTTTTCGGATGGTATTGTGTATATACCAATAGATATAAGGGCAACAGTCTGAAAAATCTTAAAAGTTGCTTGATTCATGTATTGTTTTCACTTTGGTTTCGTTAAATGTTTAACGGCATATCAACTCCATATAGGTTATATAATACCAAAATCTTTTTCTTTTTTTTTCTTTTTTTTTTTTGTTTGGATGATTTTTTTAACGGTATATAAACTTCCTATTGAGACTGAGAGTCACCAACCGTCGTTTAATCTCAATCTACGATATTCGTAGATCTACGAGGATGAGTAAAATAGTAATGCCATTTTGTTTAGGACAGGTATAATTACCAACACGGGAATATGTATCATACATCAACATAAAGCTGATCCTCTGTGGATCACATCCCTATTTCTCCACATTATCACCGTTTTCCTCAATAGAAATCTTTGGGACCCATGACAGAGGGTTTGAGAGGCAAACATTATACCAGTGACTAGGCAGTGAAATCCGTAGTGAAGAAGTGGCTCAAAGAACAGTCAACATAATTTTATGGGGCAGGGATAGATGCTCTCATTCGAAGGTGAAACATTGCTATTGAGGGAAATGGTGACTATGTGGATAAGTAGGGATGTTATCTACAGAGGACCAGCTTCATTTTGATGTATGATACATGTTCCTTTGTAAGTGGTTATACCTGCCCTAAACAAAATGGCATTTCATTTTGACTCACCCTTGTACATATGCTATCGTATTTGATTTATCATTAAATGATTAATTATAATAACTATATTTTCCATGTTCATTTGTTTCTTTTTTTCTTTTGTCTTTTTGTTTTTCGTTTTGTTTTCTTCACCTTTTTATCTATAATCCTTCATTTATGGGGCGTAGTCTAATGGATAGAGTCATAGGAAATAGACTCGTCGACCCGAGTTCAATTCCTGGACGAAGCTGTTAGAATTTCACATGGCGCTAAATACCCTTGGGAAAGGTATGAATCAATTCTCCCTCCAGATATGGGTAATGGTAGCAGGGCAGGGACTGGGCTCTTTAACCCTGCTTGGGGGTACCAAGTCTAGGTGAAGGGGAAACTCTGAAATTCAAACTGTTAAACTCGCTAAGAAATTTGCCTTGTGTCAGCAATCCTGCCTCGTCGGAGGGGTTGGTAAATATATATGATCCTTCATTTATTCACATTTATAATATCTAATACTGATAATGTTTATACAAATTATATGGTCTAAAAGTAACTATGTCAGTTTTAATGATATTATTTGCACAGTTATATCGTTTTCAAGTGTTCTTGTCTACGCCAACAATTTGCAACAATTATAATTTCGTTTCAATAAACTAATGCATAATAATACATCCCAGTAAACAATTTATTGTTTCAGAATAAAATTTGGTGTAGTGGTCTATTGCCGGTATCAGGCCGGTCAGCGAGGAGACTATCTCCTTTTCACTAACGTTTGACCAAGATGATTGTTTTTACTTTTGAGGTAGAGCGTAACACCAACCATCAGCTCCCGCTTAGACCGCACAGAATCCCAAGCTGTGCTACTGCATAGCGATGAATAGGCAGGTATCTGGCTTGTTGAATAAAAAAAATTGCTGTTGCAGGGGGGTCCACAATCAAGAGTGCTCCGCAAACTGTGTTAAGTTCGTCACTGTTTCTTTTGTCTTTTCTCAACATAGTTTTCAAACTAAAGTCTTACGTCTTTAGTCTCTGTCGTGCGCGCACGCGCTCTGATTCTTGTCGTTCTCCTTATGTGGGAGTAGCCTACCAACTCACGGGCACCTGAAAGAGAACCTCGCGTCCTGCAACGCCCAAGTCCTCACCTTTGTTGCATTCGGGCGGACGCGGGTGTTAGGGCCCCCGAACTCCGTGGTGGCCACCCGAGTCCGCAACCTCAGGGCTCATGGCACGACGCTAGAGTCTCACTTTCTTGCATTCGGAGGACACGGTCAGACTACCGGCTGGCAGAGACAATAGTCTTGCTCTTCCTTAATGCATAGGCAGTTCCGTTCTCCATCACAATATCGTCGTTTCAGGCTGACACGCTGGCATCAAAGCAAATAGATGACTATTCAAATATGAAGCTAAGCGAAGTCTGCCCCGCCTTTTTGTTGAGGTGTAAGCTAAATGGTTAAAAGAAGCGATTTTCCATGAGTGATGAGCTAAACGTGCAGAGTAGGGTGTACATGTTTTTAATGCTTAATCAACTCTAAAGTTACAAAGAACGACGAGTATGAACAAGAAAAACAAGATATCATTAAACGTTTTGATTAGGGAAAAGTAACTGGTCCGTGAGGAAATTCCACAGACATTATAGTGTAATTTCTTTCTTTATTTTTTCTTATATTTATTTCACTCTTCATTTCTTCTTTCCCTCTTCTTCCTTCTCCTACTCTTCTTCCTTTTCTTTCTTTTTTTCTTGTTTTTTTGTTTTAAATGTTCTTCACTTTGGCGTTTTTTTATTCATCGCTCGTCATTCCTTTCTTTCTTTCTTTCTCTTTCTTTTTTCTGTTTTTTCTTTCTTCAAGTTATCACTTTCAGTTTTTTTTATTCATCGATCTCATTCATCCTCTTGTCGTTCTTCTTTGGTTTTTTTCTTTTTTAAGCTCTTACCTTTCGTACGTTTTTAGATTCTTCGATCTCATTCTTTCTTTCTTTCTTCTCTTTCTTTCTTTCTTTATCTTTACATCTTTACTTTCTGTTTTTCTTTCAATCGTTTCACTTCCCTCT
>CM042142.1:100692830-100697830 GCA_023376005.1 Doryteuthis pealeii
AGAAAGACGAGAAAAACAATGAACATACCACATCCAGGATTTGAACTCGGGCGACAGTCCATTTTCCCATGACTTTAACCAACTTACACCACCTAGCTATATAAAATTTCTATATTATATAATATTACCAACTTCATTCCGATTCACCGCCGCCACACGAGCACTGGGTACAATTGAGACACCTCAAAGGTCAATTTCTTAAAAGCGGCAAGTCACGAGCATTTTTTGGCAATTCCGAGTTTCCCTGCGTGCTCACCTACGAGCGGCACTGTCCAACCAAGGTTTAAAAGAGCGCCAGTCTTGCCGCCTCTATATCCACAGCTGGCGCGACGACCGAGTTAGAGAATTCACACCTCTTTCCCAAGGATATTACGCCGATACAATTGGAAATTCGACACTATACTTACCACGTCCAGGGATTGAACTCGGAGGCGAACGTAGTCCGACTTTCTTTATGACTTTAACCGTACACTTACACCACAGCGCTTCCTACTTCATATGCTCACAATTTCCAATTATATGATGTACCTGTGTAGTTCTGCTGTGTTTCCGGTGTGCTGTCTGTTGGTCTGCATGTCTAAATAAGATACTATTACCTGTGCTCCCTCCTCTCTGACGCATCATGTCACGTCTCGGCCAGTTAACAACAATGCAGGACCCATCGGTGGCTCCTCCCCGTCTTAGCTACTACTGATGAGCGTGCATATTCCCCTAACCATGACTAGTGATCTATATTCGCTTGTTCTACACGCTCCTCATCACTCTATAGCCGCGCGCTATCACTCGAAGCACATAAGTCATCCTCATGTGCATAATGTACACGAAGATCTCCATTACACACGTGACCTAGTCATCCCGTACAATCCGTGCCCATACAACTGCCACTCAGACTCTCGTGTCACCTCCTCACAAATTTACACCTAAACATTGACTCTTTGAAGCCTGTCGCCTGAGAATCTGATAATTGGAACGAAAAGGGTAAAAGAAATAGTTAGAATCAGTTTCCAAAACAATGGCACAATCAGACAGCCACCGTATATCTGAAAAGATGACACTAAACTGAAGCGCACGAATTCCATTCTGACATGATAAAACAGATGTAACTAAGAAGAAAAACAATTCATCAGATAATGGATTTTGCTGTTTCAGCAGAATGAAATCGAAAGAAAGTTAAAAGTCTCCCAAATATCAGATATTGTCGACTGGAATAGGAAATTATTGTGCGAACTTTAAGATGACAGCTGTTTACTCATCAGTTTTTGCGCGAGTAGAAGCAGATAGGGTCTAAAAATGTATGTATAGTCAATATACTATATATATACATATAATATATGTATATGTCATATATAATATATATATATATCATATATAATACACATATGAACCAGGGGCGTAAACAATTGCACCCTTAATGTATTGTAACACCTATAAATAAATAAATGAAATATATTATATATATATTAGTTATGCATATATAATATATACTACTATATATATACTATATATATATGTGTTGTATGCATATTTAATGATATATATTATATCTATCAATATATATATATATACTAAAATAATTATGAAAGACTTCGAGTTCCTAGATCGCCACACACACTCAGCGTAAAGCATATAAAGACAAAAAGTCTCTCTCATGCTAAACTGTCTACTCTGATTAACCTCTATATAGCAGTCTCTACCGCACCTCCGTACACTCTCACTTATATACACCGTACCGATAATAGATGATTCCTACCCGGTACCAATGACATACCTGCTTATGACACACACAACGTAGCAACATCACGTCTGAATCTCCTCCTACGTCTCTCTCCAATCCTCGAATACACCCCACTTTACCACACATCGACTCAGTTACTTCCATTCTACAATCTATCCAAAGCTCGTTCCTCAATTCATATCTGCCAGGTGCTTGTATACCAGCGCCTACGTCTCTTATAACGGCGCTTCGATGAGAGATCGCACTTAGCGATGATGCTCTCTCCGACGCGTGTACTGGCTCGGAGACTACTCCTCTCAGTGTGTGACGTACGACCACAGAGATGCCGTGTCTCATACGATGAGCGATCACCCATATCTCTTGCACCTTGGCATATGCCCATTCTCGCTGCCCATGCTGAGCACAATACTGATTACCTCGGTGAACCATATCTCTGACTGAATCCCGCGCGGCGGATGTGGCTTCCGTGGTTAGTGCACACATACAACTATCTACCCATCAGCTATACACTACATCAATACCTCAACTATATATTGCTGCTCATGTCGCAAGCTGTACTTCTCACTCGCCCAGAAGGTACATGCCAAGCATTTATTACTAATGTGAGTATCGGCCACTATCCCCTTCTCGAGTATTCCGCGATGTCTTCTCCCGATATAAAATATATACCTCCCTGAGTGCGTCATACACTCTGTACTCTCAGTCATATAATAGAGACAACACGCACATACTGTGACATCGTTTGCTCTGTCTCACATATACACGGAGATGAGACACGATCATAACCAACACCAACCCATCGCTGTTACATCTGTAAGAATATCGCAAGGAATGAAAATCAACTACAGGAGACACTACACTAACTATTAGTACCTGCAAAAATAAATTGCATATGTTATTCTAAATAATGAAGATATTCTACTATAGTGGAACCGACTTACGAGTGTCTTAACCTATTAGTTTTCTGAGTTATGAGACTGTGAACCGACGTGTTTTGCTGAGAGTTAAAATTTCCAATTTGCCACATAAGATTCTCCAAGGAGTACAACTTTTCCGTGTCGTATGTTTATTCTAGGAGTTTGCTGGTTCCTCGCGTCCAACAATATAAAAGACAAGTTCAATTTAATTAATCGCAAAATCGAAGGAGTATAAAAAAATAATCCAGAGGCAACACTTTGTGTTATTAAGTTTTTTCCAAAACATTTGACCCTATACAAAGAGGAAAGATGGGTGGATGTTTTCCAGATACAGTCTCCAAAATAAACGGTTATAAGCTATAATGATGCTCAACAAAAATATTAAAGAGATGGTGACACTGATCGCTTTGAGATAGTTGTAGAAGACTTGCAAGGTCACATATTAACGCCATTTCTATTTATAATATACCCTAGATTTGTACAATAAACTTCATTAGATATAATAAAGGAAAATGGTTTCCACACTAAAAATAACGATATCCTACAAAAACTATCACAGATGCAGTCTACACAGATGGCCTCGGAAATTCATTGTAGAGTTTAGAGAATTGCTTATTGTATCTCCTGAGTAGAGTAACTCTCCCCACAACAGGGTGAAGCTCTGGGAAATGTGATTCGAATTATTCTTCCATTGCCATTGACCCATGTTTAATTTAATTAATCGATAATACGAAGGATATGGACAAACTAATCTAGACAGGCAACACTCTGTGTTAGTAGGTTTTTCCAAAACATTTGACCCAAATACACAGAGAATATAGGTGTGGATGTTTCTAAGATACAGTCTCCAAAGATTCAACGGTTATAGCTATAATGATGCTCTACCAAAAACATGAAAGAGATGGTGAACTAATTTCTTTGAGATGCTGTACGAGTTACACGGTCACACATTAACAGCATACTTATTTATAATATACTAGAATTTGTACATGAACGTCCTTAGAAAAAAAACGAAATGGTTTTCACACTAAACGATATCATACAAAAACAACACGAGATGCAGACTACGCAGATTATCTGCCCAAGTCGAATCTGATGCATTAGTAGAGCTTAGAATATGCTGATTTATCTCATGAAGTAGGTAACACCCCCTGCTTGATTGCTATTATTCCCATTTCTCCATTTCAAGAAACAGAAAATCTTCTACGAAACCAAGCTCTCATCGAGGAATAAAGACGTGACAGTTCATGTAAGATAGTCTGAACCATTCTTAAACTCGGACACAGGGGCTTTGTTTTGTTTTGCCTTATTTTTTACGCATATCACACCTCAGAGGTCCATTAATGCTGACAAAGGTTTGAAATAAATTCATTCATTAATAGATACTCAAGTTTAAAACTCATATTTTTAGTATTTAACAGCATAGATGGGACCCTAACAGGTACTACCACCCGGATAAGAGTGGACTTGGGAGCAAATGGTGATCAAGGGTGCTCCACATTCGGCCGAACCTCCAGAACTGGACCTCCCATCAGATAGAGTTAACGCCATTCCAGGACATGTAGACCCTCAGCCACCGCCTTCTAACACCATAGATGATCAAAAAAGGTCTGGGGATTGCCATAAGGTAATTGGGCTAGGATTGGGGCAATCATACAGGTACTAGGGCTTTGACGTGCCAGCCGATTGATCGTCTACCCAGAAAAAGTTTAAAGTGGAATATTGCAAGTCATGGACTGCTCAGCCACCTGGTTCTATCCTTAAGCATCATGGGTTCTATCTATGAGTAGAATAGATCTTTTTAAAATTATCTGTATTCGGTAAGACGCTGTGTAAAAACGTCTAAGAAGCAACTGCACAACAAAGATGTAAATATGAAAGTAACAATGAGATTCTCAAATTTCTAGTCATAAATAACCCTAAACGCTTGAGTTGACAGCGCAGTTAAAAATCAATCAACCAAATCCTCTTTAAACATATATTATTGTCAATTAATTTCCCTCGACCAAGCCCATCAAGAATCTACAGCAATAATAGCGTTATATCAAAAGTTAACAAAACTCAAAGACTGAACAGTCTACACGATAGTTCTCAATGTGTTGGGGGGGGGATATAATATTTTTGAGTCCAGGCAAAGTAGGAAAAAAATATTTGATCGCTTCGACGTCAGGCAAAAAGCATGTCTGCCTTAGCTGGGATCAAATGCACACGCACGTTGTGTTAGTTTAGAACAAGAAGTTTAAGCTCCTTTAAACTGTTCTTGTTTGATATGAATGTCTTGGCAAAAATGAATGACAAGAAGACAGGATGCATCAAAGACGAACAGCCAACAAGAAATCTAGAAATAG
>CM042142.1:100702830-100712830 GCA_023376005.1 Doryteuthis pealeii
CTTGGGAGACCTGCTGTCACTCTGACTACAATGAAGGCCACCAGTTATTATATGGATGTGAAAACTCGCAGATTATGCACAGTGATATTAATACACTCATGTCCTCTCGGATGCCATTTCTTATCTGATAAGCTTAGTATTTACCTCGTACCCCACTTGTACGGGTTAGGCACAAGGCCCTATTAACGTGGGACCACCCACGACCTGAAGCTCGTGGGTGGCGAGTGAAAAATTGCTTTGATCCCTTCGGCATTCGCCCTGAAGGGTGGCGCTTCAGGCACTGGTCAATAAACCCAGCTCTGTTCCTTTAAATCGAGGGTATCTGGTGTTGCCTGGGATCAACGCCATTAACTTGTAAAGATCTAGATAAGCCACTGGACCCCCACCACGAGGTTGGGTCCAGTGGCTTATCTGATAAGCTTAGAGTAGTAAGTTTTTTGCACAGAATATTCCTATTGGATAGTATATATATTTGGGTTTCAACAGGAGAATAAATTACGAAGGTAATCCCAAAAGTAAGATCTCCGAAGCACTCGGGATGCAAGGAAACTGTTCGTGCAGCACTGTTGTGTTTGTTGTGCATGCATCTGTGTTTGCCATACTCAGTCTTGGCTTTGCAGTCGTTTCTGATGGGGCTCCCGATTGACACAACCGCCAAGTATGAATTTCACGCAGTTGTTCGGATTTTAGATGCAAATGGCATTAAACCGATTGAATTTATTGCCAATTAATGGCGAGATGTGCATGGATTAAAAAAAAAGTCCCCTAAAGTGGTGTAGGAAGTTTGCAACAATGATGACAATGTTGAACACTTCCTCAGCGGCGAGCTGGTATGATCATATCTGTGCTAAAATGTGGTTGCTGAGGGTGTTATTGTTCTGGGTGTGACGTTAAACTGCATCTTGTGGTAACGTTCCAATTATGGAGCTCTGATGAGTGCAGAGTACTCACTCATTGCCATAACTCCCAGGTCCACTATGACCTCGAGCAGAAGAACCGGTTAGGGTCCCCTCTGTCGGTCAAGTAGACAAAAAAGGTTTTTAAAAATATGTGGTCTTGTTTCGTGTCTGAGGTAATTATGCCAGCGATTGGTGTTCTAAAAAAGATGTAAAGTCGTCGTGGTGGCCTAAAGTCGGTATCAGCCAATTAGCGAAAAAGTGAAAAATTATGCTTGAAACAAAGTAAGTAAAATCGGTGGAGTGGCTTATTATTGGTAACAGCCAAACAGTGAGGGAGTCTATCCCATTTTAACTAGCGTTAGACCAAGGAGATTATTTTAGCGTCTTAGGTGGAGTGCCAAACCTACCAGCCGCTCCTTACTTTAACGCACATATCCCTGTGCTACTCATACGCTGAGTTGGCGAGGGTCGGTATCGAACTAGGAAACTCGTTGTTTCTAGTCGAACGCTCTACCGACTGAGCTAACCCGGCCCTTCCTGGTAAAAACCAAGAAGTTCAAATTTTCTCCAATGTTATCCTGTTATATACTAAATAAAGTTTACCAAACTACGGGGTGGGTGTCAAAAACTAATGCTATTTTTTTTTAGAACAGGTATAATTACCAACACATGAACATGTATCATACATCAAAATGAAGCTGGTCCTCTGTGGATTACATCCCTACTCCTCCACTAATCACCGTTTCTCCCAATAGCTATGTTCAACCTTCAAACGAGAGCATGTATTTCTGTCCCGTAAAATTCTGTTGACTGTTCTTTGAGCCATTTCTTCATTACAGATTTTACTTCCTCGTCACTGGAATAATGTCTGCCTCTCAAACATTGTTTCGTGGGACCGAAGGGATGATAGTCTGAAGGCGCTAAATCTGGTGAGTATAAAGGATGCGGTAGTTACATAATCTATGCGGTTGCATAAGATTATTGTCAATCCCCTGTAATTCTGAGGGGATGACCCCTTTCATACCATGGCCGGGTTCTCCTATGGAAAATTACAGAAGCCCGCCAAATATGTGAAGTCACGTTGGACCTTTTTCAGTTTGCAGTTGGACGTCAGGCAGAGTAGTCGGCCATTTTGTGCTCTGCCTAAGGCTGGGACTCGCGTGCGCTATGTTAGTCAGATATTTAGTTACGTGAAATGTATAGTTAAGGAAAATAAAGTTTGTATAAGTAAAATGTTCTTGTGGTTGATGAATGTTTTGGTAACAAGACTAAGAAATGAATCCAGGACGACCAGCCAGCAGGAACATAGAAAGAAGACCAGACCTTAGAAGATATACCAGACCAAGATGTTAGAAGATAGACGATCAGAATACCAAAGCCGGCCAAAAGAAATACGACCAGAGTAAGACGTAAGAAAGGTATATAAGGTTATATAGATTTGGTATGTGAAAACGCCAGTATATAACAGCGGTAAAGTTGTCCACCCAAATAAGGCGATTTTCTCCCTTCTACTGATGCTTCTGTGTGGTCACGCATTGTCATGCGGAAGGAGGACATTGTCGATTAGCAAGTTGGGTCTTACTCATCGGATTCTTGCTCTGGGCCTCGTTAGGGTCTCAATGTAGGTCTTATTTTTTTTTATAAAAAAACTTTACATGAAATAAAGAAAATAGCATTACTTTTTGATTCACCCTCGTACCTTAAATCGCAATCAAAATAGTTCTACTTTTTTTTTATGTAGACGCAGTCATAATTTCATTATAAGGAACAACTCTTCGTAAATTTGATAAGCATCCAATGAACAAATCTCACCTGTCTTGGCGTGAAATGGCCAATTTAATTTGTCTTCCAGCTGCAACAAAAAAAAAAAAAGAAAAAAAAAAGATGACATGAAAGTGTCTCATTCGACATATGATACCTCTTGGCACAGAATAAAAACTTCTGGCAAAATAAATAATTCTTAAAAAACAAAAAGCAAACCCAAATAACACGTCATAAGAGGAGAAATAAATAAGAAGAGAAAAAAAGCGGCGTAATATTAAAGAAGAGATAGACAAATATTGTTCATAACAATACTGCTCTATTTCATTGCGTATACATTTTATTGTTATATGGAGTCACGTTTTGTAATGGTTACCTTCGTAGGAAATGAAACCGATGAGATGAGTTCGATTCCTGGAAGAGGTTGTTTTTGTTCACATAGTGCTAATACCCTTGGAAAAGGTATGAATCCAACTTACTTTCCATCAGCTATGCAGGACAGATTGTACTCTTTAACTTTCGTTAGGCAACCAGTCTTGGAGAAGGAATCCTCTCCATTCAAACCTGTTAAACTCCGCTTGATTTTGTGTCACATCCTGTTCGTGCGGAGGGTTTGATAAATATGTATATCCATAGCCTCATGCAGATTTCTCCACATGTGAAACCGACAGTCTTTTGAAAAATCTGAAAATGATATTCGTCTTAGATCGTCTGGTGATCGTAAACTATATACACCGATGTATATAAGTTAAAACACGGCTCCTTAATGGTAGCTGTCGACGACCGACAGTTTAAGGAGCCGGGCTGATGAAAAGTCACTCGGGTTTCGCTCCTGGTCAGAGGCAGTTGCTGTTTCTAGCCACACTGATGAGACGTGAAACGTGAAATATGGTGTCTGTGGATAACACACACACACACACACACACACATATATATATATATATATATATATATATATAATATTATATATATATAGAGAAGAGAGAGAAGGAGAGAGAGAGAGAGAGAGAGCGAGCGAGATCGAACCAGGAAGAGAACAACAGTGGAATATTAAGATTAGGTTTTTTGTTCTGTTTTTTTTTGTTCTTTTTATTCCAATGCTTCGAAACCCCCCCAAAAAAAAGCAACGTTCACAAGAACAAAGTTTATACATATATATATATATAAGACTCCCCCAATGGGGCCACCTGTTGGCCGTGGGTGGCGACCCGTGATGCTTAAAGATAGGACCCAGGTGGTTGAGCAGTTCATGACATTCAATATTCCACTTTGGTCCTTACTTGGGCTAGACGGTCGGTCGGTCGGTCGGAGAGGCCCCCTCCGATCAATCGGCTGGTCACGTCAAGCCCCTATATGATTGTCCCAACACTATTGCCCTTATGGCAAGCCCCAATCCTTTTTATCATATGGGTGCTTAGAAGGCAGTGGCTGCGGGTCTACATGTCCTGGGAATGACGTTAAACTCTATCTGATGGTGAGGTTCCCGTTTTAGAGGTTTGGGGAATGTGAAGCACCCCTTCATCACCATTGCTCCCTGGTCCACTCTGACCCAGATTGGTAGTACCTGTTATGATCCCATATAGGTTAAATAGAAAAATGTGTTTATGAAAAAATTGAGTATCCATAAAGGATTAATTAATTTCAAAACTTTATCGGCATTAAATGACCCACTGAGGTTGATATGCCGTTTAACAAACCAAACCTCTCTCTGGCACCGAGGCTTGATTCCCACACTTCGATGACTCTATTTGACCATGGAATGTAACAAAAACGCCAATGCTTATAACGATGTACGGAATAGTTCGAAGAAACGCAATTTGTAATTGAAGAGTTGTTTGTTATTAGGAATATTCTTGATAGAATTATAATCAGATCAAGCAACTTAAAAAAAACATTATCATTACAATGAAGTCATGTTAAAAACATTGGTTCCCACTAGATCACCAAAATTAATAAATGATGAACCTGTTCAATACTTAATTTGGTTAGCCACTTAAGTAACAACAGGTATTGTAAACAACCCGTCATTTGTTTATTAAATTGAATTGATTCGGTGTTAAATTACCCAAAAGGGTTGATATGCCGTAAAATGAAACAAACAACAACTAATTAAAACATTATCATTACAGTCAAGTCACGTTGAAAACACCGATTCCAGCTAGATAAATAAAATTAAGCAGCGCCGAGCCTATTCAATACTTAATTTGGTGACCACTTAGACAGCAGCAGGTACTATAAGCAACCTGAGTCATTGTTGATCAAAATGGCTTGATTCGACATTAAATTAACAGAAAAGAGGGTTGATATACGCTAAAATTAAAACAACCAACATGTTTAATATTTCTCTGAATGTTTGAGATGTTACTGCTGCCCTTGACCAGGATTGAACCTGCAATCCAGAGATAACTGTCACTTAGAAATGTCTTAACCTAACTCCTTTATCCACTAGGCCATGTCTCCAATTGGAAAATAACAATCATCAAGATTATTATTATCTGTATTATTCGGACTATTGTCCTCATCTTCATTGTTATCTGTACAATTGTTATTTTTCCAATTGGAGACATGGCCTAGTGGATAAAGGAGTTAGGTTAAGACATTTCTAAGTGACAGTTATCTCTGGATTGCAGGTTCAATCCTGGTCAAGGGCAGCAGTAACATAGAATAATAATTAACACAACTACCTCTACCCCAGCTATGGTTAGCGGGATGAGAACAGGATACCCCCGTAGACTGAATAAAGGGTTAGTTTCAAAGTTCCGTGATGGCTCTCGATTACGACAAGAAGGTTCCCGAGTTCGAAAAGAAGGTTCCTAAGCCCGAAAAGAAGGTTCCTGAGTCAGACAAGAAATACCTGAAGACGGCCGGAGGGCACATCGATCGAAACGTTGTACAGATAACAATGAAGGTGAGGACAATAGTCCGAACAACGCAGATAATACCAACATGTTTTATTTGTTATTCCCTGGGCAAGGTGGATTAGTCCCGCTATAAAGTTCATAAAAATAATCCGGTAAACTTTCTTTCATTAAAATAGCATTATTCGGTATTGTTAGATTCTTAATAACGGAATCTCAGGCAGAAAATTGAAAGTATGAATCAAGAATTTTCAAATCTTTCAAATTAATAAAACGTATAAAAATATTAATGTGAATATTTTTTTCTTTTTTGCAGATCTTAAACCCTAAGGTATAATAAAACAAAGCGAAAAAAAAAAAACATTGCCAAAAAGGAAATATCATACGTGATTTTTTTGGTTTTAAATTCCCAAATTGATACAAACCTGACGGTTGTTTATTTAAAAAGAATGATAGAGTGAAATTATTTCCCTAAGGACTTTTTTAATGTGTAAAATTCGATACAGGCATAACTGCATAAATAAACTAACTCATCAAATTAATTAAAGGGGCTGTGATAATAGAACACAATTCTTTTAGAATTATGAACTGAAAAATCTTTAGACTATTTCGCCCTTTATCATATACGTAACTAAACTTTTACAAAAATCCAAATTAGTTAATTTTTAATAGATTTTTACTATCAAACTATTTTTTGTCTAAAATTCTCTAATACAAAACGATTTTTTTAAAACAAATTTTTTTCCACTATCTTAACAAATATCCTCGAGTCTGTAGAATTTACTCAAAGAATGATTTGCATCAGAATGTTCTCCAGTCTTTCTTGTCACCAATGCCAACTAGAATTTAGCGATAAAATTAACTTTTATACGAGTTTTTTTTTTTTTTTCCTCGAGTGTCAATTTTTTCGCTAAAAATGTTCATCTCAATTAAGAATACAACCAATCATGATTAAAAGTGACAAAATGACTCAGCCAAAATAATTCTTTTTTTTTTAATTACTTGTTGAGAGAATTTGTGATTCTGAATGAAGAGAATTTTAATTTTGTTGAATTAGTCTCTTTCATACAATTTCCATCTCTGAACGTGTTCGAGAGATCCAAATTAACAAAGACATGGAAATGACAAAGAAATCGACAAAAACTCATTGGCAGTTTTGTTTCCACGTTTATTAGTATGTTAATAATAAATACCGGCCATCTTATTGAGATTCCAAACCGTCAACATATTTTTATTACTCATATGATTTTCACATGGAGGCGCGTGGTGTAATGGTTACCGTCGTAGAAAATTGACACGGGGACACGAGTTCAAATCCTGGACGTTGTTGTTTGCATTTTACATAGCGCAAGTACTTTTGGGGAAGGTATCTATCTAGCAATTCTCCCTCCAGGTATGAGTAAATAGTAGGGCAGATTTGGCTCTTTAGTCTTGATATGGCAACCGGTCTAGGAGAAGGAACCCTCTGAATTCAAACCTGTTAAAATCCACTAAATTAATTGACCTTGTGTCAATCCAGACACACACACACACACACACACACACACACACACATATATATATTATATATATATATATATATATATATATATATATTCCTTTCCTTCTTTTCCTCACCACTGTTTATTTGATACAATATTTCTTCTTTCGGACCATATGGCCTCGATTCATGAGGACATTTTTTTTTCATTTGCACCGTCAAAATCCAGTTGTTTGTTAGGGTTAGGGTTAGGGGTTAGGGTAAGGGCTAGGCTTAGGGGGTTAGGTTTATAATTTAAAAAAAAACTCGTCTGTTAACAAACAACCGGATTTTGACGGTGTAAATGAAAAAAATGTCCTTATGAATCGAGATCGCAAAAGGGGTGCCTAAAGGTCATATGGTCACTTTTTTCTTTAACTTTATTCAGTTTTTCTACAGGGTTTGACAACCACACTTTTTTCTCTTTTCCTTCCTTCCGTCCTTTATATCACTCTATTTTTGTTCTCTTTTCTGTTCTATCCCCATTTTGTTTTGTTTTTATCTTTTCTGATTGTCTACGTTTTCCAATTTGCTACTTAATTTCTGATGAAGTCATTTAATAAAATAAAGACGAAATTGAACGGATTGTTTGTATTGGTTTCCAAGGGTTATTGGTGCTACGTGAAATGCCAACAGCCATGTCGAGGATTTGAAATCGGGTCAACGATTCCATTTCCTACGAACCATTGCACAACGCACCTATTCACACACGCACACACACATATATATATATATATAGTTAGATATATACACACACACACACACGCATATATAATATATATATATATATATATATATATATAGGTCAAAGTCATTGGAAATGGACTCGTCATGCCGAGTTCAAATCCTGGATGTGGTAATTCCATTTCACTTAGCGCTAATATTTTTGGAAAAGGTATGAATCCTACTCTCCCTCCAGCTATGGATAAATAGTAGGGCAGACCGGACTCTTTAACCTTGGTTAGGCAACTGGTCTAGGAGGAGGAAAACTGTGAATTCAAACCTGTTGAACTCCGCTTAAAAGATTGACCTTGTGTCACATCCTGCTCGTGCAGAGCGGTTGGTATATATATATATATATATATATATTATATATAATATATATATATATTATGGGGGGCGTGCGTGTAATTTTATCATACTAATTTGGCTTACGGTATATTTTATTATATATGAGAAATATATCGGGTTAACATCTTAGCGACAGCGGTTTCTGTAGCTACAGTAAAGCAGACATCTACGCATTACTTTTTATAGGGGAAAAAGATACGCTAAATTTGACTAATATTATCAAGTATTGATCAGTCAGAGTGGCGCTGGAAAGGTCGTTCATAACGTCTTAGTAAATAATACAAACACTCACTGATATAGCTCAGAGGTAAAGAGATGTCTGTTGCATTCGAAACTTGTTACTTAACATACACTAACTTACTTACAAATGACGAGTTCAGTTTTTGCAGATTTTCTTTTTACTTTTAACTTACATCGGTTGAACTTGCACAACGGTCGGAAAATTAAAATGGAAAGTTTTTTGGTGGTCCCCCATGGAAATTTAACTACAGTCTATGAATTAAACTTTTGCGAATTGGGGTAATGGTTTTAGGGAATTAAGGTTGTTTTTTATTATGTATTGCTTTAAAAAAATAAACAACAAAAACCCCAAATTACTATAAATTTAATTAACCAGTGAAATTAATTATTGAACCCATTATTGAGATAGTTGTTTGTGTTAGTATTGCAATGTATAATTTCAATTAAACTTGGTTTAAAAAATATTTTCCAACATTAAATGTATAGTAATTTGGTTTTTTTTAAAGCAATACGTAATTAAAAACAACCATAATCCCCTAATTCACAAAAAGTTAGTTCATAGACTGCAGTTAAACTGTCATGGGGGACAACCAAAAGACTTTCCGTTTTAATTTTCCGACCGTTGTGAAAGTTCAGCCCTTACATCGTTATGAATACTCATTGTATATGGTTGATTTTGCAAATATAAAAATGCCTTGTGCCATAGAGATAATCTCAGGTATTTAAGAATGTTTCGAACCAATATTCATGCCAAAGAAAATGCCCTAACTATTGTTCTACCAGAAATAGATCTAGTTTTGCTTTAACGGCATATCAACCCAGTGGGTTATTTAATGCCAAATCCTATTTTGCATATGATTTTTAAGGGAATACTTTGTAGATAAATATTTTGGGATATAACTTGCAAATCACACTCAAAATCCCATGATATTACTGAGCCAGAAAAAATAGAACCCAAATTATTTATTTATTTTCCCGTTAAAATAACCCTAAACCACAACCCTAACCCTAAACCCTAACCCCCTATAGTTAAAATTAACAGTTTTATTACAAAATCTGTGGGTTCTGTTTTTTCTGGTTCATGGGATTTTGAGTATGATTTGCAAGTTTTACCATACTTTGTTTTTAAACAATTTGTTAGAGTCCAAGATAATAGTTCGTAATCAATTCTGCTTTACAGATCTACTTTGGGAGAACTTATTTTTTATCTATTTAACCCATAGATGGGACTCTAATAGGTACTACCACTCTGAGTCAGAGTAGATCTGGTAGTAATCGCGATGAAGGGGTATTCCACACTCTCCAGAAATCCAGAATTGCAACTTCAGCACTAGATAGAGTTTAACGTCATATCCAGGACACTAAGACCCTGAGCTACCACCTTTTAGCTCATATATGATATGGAAGCGCGTGGTGTAATTGTTAACGTCATGGGATATGGACTCGTCGCCCCGAGTTCAAATCCTGGATGTGGTAATTGTATTTCACTTAGCGCTAATACCCTTGGGTATAAATACTACTCTCCTTCCAGCTATGGATAACATTTTAGGGCATACAGGGCTCTTTAACCTTGGTTAGGCACCGGTCTAGGAGAAGGAAAGCTCTGAATTTGAACCTGTTGAACTCCGCTTAAGAAATTGACCTTGTGTCAC
>CM042142.1:100715491-100732991 GCA_023376005.1 Doryteuthis pealeii
GAGAGAAGTATATATAGAATTATATATAATATATAATGATAGAATAGATTACGTATATTATATATGGTATAGATAAAGGTTAATCCTAATGAGTACAGTATATTACATACTAATAAGTTTCGCTTAGTAGCTATAAGCAAATATTAGTAGGTATGGATTCTTACGTCATTAGGATTAAACTTTATAGTTAGGCTTGCATAAAGCACATTTTTATATCGAGCACTCTTATTTAAACTTTTAACTGTTAGACAATGCTAGCGGTATATATATATAATATATATATATATTACTATATATATATAATGAGGAAGATACTGTTGGGAAGTCAAGATAAGATAGATAGATAGTATAGACTAGATAATTCGAGCACCTTTTTTTTGTATGGGAGTCAGCATATTTTATAATCTTATTACAATGCTAGCAGGGGTTTATGATAGTATAGTATAAGATATAGGAATAGGAGGGTATAGTAAAATAACACAGGAATGGAGAGCCAGAGGAGGCTGAGGGAGGGGTATAGATAGGTTAGGGGTACTAGACGTACGCCTTAAGGAGGCGGTTATAGAGATAAATTAATAGTAGGATGCCTACTTCAGGGCTAGTAGATTGACTCTTGAGTCTGATGTTAGGCTTGCGATGAAGGAGATCATTTAGCCGAATTTTGTAGGTTTTCGTAGCTTGACTCATTAGAATTTATTATGTATTATTTTTGACTCATACTTAGGTATTGAGCATTTTACTGTATAGGTTTAAGTCATTCTGTGGTTTTATATGAATAATATATGATATATTATAATATATATTATATATATTAATATAAGTATGCATATAATTGTTTTTTTTCTTTTGGCAAAGTATTGTAATCCAATAGATTATTTTTCTGTTGGTACGATTAATCTTGGTCTTTTTTTTTTTTCAAAATCTTTTTTTCTCCGCCGGTTTGATATGATTTTAGTAGATAGTTTTACATCAAACTATTTTGCTGGGTTTTTTTAGTAAGTAAACAACCAGAAAAAAAAACACAGGAGCTGGAAAGGGGCGGATGTATCCTAGGGAGCTAACCACCATCCCAACCACAAGAAAACCAGTTTTACAGAGTTAAAAGGATTCGGGGGGGGGGCCCCCCGCTTTTGGGTAACTGACGCAACAAACCAAATTGGTTAGATGCTCTCCTGGCTGGTGTCAAATCCATCAAGAGAAGGAAGAGTTTGTTAATGAAACCACGCTGCTGAAGCGGCTTCAATATGACCTGAGGAACTAGGGGAGTAAAACCCGAAAACCAAGTCCGGGGAGGACCTAGATAAGTATGCTGAAATTCTTTTCATATTATTATCATCTTCATTTCATTTAGTTATTTAAACCAAGTGATTAGTTTGAATAATGTCACATGGATATACTCCTGACCGAAACACGTGTAATTGTAAAATTGATTAAAAATAACCTATTTATTCATTCTATAACTTTCTTTCCTTTATTTCTTTTTTCAAACATACATATAAAGAGTGATAATACGGGAAAGTAGAGAGATAAAAACTAAATGACTGGATTGTGGACTAATCCCTTTGTGGAGTCTCAATATTGACCGTTTCATGTACTTAAACAATATATCATCAATAAGAACTTGTGAATAGAACGGATCGAAGAAGTCGAATGTCATCAATACTCTCACGACGATGCAAAAATGAACTGGCGTCGTGGAGGAACAATATGCAGGGAAGGAAAAGACGGGAGGAGCGTACAAAAAATGAACCGATGTTAAATATAATACTTCTAGAACATAGTTTTATATATATATTAGTATATACTATCTATTATATATATATAGTTATATATAATAATAATCATGTATGCTGTTGGCAGGATATCCAATGACAATTATCTCTCCATCGTCCTATCGCTCATAAATCTGGGGTCTCTGTGCACATCCTGTATCCGCACAGAGGTGAATCAATGCACGTATTTGCTGGTGGCACACGGGCGTGCCATCGTGTGAGCTTCCACTGGAGGACGTCACTTATGAGTTCGTCCTTGCTTTCTCCCAGCAGTGTTACGCGTGTTTGTCGTTTATGGGTTGGATTGTGGGGTGTATGTGGAGGTGTCCGTACAGCTGCTTCCTCGTGGTGTCTTTTCAGGTTCTTGCTCGGATCACCTGAGCATTCTTGTGTAAGCTCCATCTAGATTATTTCTCTAGTCGATTCGTTAGGGTCAGGGTGGGCCAACATAAGCAGACACTGAACGAACAACGGCCTAGAAGAATGTTCTTTAACTTGTCTGTGAGATGATATATATATATATAGTATATATATAATATATATTATTAATATATATATGGGGGAAAATCTTAGATGAGTATAACCTATTGAAATATAATTAGTTGATAATTTATAAATTAGGCAGAAAATACTTGCGCAACATGTTAAGGCGTAAACAAATCGAGAAAAAGTCGATATTGGTTAAGTACATTTCCGGCATATTATGCCTCATCAGCAGAGCTAATAGACAGGAACTGCTCTGTAGTGATTGACCTGACTGCCAATGAATGTCCTGGCTATAGTTGTAGATTTAACTTTTATTAATTTGCTACTTAAGGTTATTGAGCGCACTCTTTTACTTTTTAGCTTTAAGAATATCCTGGCGGTTTAATATATATATATATATATAATATAATATAATATAATATATAATTGTCTTTTTCTTTTGGCTAAGTAATTATGTATGAACCGTATTATTTTCGGTGGTACGACTATCTTGGTCTTTCTTTTTTAATTTTTTTTCGCAGGTGATTTCTGGTAGTATATTTTTGAATCAACTATTTCGGTTTTTTTCTTACCGCAGGGTTTACCATAAAGTTTGGTATATTATATAATATACTATATATGATATATATATATATTTATATATAATAATACAAAACTTTTATGGTAACCCTTGCGGAGTAAGAAAAAACGCGGGAAATAGTTTGATATATATATACTATTATGTGTATATATATATATATATATATATAGGTATATACTATATATAATATAATAAGGATATCTACTAAGTCATGAAGCGAACCTACTAATTTAGTTGCATAAGCTCGTTTCGGGCTAAATCGCTTATTTTAGAGTCAGATGAGTATTGTTAAGCCCGAAGAAAGTTTATGCGACTAATAGTAAGGTTCGTACTGACTCAGTAGATAATCTTTATTGACTATGGGTCTATTAGTATCTGGCACTTTTTTACAAATTAGCTTCTCTAGCGTTATATGAATATATATATATTTAATATACAATATGAATATAATCCGATTATAAATTTGTTTTTTTTTTGGCCAAATACTGATACCAATAGATTATTTATTGTTTGGTAGCGAATACTTGGTCTTTTCTTTTTTTCAAAATTTTTTTCTTCGATGGTTTGATGTTTTGGTAGTAAAATTTTACATCTAACTCTCTGCCGGGTTTTTTCTCTCCGAATGATCTAACCACAGCTTTGGTATATTTATATAATATATATATATATATATATATATATATATATATATATATATATGTGTGTGTGTTGTGTGTGTGTGTGTGTGTGTGGTGTGTGTGCGTGTGTGTGAGGTATAAAATATCGTAGCTACTTAAGATTATTATATGTTAAGAAATCGTTTTATCTCTCTGTGCTGACACATTCTAATGAATAACGACTACCAAATCTCTTATTTTCGAGCTTTTGAATTTTCTGGCAAGGCTACACGCTTCTTGCAATATATGGTTTTCCGTTGAAGTGAGTGTCAAGTTATGAACAAAGTTACAAAGCTGCTTCAAATCACTTCGCCGATAGAGAAAAAAAAACAATGTTGCTCTCTTCGTACCTTGAATGGATCCATTCATAAACTTACATAACGTCTACATACCTGTCATGCAATACTGGAAATTCAAGAGCGCATGGGGTGGAAAGTAAAAATGACACGATGAGCAGCATGCGAGATGAAAGTCTTGAAGTGTTGGCTAAGAAGACCTAGCTTGGAATCTGCAAACAGAGTATACTTTTTTGTTTCATTTTCTTAATGTAGTTATTTTAGAAGTCAAGGGGCTCTGGTTTGGGGTAAATTGATTTCTTTAGAATAAGTATTTGATACTAAGGATAATTATTAGGATGGAAGCATGGTATCCTTTGATAGTGCTATCAAGCAAGCTTTGGTTTCCTGGTATTGTTCAAAGGTATTTTTTTCAGATTTTTGTTTCACCAGCCCACGTTGCCCTATAAGACAGGTAATGATGTCTAATTTTTCAATGACAACGTTGTTTTTAGGTCTTATCGAGGTCTTGTTAATTTGAATTATTTTTGACTCAGTCATCTTAGGTCAGAATCATTTGGGCAGAGCTACATTCAATATGAAGAGTATTTCTTTTTTTGTATTTATCCCCAGAAACAATATCTGGTTTAACAGTGTAAAATGGTGCGTGTACAGATAAAAGCGTTTTCCCTCGTTAATCTGGTGGTGGTGTCTCAACCATATTGGTCCGGAACCATATAATCAATTTTTGGGTCATTGGCAAGACAATAATATAAGCAATAGGACTTGTTAAGACCATAAATGACACGATGGGTCACCAGGGTAAAATAGAAAGGATTACAAAGGGCATAGGTAAATATAAGAAAAGGGATTAGAGATTAAACTACTGATGAGTATTATTCTGCTTATCGGGACTATTGTCCCAGGATCTTCATTTTTATTTGTACAAGGTTTACGAGTCGATATGCCTCCGCTTCTTCGGGTATTCTTGTCGGACTCGGGAACCTTTCGGACTCCGGGGGAACTTAATTTTCGGATTGGAAATACTTTCTTTTCGTGAAATTGGGGAACTTTTATTGTCGTAATTAGGGAGCATCACGGAACTTTGACGTAAACGGGGCTTTATTTTAGTCAAGGGGTATCTGTTCTCTATTTCCGTTGGAATTGATCACAATGGCCCTAAGGTGGATAAAGGGAGTTAGTTAAAGAGAGTTTAAATAGTGCAGTTATCATCCGGATTCGGTTCAATCATGAGTAGGGGCAGTAACAGGTAGGGAAATTAACACAACTCCTACCCAGTATGTTAGCGGACATGAGAACAGGAATAGAAGGGACGACGTTAATTTGTTCCTTGATGGATAAACGGCGGATGACCGACACACGGGGCGGCGTTTGGCGTGAGTTGACGTGTTATGGAAGGACATGGTGATAAATTTAAAGGTTTTAGGTTCAAATTACGTATCTAGCGTTACGAAGAGTATGCACAGGAGTTGAAGAAGGTTTTGTGGAGTCGAGAAAGTTCATGAGTCCGAATAGAGATATCACTGAAGATAGGCGGAGGGATTTTGTTCGACGTATTCTACAATATAATAAATGAAGGTTGGGGGATACAGATTAGTACGATAATGCAGATAATACTAATACATCTAAGCCTAATCTCAAACCTTCAGGGAGAAATATTACACTGTGAGTTAACTAGAATGTTAACTCATAAACCAGTTTTTAATTTCTTTGTTTTGTGTTGTTCGTTTTTGTTTTGTTTTTTTTGTTTTTGTTTTTGCTGTAGTCAAGATTAATAGTGGAGTGGATACTTCATGCGTGTGTTGATTTTTGATAGTTCATTCGCGTTGATCTCTGGTTATGTTACAGAATTGATAAGTTGCAACAGCAGGCGATCTTATAGATGCTATTCTCTGACAATGGAGAGGGGAGGTAAAATATATCTATTTTGGTATTATTCAGTATACTGACACACAGGAATTTCGCATAGATGGGACAATTTGATATTTTTTTATCAGAAGTGAAAATGACTGCTTATATGCAGTGCTGTGGGGAAATTGAACGTACTTATCTATATATACTATATTTAAATTTCTAAGTGGCGGCTGCATGCTTAAGTTTTGCGGAGCAGATTCTATTGAAAATTTTAGATTTTGAATCTTTTTTTCGTAAAAATTATGAGTTTTAATAATTTAGTACTGAATCGTAAAAAGGTGTTATATTCTTATAGTTCTTTTATTGTTGCAGTACTGGCATAAAATTCTATATGGTTATATTGGGCTTCTTCTGCTATCTCAATGAGTACGATTAGTATGGCTTTTTCACTGTAACTAAAAGGCGATGTATGTTAGTAGTAGCTACTACAGACTACTGGACTTCAATAAACACAGATACGTATGTACAAAGAGAGGAAGCTTCTTTATTTGGTGTCTGTTGTGTGGGTGGTTAGCGAGCGCTTACAATGAAATGACCGGAGGGTTGACAGACTAGCGTTGGTGATGTGGAAGTGGCTCGTGACGGTCAACAGCCAATCGGCTGCGGAGGGGTGAGTGCGGTCACTCACATTGTTTCGTCACGTACCGTTGTCCAGCTGTTGCTGTTTCTCTGGGTCTGCCTTCTGTTATGGGTTATTTAGACACTGTGTTTGTTTGAGATGAACACAGGCTTTACAGATCTTTATCTTTAGATCTGATAACGGACTTTTGGTTATAGTATTTCTTTATGCTCTGCCTGCTTCCTTGACAGGAAACCTCTCTTCCGTTTTTTTAACTTCTTTTCGCTTTTACCGGGAAAAAGTCCTTTGTCATTTTTTTTCGTCTGTTTTGTTTTAATTTAACCAGAAATTCCTATTTTCGTTTGTAAAATATACACATTATGATAGGTTACTTAATTCACTGTTATTAACTGTGGTCATCTCTGTCACCACATAACTTACACTTGCTATTCTCCTGCGTATAATCAATTTTTCTTTTGATATTAGGTTTTGTGACATTATTATTGGCTACTATTATTAGAGATTTGGTTTCCCCTTTCAGTTTCCCCTTCGTAATTATGTTATGTCCAATCTCATGTCCAATTTCCTTAGTTTGTCGCTTAAAGTATCCGTATAGTGGTTTTTCTTCCCAATTTTGTTTTCTAGATGTTTTTTATTTTTGTTGTCCCTAATTCTGTTAAATTTCTGCTGCAATTATTCTGTTATCATTTCTTTTTCAATATATTCTTTGAATCTTGTATCGTTGCATTTACGTATTTCTCGACGCTTCTAATTGTTACACAATGGATAGGCATAGCCTATCATTTTTATAAGGAAGTGTGGTGTAGATTTTAGAATTAACGGTTACACTGGAGAATTACATTAGTGAGTCACCTGGAGTAAGCGTATCAATGACCTAGAAGGTCACGTGTAGAGAACCTCGCTGGGATCGAACTTATAAAGCGGTTTATAGGTCAATTAAGTTAATTATATTGAGAATTATACATCCCCAAAATATCAATAGTGAAAAAACAAGAAAGCTGAAGAAAATTGGGTGAATTATATTTGGGAAATAATGAAAACCTCTCAGAAGAGGGGAGTCAATTTACATTACGGCATAGTCTGATTAGATGAAATTATATTGTGTATATATATATATTATATATATATATATATATATATATATATTATATATACCTAGACATACCTCTATTTCTGATTGTTTATTCATAACAATCTATCTGTCTGTCTATCTATCTATCTATCTCCTGCTTGCTATTTACTTTGCCTCTCGAGGCTTTATACAAATCAGTTTTATCTCTGGGGACGTTCAGACACCCATTAGATTAACTCAACTGACAGGTCCTTGAATAATTTAGTCTTGTGTTGTGTGGGTAGAAATGTGGCATTAGATTTGCCTATAAATAGAATCTGTATATACTTAATAGAGACACTCTGTTCAGTATATATATATATATATATATATATATATATATATATATATAATCATTGATGATCATCATCATCCACATCTATTGCTGACAGGACGGATTCCAATGATTCTCTCTCGTTAACCCCAATCGGTCATCACTCCTGGCAAGTCTTACTACGGCATCCAGTGTCTACACAGAGCATATCGAAGTAAGTTGGTTATTCCTATAAGTCTAAGATAAACAAAGGGGAACCACTCTTGACGGATAAATTATTTATTTATTTTCCCATTAAACTAACTCTAAATCCTAACTATAACCCCTAACCCTAACCCTAAACCCTAACCCTAACCCTAACCCGTCTCTTTTTTCCCAGTAGATCAATAAATAAATAAATAATGTATCAGTCAAGAGTGGTTCCTTAGTTTATGTTGGACTTATAGGAAATAACCAGTAACTTTTTTCTGATAGCCAACACTGGTGTGTCCATGTGTGTGTGTTCACAGGAAAACGTCACTTATGTCTTGCTCATCTTACATGGAATGGTTTGTGTGATAATGGCCGTACAGTACTTTTTGTTAGTGCTGCTTCCAGGATTTGTTCAAGACAACTCGGAATATCTTTGTGTAGTTCGGTCTATCTTTTTCTTTTTATTGTTTCGTTAATGTCCAAGTGGTGCAGCCATACAATTGTACTGATGTGGGTATAGTTTGGAAGAATTCTCTCTTTATCTTATCCGAGCGATCAGATTTCCATATGATCGATAACCCGTCAATGGTAACCTATGCCTTTCCTATGCGTATATTGATACCAATTTCTGCAGATGAAGATATTACTACCTAGGTATGTGAACCGGATTACTAATTTGAGTGGTTTGCCATCCAGTGTGAAGGTCTACATCTTGTTTAAAGCACATACGCTCTGTTTTATCTGAGTTCACATACAGGCCAAAAACTCTTGCTGTCTTCTCTACTATATTACAGCTATTTGGCCTGTGCATGTGTATTTGCAAGAAGCACTAGATCGTCTGCGTAGTTGTATTTGTAATAGTTTTGTACGGGATAGCGTGTGATTCTTGCCTTTTTAGTGTAAAATCTTTTTATTTCATTTGTATTGAATGACTTGTGTATTACGTAGTCTAATGATATTATAATGCTGCTAATGTATCTCCTTTTAGGACTATAGCGACAATGTTAAAGAAATCAATGTCACATCGGTTAAGGGAACAATTGCTTTTGTGTCTTTGTAGAACACTATTGTAGCAGTAACCTTTTCTTTGGAGTGACCATATGCTAGAAACATTTGCTCGATCTTTCCCCAGTGTATAGAGTGAATTCTTTGGAGAAATCTGCAAATAGAAGTGTTGCCTAGAGATGTTTTGCTCGTACTCCCTTGACAATTCAACGAAGCGCCAATATCTGATAAGTTGTGAATCGATTTCTCTTAAATTTGCTTTGATTTTTTCAAAGAATTTTCTAAATTCAGGTTGGATGTGATTAAGGGGTAGGGCATTGTAATTCTTGACTGCTATGAGAGTAACAATTATAGCTCTGTAGTTCTTGATGATTCTGAGTAAGCGGAGAATGCCACCTTTTGTCTATGTATCTTTTGTGTTTTGTTAAAACACTGCGTTGCATAATTGAAGAAATATGTTATCAAATTTCCTTGAAAAGATGAAATAAGGAAGAGAGAGAGAGAGAGAGAGAGAGAGAGAGAGAGAGAGAGAGAGAGAGAGAGAGAGAGAGTTAAATCAAGATAATTATACTTTTATATATTGAAGTATTTCGTAATAACTCTTAAGTAAACATATCAAACGTTATAATGATTAAATTATCATACTGTATCATATCACAAGTCCTGCTATTTGTAGTATAAAACTTAAACGTGACTAACTATTTATTTGAGAATTTTTAATCATTTGTAAAAGACATTACAAAAATAGAATTTCACTATTATTAATTTGAATACAAAAATAAGCATTAGACATTTTTAAGTCAATGTTTATGTTTAGGAGTGATTTTTTTTACTCATAATAAGCAAGGTAATTGGTAATAAAATATATTCAAGATTTATTCTCTTAGATTTCGCTAACTTCGTTTATTGTTATTTGTGAAATAGATCACTAATTAGGACTGAGCCTATTCTTGTCGTGACCACCACAGGCGGATTTAACAGGTTTGAATTCAGAGTTTTCCTTCTCCTATACTCGTAGCCTAACAAAGTTTAAAGAGCCTAGTCTGTCCTACTATTTACCCATAGCTGGATGGAGAGTAGTTGGATTCATACCTTTCCCAAGGGTATTAGCGCTATATGAACTGTAGCCTCGTCCAGGATTTGAACTCGGGTCGACGAGTCCATTCCCAACGATTCTAACCATCACATCACGCACCCCTAACACTGTCCACCAGGTTAATTGAGATTGTCTATTTTCTACAGAATTTGTTATTTTATTTATTGCATGCCTTCTAGTTATCCCTATTGTATGTTTTAGTTAGTTTTACCAGAGATTTCTTAAGTAACTGCGCATTGGCATTTGTATTTTTCTTACGTAGGGGTGATTTTTATGTTATCCTGTTTTTCTCTAACTGCTCTTGACTCCTAGGAAAATGTATATTTGACTGTTTTGCTGGTATGCATTCAACTACTGCTTCTAAATGGGCGATGATAAAGTTTTCATATTGGAATTCAGTCTTTCTGAAGTGTCCTGAAAAGTATCAAACTTGTTTCGTATTGTTATCGAATAGTGGTTGTGTATATCACTATTAGCAAATGAGGACCAGTCATATCGTACAGATTTACCGGTTTGCTCTTTCCTGTGGGGAATCAAGTGTAAAAGACAAGAATGTCTCATAGTTCATATCACTGTTTATTCACTTCTTGTTTATTGATATATAATCTAGCTGTGCTTTCGTGTTATTTGGGTATGTATAAGTTCACAGTTTATCCTTACTTTTCTGATATTTGCTTTTTAGTCATATAAGCCTATTCATAAGAGAAAACTCGACTAGATGTTCACCGTTTCAATTTGAGGAGTTGTGAAAACAGAACTTATTATTTCCACTTTTGCCTATTTGAACATTCATGTCTTCTCTAAAGATCAAGGCGTTATGTTTGCGATTGTGCCGGACTAGGTGAGAAAACTCATTGTAAAATGGTGGGATTGTAGCATGAGACTGTCGTTGTGCAAGGGTTATCATTAAATGTAGTGCACATCATTCTCGGTTGGTTTTAATCCATGCTATTTAGCGATTCTAAAACACAAGGACGGAGCTCATCCATTATCGAATTTATGGTATCTTAGTTCTAAGTTGGCTATGGTAATATCTACGTTCCTCTACGCATACGAAGTCTATATGCTTATCGGTTGCAGACGCTGTAAACTCGGGAGTTGATTTATTGTTTTTTTAATGTTGATTTACAGAAGCACAAGCAATTCCTCCATTGACTCAAAAATCCCACTCCACCCACGTCTTTCTGATTTGTGACCGGTCTGAAACGCAATAATAAAATGAATGGTATGTTTTGTCGACCACGTGTCTGAGTTTTTTTTTCTTTTCCCTTGAACTCATCTTCATCTCTTCCTCCCCTTTTTTGGCTCCGGTTGCGACACAACTGTACCAAATAAATAAACTTATAGACTTAGTTTCCGCAGCAGCTGATTTTTCCTTACTGAGATTTAAATCCTCTTTGGAGATGAACGAAACACTTTTGCAATGCCATTATTCCCCTCATTACGAAACTTAACAAGCCAGGAGTCACCTCCACAGAGATAATCGAAATATTGATTGTAACGGCAAGTCAACCCTTCTAGGATTATTTTATGCCCAGTGATTAGGAAATTGCGTTCATTGTAAATTTTACGTATATTTACATTTTTGTGTAGGTTGTTTCTTAATAGATTTTGCACACAATTATATGATATCAAGTATTCCTAACTAATTGTTTAATAAGGATTATTATTAGTTATTATTAATTATTATTATTATTACCTGAAAGTATTTAACTAATTAAATAATTCCGGTCATCGTAACATTGTTTCAAGGATTATAAGGTAATAACAATAATTATATGGTTTCAAGTAAGTATTCCTACTTAATAATAGTAATTTGTATTATTTGGATTATCCGTACTATTGTCCTCATCTTTATTGGTATATGTACAACGTTTTGGCCAATGTGCTCTCCGGCCTTCTTCAGGTATTTCTTGTCGGACTCGGGATCCTTCTTGAACTCGTGATGGTTCTCGAGTTCGAAAAAAGGTTCTCGTATTCGGGAAGGCTCCCGATTCCGACAAGAAATACCTGAAGAAGGCTGATAAAAAATGATACGAATTCTCAAGTTTCATCTAAAAAATTCAGAGAAATAATAATAGCCATTTGTTTGCACAAAGTTATATACTTTCAAGTAATAATAATAATAATTAATAATAATAACTAATAATAATCCTTATTAAACAATTATAGTTTCAAGTATCTATTCTTAATAAAATAATTTTCAGTTACATTGCGTCAAGTATTCCTATAAAATACATATACAAATACAAATAATTTTACCGCCCTGTCGGCTGGGGCGTTAGAATACACCGACAGCACCTTTGCAGAGGGGTTAGACTGCCCCCAATGGGGCAGCCTGTTGGTCGTGAGTGGCGACCCGTGATGCTTAAGGATAGAGCCCAGGTGGATGAGCAGTTAATAACATGCAATACTCCACTTTGGCCCTATCTTGGGCTAGACGGGCGGTCGGAGAAGCCCCCTCCGATCAATCGACTGGTCACGTCAAGCCCTAGCACCTATATGATTTTCCCAACCCTATTGTCTTTATGGCAAGCCCCAACCCCTTTTTATCATATGGGTGCTAGAAGGCGGTGGCTGTGGGTCTACATGTCCTGGGAATGACGTTAAACTCTATCTGATGGTGAGGTTCCAGTTTTGGAGGTTTGGGGAATGTGGAGCATCCCTTCATCACCATTGCTCCCTGGTCCACTCTGACCCGGAGTGGTAGTGCCTGTTAGGGTCCCATCTATGGGTTAAATAGAAAAATGTATTATTCATTAAGAATTGATTTATTTCAAAACTTTATCGGCATTAAATGACCCTCTGAGGTTGATATGCCGTAAAACAAAACAAACCAAACAAACCAAATAATTTTAGAGAGATTGTGAAGCTGAAAGGAAACAGAACAGAAAGTGAGATGTTTATTTAAAACTTCAGTTTATTTTCTAAAACCGTATTTCTTTGTAGCGACAGATTATCCAATATTTAAATTTTGCTAAAGGAAGAATCTATGTTGTTTTGTTTTGGCTTTTAGGTATATATTCTAAAACGAATGAAGTGGAAGGATAAAAAGGGAGACTTGGGTACGAATTTGACAAACTTTTTAAATGTGTATTGGAGGTGCTTTTATATAGTTCATTGCAATGATGGATCATCCATTGAAAGATCTTAATAATTACTTGCGAAAATGGTCTGCTGAGAAAAAAAAAATATTTTTGAAAAATTGCCTTTATAGGAATTTGTTTCTCGAGGGCTATGTGAAAAAAAAATATTAAAGAAGAAGGCGAAACATGTTTAAAAAAATATATAAGCGAAATAAAAGATACAGAAATGAAATTGAAAAAATAAAATAAGTATGATAGAAAATATGGAAGATGAAAAAAAAAATGGCGGATATCACAGAGGGAAAAAAATGTCAGAAAAGTAAAAGATCAAAGGGGGGTAACTGCTGCTACCTGAAAAAATTCAGGGTTTTCTAGCGTTTGAAATTTTTCCCTGCCGCCCATTTTAACAGCGAGTGACGACAGAACGCTGTTTAGAACTACTGTTGCCTAGAAATAGTCCAATGTCCCGAGGCGAACAATTTTCTTCAGATCTACGACGCGTGTTTTACGAGATAACAGTTCAAAATAATCTATAAATAAAAATAAAATAAAAATAGAAATGCCGACTGAGACTTCTCTGAAAGTGTGAGATCGTAAATAAAAAAAAAAGTCTTCCTCGTTTTTCTCAAGAATAGAAGTTAGTGGGTCTGTTGGTGTAAAATATCGCACTTCTGGGGTAAAGACAGAGCCTCGGGAGGATAGCACAGAATTTCTTTTTAAAAAAAACTCTACTTTTCAAAATATCTGTTACGCTATCAGTATAGAAAGTGAAAATGGAAAAAAAAGAAGGTTTTAGCGCAGATGGGGGGTTTAGAGTTCCGACCTTCAGGTTTTCCAAAGTTCAGATTATTAGATATCATAGATCGTAGAGTTATACCATGAAGTAATAATTAGTTAAAAAACAAAACAAAACACGAGAACTACTTATAATACACCTACTATGTCATATAGATAACAACGACTTTCAAAACATAACCGTTACACCACCCTGTTGGCTAGGTTTAAAATACTGACTATATCCACTGCAGTGGGATAAGACCCCCTCCACAAAAAGAAAGTGTCCTGGGTATGGCACCAAACTGTATCTGGTGGTGAGGATCCATTTCTCGGGGTATTGGGGGGGTGAGTACACCTTTAATGCAATTACTCCTATGCCCAATCTAACCCAGGGTGGTAATCTTTGTTAGGACCCCATCTATGGGTCGGATATGTTTGTAAATTAATTCTATTACGTATCTGATATCATATAACCGAGTGAGAAAACTCTAAAACTAGGTATAAAATAACCCTAGACGGGTTGACGTGCCCTTAAAATCAATCAATAATATATATTAAACAAATGACGCACACATCCAAAGCATGTATCAGTATATCAACATTAATAAATGCCCGTTCTGTCTTTGTGTTTCCTACCCAACAACCGTAAAAGTCTGTTTTCTTCGTTTAATGGCATATCAACTTTCATGGGTTATTTAATGCCAAAGCTATATTTGTAGAGGAACAGTAGAGGTAATATTTAACCAATTGCAGGGAGAGTAGAGGCGGGGGCTATTGCTTTCCCTAGAGTATTAGTCCCGAAGTTAGCACGAATGGAGTTTGCACTCGTTTACAACGAAGGACTCCCCACGACAACTGTAAAGACAATAGAGCCTGTTGACAATTTTTTGGTATGAAAAAATCATAAGAGGATTCTAATAGAGGCAGTGATTTAAAAAAAAAATCATAAGAGGATTCTAATGAGGCAGTGATTTAAAATCTCTAAAAGAAGAAAACACAAGAAACGGAGATCTCGTGTTCTAAATACTATGCAATATTTTTCATGGAGTCAGATTCTTAGTATTATTTGGATTATTCGGACTATTGTCCTCACCTTCATTGTTATCTGTACAACGTTTCGGCCGATGTGCCCTTTGGCCTTCTTCAGGTATTTCTTGTCGGACTCGGAAACCTTCTCGAACTCGGGAACCTTCTTTTCGGACTCGGAAACCTTCTTTTCGAACTCGGGAACCTACTTTTCGGAAGTTATTTTTAGATATTCTAGGCTGAATTAAGGGTGAGGTTCAAATTTCCGTGATGTCTCCCGATTATGACATGAAGGTTCCACATTGTGACAAGAAGGTTCCCGAGTCCGAAAAGAAGGTTCCCGAGTCCGAAAAGAAGGTTCGCGAGTTCGAAAAGAAGGTTCTCGAGTCCGAAAAGAAGGTTCGCGAGTTCGATAAGAAGGTTCTCGAGTCCGAAAAGAAGGTTCCCGAGTCCGAGACAGGTCCCCAGTCCGACAAGAAATACCTGAAGAAAGCCGGGGGACACATCGGCAGAAACGTTGTACAGATTGTTATATGAAGATAATGAACAATAGTCCGAATAATCCAAATAGTACTAAGAATCAAGCCTCATCTCAAAAATTCCGAGAGAAAGGCATTTTCTAAATACACCATAAAAAAGCATCATCTTACTTTGCGATATAGAAAAGGCATATGACACCACTAGGAAGTATGGCCTTATTGGCCTAAGTCGAAGACTGTCACACTTCATAAAAATGGAGAATGAAAGAGAGAGAGAGAGACGAGAGAGAAAGAGAGAGAGAGAGAGAGAGAGAGGGAGAAAAGGAGAGAGAGAATCTACATCAGAAGTAGATAGTTCGATCAAAGAATTTAGTTACTTAAGGCGAGAAATAGATTCCTCCAAGACGGAAAAATTGATAGAAATAATCAATAAATTGCTTAATTTGAGCAATCAGGTGAGATCGTTCTCAGTCTTGTAAAAATGAAAGCAATAGAACATTAACTTATCGAAGCATTACTCTTCAGTAAGGTACACATACACACAAACGACAGCGCCACATCTCTCTCTCTCTCTCTCTCTCTCTCTCTCTCTCTCTCTCTCTCTCTCTCTCTTTATATATATATATATATATATATATATATATATATATATATATATATAGAGAGAGAGAGAGAGAGAGTGTGTGTGTGAGAGACTTATCAGATATACCAACAAAGAAATATTCGTGGACAACACAACAGTATCATATATATGGAGATATTATATATATATATATATATATATATATATATATATATATATATATATATATATATATATATATATATATATATATATATATAGTATGAACAAAAAGTAATAAGACAATCAGGAATATTTCTTGTATTTTATTTATTTTCAACTAGTTTCGACCTTATGTCATCGTCAGGAGAACATTTCTTATTTGAAGAAATTGTTTGATTTTTTGAAAGGGAGCATTATAGAAGAATTATAAAAAATTAAAGTGTTTTTGAGGGTTTGACATGCTATTAAAATCCGGGTAGACGAGTGTGTTAGGAGTAGCATGTCCATTTGTTCCGTGAAGAACCTCTATGAGGTGGGTTATTTTTTTAATGCTCTTATATATGTGAGGGAAGGTTCATGGGAGTTGTGTATATGATTATATGTGTATACATATAAATGTATGAGTGTGTTTACATATATGTGTGTGAATGTGAGTGTGTGTATGTATTTCGCTAATGTGCGCGTGACTTCTAGATTTTTAATTCGGTCAAAAGTGGCTTGTTTATTATATATATATATATATATATATATATATATATATATATATATATATAAGTTAAAAGAAAGGAAATGAATCCGACAATATGAGTAAGAAAAAGTGGAATGAAAACATCACACAATGCTGTTAAAGAAGAAAACAATTTATAATATAATCATAGCTGATACTGATCAATATTTCGATTTTACAAAAATCATCATCAGAGCTCATTCACTCCCGTAGTTGTTTGGGTCGGAGAGGAAAGTCAAATGAGTTTACAAAACAAAAAACCTTAATACTGCAAAAAACGAAAGACGTTACAATATTCACCAACGTGGGCATTCGCGCCATATATATGTCGGTCATGTCTCATATGTATATCTTTTGTCATCCAAATGTTATTCAAATTTTATATATAAAAACAAAATACAGTAAATATCTAATCATTTATGAAATACAGAACTTAAAAATAAAAAATTAAAAAATAAAAACAATTAATCGTAAAAAATTCCTTTACTAAAAATCTTTTGAATTCCAACCGTCACATTACTTAATACCCATCTCCTTCCGTTTAAATTGTTTCGTCTTGTTGCCAACATATCAAAATCTGCTACATTTGGATGACAAAAGATATACATTTGAGACATGACCGACATATATATGGCGCGAATGCCCACGTTGGTGAATATTGTAACGTCTTTCGTTTTTTGCAGTATTAAGGTTTTTTGTTTTGTAAACTCATTTGACTTTCCTCTCCGACCCAAACAACTACGGGAGTGAATGAGCTCTGATGATGATTTTTGTAAAATCGAAATATTAATCAGTATCAGCTATGATTATATTATAAATTGTTTTCTTCTTTAACAGCATTGTGTGATGTTTTCATTCCACCTTTTCTTACTCATATA
>CM042142.1:100735491-100777991 GCA_023376005.1 Doryteuthis pealeii
TATTCTGATGAAGGTTCTTCTTTTGTGCAGCACATAGTTTTATTGGTCTCTTGCTCAACCGAACCACATACATAATAATCAAAAGATTTGCAATATGGATAGTTAAGTGGCCAGGCTTTAGGGGTGATCTGATCGTAGAAATATTATCACAGTCTAAACTGGCTTTTCCTGCTTGTATGACTTCGCGAAGATGTTTTGTTTGTTTTGTTTGGTTTTACGGCATATCAACCTTAGTAGGTCATTTAATGCTGATAAAGTTTTGAAATAAATCAATTCTTAATGGATAATACAATTTTTTTTTATAAATACATTTTTCTATTTAACCCATAGATGGGACCCTAACAGGTACTACCACTCCGGGTCAGAGTGGACCAGGGAGCAATGGGGATGAAGGGGTGCTCCACATTCCCCAAACCTCCAAAACGGGAACCTCACCATCAGATAGAGTTTAACGTCATTCACAGGACCCGCAGCCACCGCCTTCTAGCACCCATGTGATAAAAAGGGGTTGGAGCTTGGGCAATAGGGTTGGGAAAATCATATAGGTGCTAGGGCTTGACGTGACCAGCCGATTGATCGGAGGGGGCCTCTCCGACCGCCCGTCTAGCCCAAGATAGGGCCAAAGTGACCTCGCGAAGAGTCTTGTTGCCAAATGTAGGGTACTCTAACAGCCACCCTTTCGTTCCATGGCATCACTGTCTCCTCATTTCATTTCCTTTTAGAACTCCATCACAGACGACGATGACGTCACTCTATTTCTTCAACAGTTGGGGACCCTCTGGTGGCAAATTAGTCCAATTCTGGACTTGCAGGTGCGATCACAAACATTGCAAGGAAAATTCCCATCTGCATTTGATGGTTCATGACGAAGAAGCTAGTCACCGCTCTGCAGCCCGGTTAATCTCGATATTGAGCTGCTCTGTTCCTGTGCAGCACAGGTCTCACTAACCCTGTCTTTTGAAGACCAGATCTTCCAGGCTTGAAGGTGTGATGGTGCATATCTTTAGCGTTGTCTTGATATGGTCTTTGAACCGCTTTTGGAGGCTTCCTGTCCTCCGTGTTCCATCAGCGAATTAACCATGAAACATTTTACGGCGTCTGTCTGCAGGCATGTGGATGCTGTGACAGTTATGTCACACTTCATAAAAAAGGCATATGACACCACCAGGAAGTATGGCCTTATGGGCCTAAGTGGAAAGACTGTCACACTTCATAAAAATGGGAGAAGAGAGGGAGAGAGAGAGAGAGGGAGTGAAAGAGAGAGAGAGAGAGAGAGAGAGAGAGAGAGAGAGAGAGAGAGAGAGAGAGAGAGAGAAATAGATTCCTCCAAGACGGAAAAATTGATATCTCCTCCAGGCACTTGAAGTAAGCCTTAATGTTGAGCCTGAGACCACGTGGAAAGATTAATGGAGGCATAACGTCATCATCGCTAGTTATCAACCCAAAAGACCATGATGAGCATCAGTATCTGTACATCTTTTGAGGACAGAGCGAACCAATAGTTGTTCTATGAGTTCACCATCAGATCCTGGCTGAAAATTTTCTCATCTGAGAAAAAAGCTTTGAAGTGCGGTCTTTCCTCCTGTCATTCATATCCTGTGATTATAAAATATTGGCCATTTCTAATCTATGAGTAATAGCGAATGTTTTCTAATTTATGAGTAATAGCGAATGTTTTCAAGCACTACATGCCTGATAAGAAATTCAGAAACTCACACGTCCTTGACAATGGGACTGATTAACTTTCACGGATTGTTGTCAATTATTGCTTGGATCTGACAAAGAAATTCAGTTTCTTTCTTATCAGAACCATCAGAGTGGGGTTTCCAAGCTGCCATACGTTTTTAATCACACTGGAATCGCCCAACTCTTTCCAGATTATCTGCACTGCCTTCAGAGAGACGTCTTAACATTGGGAAATCTTGGTATTAGAACCTGTGGCGTAAATGACAAGCAGTAAGGCATGCCGTTTCCAAATCTCTCGAGAAGTGAATTGCGTCATTCTTGTTTACTGTTTTCCTCACAGACAGTGCACAGTTTACACTAGGTTGGACAAATCCTGAAACAAACAAAGCGCATACGCAAAATTAATAATTCAAAATGGCAACAATTTGCACATATACATACATACATACATACACACGTATATTTAATTAACGTTCCATTCATTGTTCATTTCTATCTTGGTAAATACAACTTCAATCTCAATACTTTTATGACACACCTTGTCTTCTGAAAAAAAAAATTAACGTTCCATTCGTTGTTAATTTCTCTCTTGGTAAATACAGCTTCAATCTCGATACTTTTATGACACACCTTGACTTCTGAAAAAAAATTAACGTTCCATTCATTGTTCATTTCTCTCTTGGTAAATACAGCTTCAATCTCGATACTTTTATGACACACCTTGACTTCTGAAAAAAAATTAACGTTTCATTCATTGTTCATTTCTCTCTTGGTAAATTCAGCTTTAATCTCGATACTTTTATGACACACCTTGTCTCTTATATTATGTTGTATATTTTATAAATATTATGAAGAGGTGGCATTGAATAACCCACAGGGTTGATATGTCATTAAATCAAACCAAACCAAACGTTTGAAACTCATTTTTAATATTTTTTTATTTTTTTATTTTTTTGGCTTTTTTTATTTTTCATGAATAATATACAGTGTTAATATTTTGGTTATTAAAAGTCTTTTGGCTTTTTAGAAAAGTTTTTTCGCGTCTCAGGAGAGAAATGAGAAAGAGAATAAATGCATATTAAAAGATAAATCAAATAACGAATTTCCTAGACAGTCTAAAATTACAACTTGGCCGTCGGGTGCAAAGAATCGATTTGAAATAATTTCTACGTTTGGTAATTTGCCTTTTCTTATTCACTTTTATTTGATTATTTACTGAAAAATATTTTTTCTTCTTCTGTCTGGGAAAACAATAATTGATCAATAGAAACACATGATTATTTCATAAATTGTAAAAAACGATGAACGAGTTAAGAGTTGGAGTAGACACCAACGTACTCGTCCCCCGTCTTCTATCCCTAACCCTAACCCTAACCCTCCGTCTTCTGTCTGTCCATATTTAACACCTAATATCTTATCGAAATTCAGTCCCGGTTATCAATACTTTTAGAAATATAACTAAAAGTATATAACATCGTGTAAGGTATGTATTTACTAATACATTTAATACTTTATTTGTATTCATTTGTATTTATGTATTTATCTAATACATGTATTTATTTCAGGGGTCCGAATTCGGTTAAGAAAAAGGGGGTACTAATGTGTTTATTCAAAATCATAAATTACATTTAATCTTATTATAATGGAGATTACGAGTCAGTCTGTCTGTAACCGAAACTATATCAGTACTCAAGTCACAATTTCCTTAGTTAATTATGTCACATTTTCTATGATTTTATTTTTATTTAAACCTCAATTATTAATAAAATTGTTTTAAATATGTAATACTGTAGACCTTACCAATATATTGATAGCATGCAAGTGTATTTATATGTACAACAAAATAGCGTTTTACAATGTTAACGTGAAGGCTAATTTGCATATTGGTCTTAAAAACTTGATTTTGATAAATATGTGCTTGGTATTATTGGTTTCTAATTGACTTTATTTTAATAAATATGAGCAAGATTCTCGGGGTAAATCTAAAAGGAAATCCATTAACAAGAAGAAATAACTATAATTTTATTCTTTACTTCCTAATTTAACTAAATAGTTAAATTAGGCAAATTTTGCAATTAAATATTTTTCGATTATAGTGGGTATAATCAAAATCAAAGTCTGTTTCAAATCTTTCTTATCTGCATTCTTATTTAGTTTCATTAGTCTTTATAATTTAATATGATATTTTATTACATTAAAATTTCAATACTTGTACCCAGAGGGTGCATATATTTGCTAGTACATTTAATATATATATATATATATATATGAATGAACATTTCGACCTATTAGGTCTCATCAGCAAGGTTAAAGACACACACACACACACAACACACACACACACACACATATATATATATATATATATATATGTGTGTGTGTGTGTGTGTGTGTGTGCAGTTGTGTGTAAAGTATTTGTTCACTTTAAAAATGAGTATTTTCCAACTTAACATCGTTGAAACCCGAATATGTACACACTATATATACAACATTATCTTAACTATTATAAAGAGAAATGCAATTTCGTTTTAATTATAAAAGAAATAACGCAAAAAAGGGTGCAAAAAGTATTAATCTAAAATAATAAATTATATTTAATGCTTAGGGATCTGTGCGGTAAAGTAAGGAGCTGATGGTAGGTGTGGCGCTCCACCTCAAGCGCAAAAACAATCTCCTTGGTCTAGCGCTAGTGAAAAGGGGATCTCTCGCTGATTGGCTGATACTGACTTTAGACCACCCCGACGACTTTTACTTTTTTTATAATATAAGATATACATTAATTACTATAAAAAAATACAACTAGAACTAAATAAATTTACCAGAAGACTTTAACCCCAGAAGTATACATAAATAAGATATAAACAAAATGAATACAGGAAAAAATTGATGGGAGTTTAAGATAAATGACAAATAGAATTACAAATTACTTTTGCCTAATAAGCGTATGGAAAACTAATCTTTAATTTCAAAGGGAAATAGTTTAGATTTAAAGATTATAGTTCATACTAATTAAACTTTATTAGGTTTTACAGCTAACAATTGTTTTCGATAGTTACTTACAAGTACTTTGCAACTATGTTTGGGTATTTAAGACCATTCTTTGATACACATCCATTTCAAATAATCGATATTCTTTGGGGTCCTTATATGAATCATTGTTTTCAACGCTCTCCTTAAATTCTCAATTGGATTCTGATTTGGAGGCTGATTTGTTACGGTAGAATATTTACATTGATATCTGATAACCACCTCTGAGTGCTTTTTCCTGAATGCTTTGTATCATTTGAAGAGTTGTAAGGAAATTCATTTGTACTACGTTAGCCATCCTTTGCAAGCATTTTAGAACTGAGCGTCACTCTATGAGTTGTTGCACAACGTATCTTAGTGCCCAGACTAGACAAACTAGGTGTAGGGAACTTAACCTCTACATCTTGTGTACTAGCGCTGGACATAAAATCAAGCCATTCAAATGTTCACTATGTGACTCAAGGGGATTATTAATCCCTCTTTGTGACGAGGCAGAGAAGAAAAGAACAAAGGACGTTAGCACTCTCACTGTGAGTCATCCCTTCATCCTGTCCACAATATGTCTTTCAGCGTCCAACGGCTAGCAGAAATATAAATTTAACTCTTTGTGTGACACGGGCAGTCAGATCATATTTTTCAAAACAAGTGGCTGAAAAATGAAAATGTATTAAAAACTTCTTTACTCCCGAGGAGTTTCATCATCCTCACCCCAAGACAAACTTAACGCAAGCGCATGGGGAGAATCAGCACAGATACACGTCTGATCCCATCGGGCGCTACTTACATTTTATTATTCCAGACCCATCTGATCACGTAACTCTCAAAGCCAATGAGATTCCTTTTACAGATGAACACCGAGATCAAGGCTGCTGTCAGCTAAACCCTATGAACTTACATCCACTGTATTTTCCTGGGTTACTTTTTAATTTTAAAATCTAACTACACTTCCTTACAAATATGATAAGCTATGCCTATCGTTGTGTAACATAAGCTAAGATTAATAACAATACACTTCAGGTCTTGAATTTATTTTTCTCATCCAACAGCAATTGCTCAACAAATTTATCTATATCTGAGAAGGGGGAATGCATGGACACTTTGTTCAAGGGTATCAACGCAAAGAGCATTATCTATTTTCTACAAATGGTATCCATTATGTCATTTTCATCAATATTGATTAGTTGCGCTTCCGTCACGTCTTACTAAATGATTGTATGACAAATATAAAAATCCAACAAAAAAGAAAAATAATTTCTTTTATTATTGCATCTTAACATATCATGATAATCCCAAAAGTAAGGTCTCCAAAGTGTTAGAAATGCAGAAAAAACTGTTTGTGCGGCTATAACCAACACTATTGTGTTTGTTGTGCTTGCGCCCGCTCCAAAGCCTGCAAGCACCTAGCTGCCTCAATCGGTCTTGGCTTGACAGTCGTTTCTGATGGAGCTGATGATTAACACTAACTCCATGTGTGAAGTTCTCACAGTTATTCGGTTTTTGAACGCAAAAGCCATTAAACTGATTTCGTAATCATTGCCAATTACCGGAAGTATATGGTGAGTTGCACAGATGTTTAAAAAACTGCAAGTGGTGTAGGGAGTTTGCAACGACGACGATATTCAACGTTTCCTCAACAACATGGTGGTGAGTTGGAATGACATGGATATACAAAAACTTAGAGTTAGGAAAGGAATCCAACGGTATAAGTATAGATAAAAGGATATGAAAACGCACAATGCTGTTAAAATGAAAATATTTTATATCATATTCATAGCTAATATTGAACAATATTTTGATTTCTAGAAATCATCAACAGAGCTTGTTTTTAAACCGGACTCATCGAAAGAGAAGCTGAAAATAATTTGAATTCAAAACGAAAACATTGATGTTCGTTCGTATTGACTTGTACGCTTTTTGGAACATCAATGTTTTCAGTTTTGAAATCAAATTATTTTCAGCTTCTCTCTCATAGAAAAAAGCATTGACCAAAATGGCGATTATGTAATAAAAAAATAGAAACATGTTCAAACTTTAGAATATATAAATATCATTGACAATAACCAATAAACTTTTATGGGATTTCTAAATGTTTTGGAGACCTTAACTTTGGGATTTCTCTCATATATTGCTCTTCATGTGCCATTGTTTTTGTTGCTATGTGAAAGTTTTTAGTGTTAATTTATTTTAAAATCTAAGTCTTATGACTGCCAACGAATAATTTTTTGGTTGAACGAAAAAGTCAAGTCCCACGAGAAAGAGAATAATTCCGGCTTTTTTTCATTTTAATTTCCTGGTAAGAAATCAATTTCTCAGTGATAAGAAAATAAATTGATAGAAAAAAAAAAGAAAATGCTGGTCTGTAAGGAAAAAAAAGATGGCAGGGTGGGATCATTAGCCCCCATGGAATGAAGTCAAAATAATAAACAAAAAGGAACATTGGAAAATAAAACAATTGAAAGAATCATTGCACATACTTGGCTCTGATAACCTCTTCAGTAGGTCTAGCATAGAATTGAACATTAGGGGAGTCTTTCATAAAAAGCATTTGCTCCAAAATTGCATCACGTTATTGGGTATTTGCCTCATACCCCACTTGTATGGGCTGGGCACAAGGCCTCGTTTTAACGTGGGCCCACCCACAAGCCGAAACTCATGGGTGGGAAAGAACAAAAATTGCGTCGTTACCTGGGGGGATAGCCCCCTGGGATTGACGCTACGCTATTATTAAACTCTCGGCGAGTCCAGCGGCCGAAGCTCGCCGGACCCCCGGCGCTAACCGGAAAACCGAATGTGCAATGAGTTCAAAGAAAAGTTGCATCACGTGATTGACAATGGCCAAACGGTATAGATCGTGGACGAGGATGATTGCATTTAACTTTCAGTCTCTTTCAGTGCCTTAGCAGCTCACTGTATACACTTGAGTTGCCGGCCTCTCAAAGGGAAACAGTCCGTACTCTTTCACTTTTATAGTATAAATTCATGAGTTAGATCAGAAAAAAATCCAGAAGAAACCAAGAAATGGACACGGCGAACCAAGTTCAAAGTCTGGAAGAGGCTGTTTGCATTTTCATATAGCACTTATACCCTTGTAAAAAGTATATATCCAATTATGGGTATTTAGCAGGGCAGAATGGGCCCTTTAAACTTGTTATGGCAACCGGTCTAGGAAAAGGAAAACTCTGAATTCAAACCTGTTAAACTCTGCTTAAGATTGAAAATGTGTCGTATTCTGCTCGAGTGGAGTGTTTGTTCAGTCGGTAGAGCGTTCGGCTAGAAACCACAAGGTTCCTAGTTCGATACCGGTCCTCGCCAACTCAGCGTATGAGTAGCACAGGGATACGTGCGGTAAAGTAAGGAGCTGATGGTAGGTGTGGCGCTCCACCTCAGATGCTAAAACAATCTCTTTGGTCTAGCGCTATTGAAAAGGGGATAGTCTCCCTCGCTGACTGGCTGATACCGACTTTAGGCCGCCCCGTCGACTTATATATATATACATATATATATATATATATATATATATATATATTGTCTAACAATGAAGATGAAGACAATAGTCCGAATAACGCAGATAATAGTAATCATCAAGTCTCATCTCAAACATTCAGAGAAATAAGATTAGCATTCTATTAAGTCAGATTTATAAGTTGCTCGTTTCAAGAACCATTTGTTGGTGTAGCAAGTTCAGTTCTCACTGGGGGCCCTGATTCAAGGAAGATAGGTCAGCAAATAACAATATAGACACATCCTTGTTAAAATTGTATTTTTTGGGACCATATTACCTTTAGGCACCCCTTTTTGGTCTCGATTAAGAAAAGACATGTTTTTCATTCACACCGTCAAATCCAGTTGTTTGTTAGGGGTTAGGGTTAGGGTTAGGGTTATAATTTTTAAAAATCTAAAAATTGTCTGTTAAAACAGCCGGATATTGACGGTGTAAATGAAAAACATGTCCTTTCTTAATCGAGATCACGTATCGTTGCATTCAAGAGGAAGAAGGGGAAGGGAGTCATGTATGACAGGGTAAGCAAAAACAAATCTGGATCCTTGGGCCATCTGCGTGCTCACAACCAAACTACTTGTAGAAATGGCCTTCTTCGGTGAAGAAGTGGCAATCACCATATATATACATATGTTCGTATATCTATATGTATATACATACATATATATATATACATATGTTTGTATATCTATATGTATATACATACATACATATATATACATATGTTTGTATATCTATATGTATATACATACATACATATATATACATATGTTCGTATATCTATATGTATATAGATACATAAATATATATATATATATATATATATATATATATATAGTTTTTTTCGTAGTTAGGGTCTTTCCATGTGTGGTTTAACCAAGCTGATGCAGGTAGACCATAAGGAGAGCTCAATGTACCTAATACCAGTGAGTAGAAGGACAGAGCAAGATATTTAGTAAATGAAGAAAAACTCTAAACTTGATCCTCTCACCGGTTGAAATAAATTATTGTAATGAAGCAAGTTTAGAGTTTTTCTTCATTTACTATATATATATATATATATATATATATATATATATGTTTGTATATCTATATGTATATACAATCTCAGCTAATATTAATCAATAGTTTTTACTTGAAATAAGTTAATAAACTTTATTTTTTGCATCAGCATATCTTTTTTTTAAATTTTTTACAAAAGTCAGTTAAAAAAGCAGTAATCCTTTGAGGTACTAAATTTTTCTGAGATTTTTGCTATCATGTGTAAAAATAATTCCCGCTAAGTTTTTCTAAATTTATTTTATTTACTTACTTTTGTTACCATGGTTTCCTGATATATGACATATGTAAGTAGGGGCGTCAAATTTCAGGTACCAAAATTGAATGCCGAAAAGACGGGTTCTTTCAGGAAAAAATGTGATATTTAAAAAGTACCAAGTAACGGAGTGGGGTAATTTTTAAAATTAGGTAAGCAAGCGAATACCTGATACAATTAGTAGTTTTGTAATTTAACCTTTGTAGTTCTTTTTGACAATAAGAAAATAAATAGAATTAAACTAATTGATTATTATTTTGATAACTTCATTGCAATCAATTGTTAGAATTTACGGGCATTTATAAATTGTGAACGTGCCTGTAGTAAGAAATTTGAATAATGTCTGTTAAATTAAAGATAAATGGGCTCAATAGAGAATTATCGGTGATGGTTATAACCTTTGACCCCTTAAAAGGCGCGCGATTAAACGCGGCCCAGGTTTCAGGGAGTGCAAACACAATTATCGGCTCTGAAGCGTCCATCTCTCCCCGCGACGGAATCATGTACTAAGAAATAAAAGCTTAATCCAGAAACGAATAAGTTGTTGTGTTTGTTAATTAAATTATTAAACTAGCAATATCCAACCCAGCCTGTAAGAAGAATTAAGAAGGAACAGACAAGATGGCGGCCAGACAAGTTAGACGAAAAATCCGCAAACAGAGTAATTACCTAAGAACAATCATCTACCATATATTCCCTCTCTCTCTCTCTCTCTCTATATATATATATATATATATATATATATATATATATATATATAATGGAAAAGGTGACTTACCGGTGAATATGGTCACGATGGTTAGGTGGTGCAGAATTCAGGGGGTTAAGTCAGGGATATAACAAATACAAAGTGCTCAATACGTAAGTAGAGCAAATTTATTACAATATAGACACAAGTGATAACATACTCGCGTTTCACCATAAGGATCTTCAGGGTTAAATCCACTGAATTAATCGAGATACCGATTAATTGCTGTCGATTACACGTGTGTGTTCATTGCGTTAAACGGAACCGTTTGACCCTGAATATCCTTATGGGGAAACTCGAGTAGGTTATCACTTATACTTATATTGTATATATATATATATATATATATATATATATATATATATATACCAGAGAACTCGCCACCGATTATATACACCCGAGTAAAGGGGCATATAACACAATTAGATTTGCAAATGCCAGAATTGAATAAGTCGTCTATCTTTATTAAATTCTGAAATGATTTGATATCACTAGATTAGTTAAAATTTATAGTTAATAGAAAATTAAATGATGATAACATGCATTTTAAAAATTAGAATAATTTATTATGAATTTATTTAATTTATTATCTAGATATATTTATAAATTATTTATATCATATCTACATCTAGATAATAAATGGTATGCTTTAGTAATAAGTAATTTTTCATGAATTGAATTAAAATTGTTAATCGATAAGATATCTAAATTGAATTACGTAAAGAAGATATTGGCCTTTTAGAATATTCTAGGTTTAAGTTTTAATTAGAAATAATACATTTATTAAAGAATATTCGAAAAGCTGTTGTATTCTCTTAACTGTAATTTCATTTTAGATCATTTTTGGTACTTTGAATAACACACGATACGTTAAAGATTTTGAGAGAAATTTTTTTTAAATGATATTGCTCTGGAAAACCAGACTGCTTCTCTTGAAAGTAATATTGCTGAAAGGGATATTTCCTCTATAATTTCTAAACTTCTGCATGATTTAATTGAGTGAATCCATGAACCTGAAGTTGATAAACTAGACAGTCATGATCGAGTTGATGTGAAAATTGATGGAAGCTCTTAGCTGCAACATTTCGTTCAGGTTACACATCTAATACACAAGTTGTTTTTAAAATCTTCCCTGCATAACTAAAAATGTGCTAACGGTAATGTTAAATATTCTGTTGGTGAATCAAGTGTTAACCAGTAATGTACCACGAGAGTAATTAGTGCAACCACATATAATGCTCAATATCCAAATTCTTCCAGTAAAAGAATTTGGGGTGGAACTTAAAGTGGTCGGCATAATTTGCTTTTAATATAGAAACCAAAATTACTATTGGAAAAGTCTGAAAGTCAACCAGTTTTAACTTATTGATGATTTTTTATTTTTTTCGTAGCAAGATCAATATACCAATGTGGCACTGCATCTATGACAAAGATTTTTTCTATTATTATTTCACATATATTTCACATATATTTTGTATCAAAAAGTGTTGTGATGTTAGTTCAACAGTAAAAAAGAAGTCAAGTCGAGGTAGGGTAAAAAGAGACAAGTGTATTTACAATAAGGTACAAGAACGGCTAGCTTGCCGCTAAACAGTAACAGTACGGTAACAGTACAACCTTTTCACTCGGTGTCTCACTATTTATAGTGAGAACCGGTGTATATTCTCCACTGTAGGAACGGCCGGGACAACAAAAAGCTACAACATTAGTTAAAATTTTGCAAATCAGAAATCATTAATAATCTAAAACTGGTTACCTTTCAGACTTTTTGATTGCAATTTTGTATTCCTTGGGCCAAAATGCATATGAATAAATTTTTATTAGTAGTGAAACTCGGTAACTCATTTTACAGACAAAAATAGATTACAAAAAGTCGTCATTTTTCGTGAACCCTTCAATTTTTGGAATTGGAAGCTCATATATAGGGGAGTGTCTAACTTTAACATAGTCCACACATTTACAAAATTTCAGAAAAATTGATTCGGTGGATGACATGGCCTGGGTTTTTTGACATTGAATTACCCATATATGAGATGAACAAAAAGTGATAAGAAAATCAGGAATATTTATTTTATGTATTTTTTAGATTGTTCTCAGTTTCGACTTAAGGTCATCGCCAGGAGAAAATTTCTAGTGAAAAAAAAATATATATATATCTTATTATAAATGGAAATTGTGGGGTTTTGGTCTGTCTGTAACCGAAACTATTTACTATACAAGTCACAATTCCTTCGTTATTTACATCATATTCTCCATGATTTATTTTTATTTAAACCTCAATTATTAATAAAATTGTTTTACATTACATACACTGTTGACCATATCTACATACTAATAACATGCAATTGTATTTATATATACAACAAAATAGAGGTTTACAGTGTGAATGGGAAGGTAATTTGCATATTGATCTTAAAAATTGATATTTTGAATAAATATTGCTTAGTATTATTGATTTCTAATTGTTTGGTTTTATCATATGAATATGAGCAAAAATCTATTCAATAAATCTTAAAAGAAACCCTTAACAAGAAGAAATAACTGTAATATTATTCTTACTATTCCTATTTTAACTAAAAGTTTAATTAGGAAAATTTACATGAAGACGGGAGTAAACGGAAAATGATGGAAGAGTTAGTTTCAAAGTTGTTCTATTTTTCAATCATACACCCTCTGTTCAAAATATTTTTATCTACATTCTTATTCAGTTTCATTAGCCTTTCTAATTTAATCTGATATTTTATTATATTAAAACTTAAATATATTTGCTAGTATATATACAGAAAATGGGTTTGAAAAGATCACGTCCAAGCTCTGAATACCATGTCTTAAGCACACAATAGGAGTCTCTTTAGTTAGGAGGTGGTGCTTGATATTGGGAATCGCATATCACTTTTTCCAACTACTGAAGATGGGATTCATGAACAGGGTTGAAAATAAAAGCTTTATCATCAAAAACAACTAAGTTGTGTTGTATTAATTAAATGTTAAAACAAGCAAAGCCCAACCCTGCAAAAAAGAAGACCAACCCTTAAAAGAAAGCCAACAAGCCAACCAGATAAAATGGCGACCGAGGTAGAAGCAGAAGTGTAATCAAGTAAGAACCACCACCTATCATCAACTATTATCTCTAAGCTAACTTTCTGTCTCTGTCTCTGTGTTTGTATACCCTTTCTTTCCTTTCTTACTTCTATTATTCTTCTGTTCATCTTTAGTATCTTACACTCATTCTCTTAAGCGTCTGGACTAGTCTTGGGGACTTCGTGTCTGGTCTTCTATTCCTCTTTTCTTGTTGGCCGGTCGTCCCTGATTCATTTCTCCCAGATCAGTCCTCGGCCGCCAAGACATTCATCAAAACCACAAAACCATATTATTTTATGTAAGCTTTTTATTTACTTAACTAACATTTCATGTAAATAACATAAACGCGCGTGTGCAGTGATCTTCAGCTAAGGCAGTAATATCTTATCTGCCTGACGTCCAAGCTGAAACTGAGAGCCAACCAGGTCGCACGTGACGTCACGTATTTCGGGGGCTTTCTGTAAATATTTCATGGAAAGTCCGCACGTGATATGAAAGGGACCATCCCTTCAAAATACAGGGGTTGACAATAATCTATGCATAGATTATGTATCATATGTCTGTCTGTCTCTATTCTGTATTTCTCTCTCTCTCTCTCTCACTCTCTCTCTCTCTCTCTCTTCCTCTCTCTTCTCTCTCTCTTTCTATCTATCTATCTATCTATCCATCTATCTATATACTCGATGTTTTATAAGGCTAATAAACAGAAACATCTTATATTTACGAGCATTAGGAGGCGCTTGGTCTAATGGTTAGAGTCGTAGGAAATAGACTCGTCAACGAAAGTTCAATTCTGGACGAAGCTGTTGGCATTTCACATAGCGCTAATACTCTTGGAAATGTTGAAATCCAATTGTCCTTCCAGCTATGGGTAATAGCAGGTCAGGCTGGACTCTTTTAACCATGGCTAGGTAACCAGTCTAGGAGAGGAAAATCTGAATTAAAACCTGTTAAACTCCGCTTAGGAAATTGACTTTGTGTTGCATTCCTGCTCGTGCGCGACGGGTGGTATAATAATATATATTTTACGAAAGCTTAGCGAGAGTACCAAGGTCATAATTACGGGACACCTAATGAGAATCGAAGTCATTGCACAGTAGTATGTGAGACTGCATTGACATTTCAGTCTCGGAAGACTATAATAAAGTTTTTATGTGCCCCTGAAGTTACAGCACCTCCTGTGACTGTGAAGTCCGTTGTTTGAAAAACATTCTCAACCACAGATGTCACATTTGAAGGCTGTCCCTGAAGATGTCGATGTTCCGGTACTTTGTTGCCGCTACTTTTTTCTAAACCTCTTAGCTTCATGGTGTTGCGTCAGGGTGACTTCTGACACGAACAGTTCTCTACGGAGATTCTGCCGCCGCCGAGGGCGGTCCTGAGCCAAATTTACCCAGCTGAAAGGGGCAATGCCAAAGCACCTGAGATCATTCTTGCAGACATCCATGAATCGCAGCTGAGGGTCGACCAATCTGTCTTATTACAGAGACGTAAGCTCTGCATAATTGTCTTTCGAGATTCGTCCATCATCCATTCCGAAGTACTGACCCAGCCATTGGAGAAGATGTTGCCTCAGTAGAGACACAAGCTGGGAAGTTGAGCTCTCTCTCTCAATCTAGAACTGTTTGGTTAGTGATCCTGTCCTCTAGGTGATGCCAAAGTATACGTCTAGACTAGCTGATAAACAATTACGCGTCGTGGGAATACTTTATATTTACTAAGCAATAGCTTAAGCTGTTACAAAGTCACAACTGTGCCTTCTCCATTCAATGTTAAATCACTGCATTTACTAGCGCAAGATTGACACATCTGTGACATGCTTTCACGGTTCAACTTGAGTGGTCTCCTTTAGTGATCCATTATGCGAAAGGAATATTATATCGGCCAAGGTACACGCATATTACGCCGATCATAATTAAAAGGTCACTCCACTCATGCAAACTAACGAGCGGATTTAATGTTGGCATTACGCGTTCTACGTTGAAAACTGTGTTGTCAAAGCAACATATCCGTCATCTGGCTTAACGCAACGCCAATCTAACAATCGACTGGGGAAACCTGTGTCGATATGCATCGGTTTCGAAATGATAGAAGGGGTTCAGGTGAAAGGTGAAGTAGATAAAGCGGAAGACGTGGAAAACTTGTATGACGAAAGGTCATCTGGGACCTCGTGGTTGATTGATGGTTGATCAAATCGAAAAAGGCTTGAGTTGATTGGTAACAGAAATTTAGCATAAGTCAACAGATCTGAATAAATTTGCATTTTATTAGATCGACTAGACTTGCGATTGATACCTTTTAATATACATAGCTTTTAAGGAATTGTGATATATATATATTAATATATATATATAAATATATATATATATATATATATATATAATATAATAATCCACAAGCATGTGTTTCGAAGTATCACTTCTCATCGGTGTAGAATATACCTTAACAGCTACCCCTGGCCGGGTTTGAGACCCGAATAACTTTCGTTCGCCAATCCTCTTACCCGTACGGCCAGAGGCAGCTGTCATATAGAATAATATTTAATCACTACATTTCTAAGCGGAAATGAATATATATATATATATATATATATATATATATATATATATATAACAAATGAAAGGTTCAGCTTTTATTTATTATCTTAGGAACAATCTTTACGACCGAGCGGTTTCTTGCTAGTGCATTCGTCAGGTAAAACAAAATAGCTTTTTCAACGTGATATATATATATATATATATATATATATTATATATATAATATATGTGCTTAAAGATGGAATACTGCTGGCTGAGTCCCATCAATGGGTTAAATAGAAAAACATGAGTTTATAAACCAAATTGATTATCCATTAAGAATGAATTTATTTTAAAACTTTGTCGGCATTAAATGACCCACAGGTTGACAGGCCGTAAAACAAAACAAACCAAACCTGCTGGCTGAGCACTCCAGTACATGCAACATTCCACTTTGGCCCTTACTTCGGTTAGAAGGGCGGTCCGAGAAGCCGCCTCCGATCAATCGGCTGTTCACGTCATGCCCTAGCACTTATAGAATTGTCCCAACCCCTTTTATCATATAAGCGGAAGACGTGGAAAAATTGTATGACGAAAGGCTGTGGCTGAAAATCTTAGTGTCCTAGAACTGCATCTACCGGTGAGGTTCCAGAGTTCTGTACAGTGTAGAATACCACTTCATTGCCATTACTTCCAGGTCCAATGGAGTGGTAATATCTGATAGGGTCCCATTGATCCATTGAATAGATAAAAAAAATGATCTTTACTCCAAGCGATAATAACATAGAATACTTAACATAGCCTGATACTGGTACATGATCTTGGTTAATGGAATGAGAACGGTTTACTCAAAAGAATTCGCTTCGATGTTCCGTCAAGGCTCCCGATTTTTGAATCGGAATGGTAATTCCTGTTAGGGTCCCATCTATTGGTCATATATGTATATGTTTAAAAGTTATCTGTATTTAATAAGACCGTGTGGAAAAAACAGAATCTTGGGAAACAGTCACACAAAAATATAACTATGAACGTAAAATAAAGAGGATTCCTAAACTACTAGACATAACATAACCCTATACGGGTTATGGTATGTCTAGTAGTATAAATAACATAACCCTATACGAGTTATGGTATGTCTAGTAGTATACATAACATAACCCTATACGAGTTATGGTATGTCTAGTAGTATACATAACATAACCTTATACGGGTTATGGTATGTCTAGTAGTATACATAACATAACCCTATACGGGTTATGGTATGTCTAGTAGTATACATAACATAACCCTATACGGGTTTTGGTATGTCTAGTAGTATACATAACATAACCCTATACGGGTTATGGTATGTTTAGTAGTATACATAACATAACCCTATACGGGTTATGGTATGTCTAGTAGTATACATAACATGACCCTATTACGGGTTATGGTATATCTAGTAGTATCATAACATACCCTATACGGGTTATGGTATGTCTAGTAGTATACATAACATGACCCTATACGGGTTATGGTATATCTTAGTAGTAAACATAACAACCTTATACGGGTTATGGTATGTCTAGTAGTATACATAACATAACCATATACGGGTTATGGTATGTCTAGTAGTATACATAACATAACCCTATAAGAATTACATATGTATAAAAGTTATCTGTATTATATAAGACCGTGTGGGGAAAAACTTAATCTTTGGAAATAGCCACACAAAAATATAAATATGAATGTAAAATAAAGAGTATTCCCAAACTACTAGACATAACATAACCCTATACGGGTTATGTTATGTCTACTAGTATACATAACATAACCCTATACGGGTTGACATGCCATTAAAATCATTAAATCAATCAATCATTCAATATTGTAAAACTAACTAGTTTTTATATTGAGAAATTAAATTTAGTCTTTAGAGTTATTTATCGATGAACTATGCAAATATTCTATGTGTTGATTCGTATTGTTACTTTATTTAAACCAATGATATGGCTAATTAAAAAAAAGCTTACCGTGAAAAAGCAGTTTTTATAAAACAGTTTAAAACTAAATGATTCTGATATTATTTAACGACAAAAATGTAACGTACTTTTTTACCAACCCAATACAACTGTTTTATTTTCACATACACTGTTATCAGGTATTCCAACTTTAAAATGAATGAATCTATTGACGTATTTGTTTACTAAATTTTACTTCCGATATGACGGTCTCCAAAGACAACCGCCAATTAAAGAAAAGTTACAAAACAAAGAATGAAGACGAAAGAAAAAATAAAAAAATAAACAGAAAAAGAGAAAAACAACAGCATATCGAGAGTCTATTAGATTATTGTTTTAAAAACAAGGTGAACATCTCTATCGGTTCCAAATCGATAATTTCTGCAGTTGCGATAGTATATATATATATATATATATAATATATATAATATATATATATATATATAATTCCTGGTTACTTTTCTTTATCAGGGAGAACGTTTCATCCTTTGTCGCATCTTTACTACGTAGAACAGACACCCTTATTAACATCCAGTTTCATTCTGGATGAATTTACAGTAATTTTTATCACACACAACACACACACACATACACATACATACACACACACACACATACCACACACACACAATATATATATATATTATATATATATATATAAATATGTATATATATATATATGTATAAACTTTATTCTTGAGAACGTTGTTTTTTGGTCTTTTGAAACATTGGGGGGAAAAAAACGAGAAAAACAGAACAAAAAAAGAATTTTAATATTCAATTGTTTTTCTGTTCCTGGTTTGATCAATTCCGATATTTCGGGTGAACCTTCACACTTTTTCAAGGTATATGAGACGGTCTGGAGAAAAAAAATGAAATGCTGTAGATGAGAGCAAAAAAGTAATTAAATGAACTGAACGGATTTGGCGTTTTTTAGCCGTTATTTTCCTTTCGAAATTGTGTGACGTAACTCATCCGAAATACGATCATGGTAATCGTTCGAAATGTGGCATGACTTTGATCGTGAAAACCATGAGCAACTTAAAGAAAATTAAAGAATAAAATAAATAAATAAATAAATATATATATATATACATATATATATATATATATATATATATATTATATTATATATATATATATATGTCAGTGATAGGATTCACACAAATTTGAGAAAGTACATACAAAGATTTTGTGTTTATACATATAATATCAGTGTATATGCATACGTTCTCATATACAGTGTATAATACCAATAAATATGTGAAAACTTAATCTACCAGAAATAAATGTATTTCAGCTACCTGCGCCAATTCACATCTGATTTCATAATCAATTCCAGTCCAAATGAACTCAAATTTTAACAACATGTATAGAATTATGTGAAAATATTTCGCACACATAGAAGATTCACTCTGATGAAGGTCGAATCTTCTTTGTGTGCGAAATATTTTCACACACATAAACGGACCGAAACACATGTGTAAGTGATATCGATTTATGTGATATCGATTAAATTCATTTTATCCATCTACATTTCTTTTCTTTACTCATTTTTCCTCATATACATATATATATATATATATATATATATATATATATATGTGTGTGTGTGTGTGTGTGTGTGTGTGGTTTGCTAAATTTATGAATAAAGAGTGCTCAATATCGGTGATAGACCATATATCTAAGTTAGTATAGCGCATACATATAGTTAGCGGTCACCTGTACCTCTCTTGGTCTGATGTAATATGGACACATAGAAGAACGAATATCCAATAATTTCTCAGAATTCCCATATCAGAAGAGAGGAATCAGAACACCATAGTAGATATAAGAAATAGATGATCAATATAAGAAGAAATAAGAAGAAATAAGAACACTATTAATCTGTAAGATCCCGTTTCGATAATGGCCCCTGTCAACTCGCATAAGTAGTACAGATTTGGTAAACTTATCTGTGTGGTAAATTGGTTAGAAGCCTAGTCTAGTTCTACCGAAAAGGGATTAGACTCCTTCGTTGTCCGGATGATACGGACAATAAGTGACTGCGCAGGCTGTAATCTTACTCATTATAAAAAATCTAAATGAGCAATACAGAAAACATCGTGGGCAGCATGTGGCCCGCGGTATTTTCTGAATTGCCACTGTTTGAATATCACTGGTTTAAGTCTATATTTCCTATTATATGGAAGCGCGTGGTGTAATGGTTAAAGTCGTGGGAAATGGACTCGTCGCCCCGAGTTCAAATCCTGGACATGGTAACTGCATTTTCACTTAGCGCTAATACCCTTGGGAAAGGTATGAATCCTACTCCCCCTTCAGCTATGGATAAATAGCAGGGCCGACTGGGATCTTTAACCTTGGTTAGGCAACCGGTCCAGGAGAAGGAAAACTCTGAATTCAAACCTGTTGAACTCCGCTTAAGAAATTGACCTTGTGTCACATCCTGCTCGTGTGGAGGGGTTTGGTAAATATATATATTTCCTATTATATTAAACTTTGATTAGCGTGGTGTAATAATACCTCCAGCAATACATGTTTTATAGCCCTTTCCTTCTTCCTATGATTTTATTGTATTTATCTTTTATCTTCTTATGTCTCTGCTATCTTTCCTACCATGGGCTGGTACTCCCTGTTGTTCTAGTCTGCTCCCTAGGGACCTCTTGGGACTTCTTCATCTCTCTGTTCGTTGTTGTCTTTAGTAAGGAAGATTAAGATTTATATATTTTCCAGACGTCTTTATTTAGCCACAAGTTAACCCTCACGCACAGAAGAAATATCCATCCTGGAGTCAGGTTTGTCTACTTTAAAACCTAAGCTAGAACTCTCCAAATTCCAAGCTCATCTCCTGTTTCCACGAACCAAACTGACCAACCAGAAGACAGCCATAAGGTCAGTAAAAAATCAAGCCTTCTAAGTACAGAATTACCGGTTTTTAAATCTGTTGTACCGTTGAAGTGGTAAAAGATACACAGAGAAATAGAGTGCATGATATATATTTTATTCAGCATTTGTATCTGATGCTAACAGATACTTATAACATAAAACAAGAAGTAGTGCAATTCACAAGACAAGCGTACAAGAATGAGGAGGGTCAAATGTCTGTAGAAAAACGCAGTGATTTCGTCCGAATATATTTTTCCCGACTTTATCACTGCTACGTCGACTCTTATAAGGCTATGAGCCAGTCCATCTTTGAGGGGTGTTAACTCATCTACAACAAAATCTACATTTGTCTGAATGGCATCTTATTCTTGCGTTTCAAGTTTCTGTTGAGAGTTTTAGCTCATATTATTAATTATTCACTTATTTGGGAGATTACTTTACTCATGTTATGGACAGTTGAACAAAACAGAAGAAAGAGAACAAATCATACTGATATATATATATATATATATATATATATATATATATATATTAAAGTAATCCACAGACACGTGTTTCGAGGTATCACCTCTCATCAGTTTGGTTATACCGTTTAACAGCTACCTCTGGCCGGGTTCGAGACCCAAATGAACTTTCGTTCGCCAATCCTCTTACCCGTACGGCCACAGGCAGCTGTCAAATTATAGGAGACTATTTAATCGCTACATTTCTAAGCGGAAATGAATTCACTAGAGGCCTCAAACTTTATGTAAACAAAGCGAGGCTTAGCTGTACGCCGAATACGGTGAATTTTGCAATTAAATCCCTTCTAATTAAAGTGCTCAACCAAATTGGGGGCATATAATAAAGTAATCCACAGACTATATATATATATGAAGAAAATGTTTTCAAAATAGAACAGACACAGGATGTTACGATCAAAGGAAAAATGTTATATGCCTATACTTAAGTATTTCGAGTTATGATAAACCATCATCAGGACAATGCAAAAGAAATTATGTAAGGGAGAAAATTTATTTTGCATTGTCCTGATGATTGTTTATCATAAACCGAAATACTTAAGTATAGACATATAAAAATGCTCCTTTGATCATAACATCCTGTGTCTGTTATATTTTTGAAAACATTCTCAATATATATATATATATATATATATATATATATATATATATATATATGTAGGTATGATAGGTCAGAGTTCAATCCTCAACAGTTCCAACTCTGATAAAGGCATGAGCTTGGGGAGTCAGATGTTTTCTGAGAGATCTTTAGTCATATTAAAAGTTAGTGACAGAGTTACTGAAAGTTAACTCTTTCACTACAGAGTTAGTGAAAGAGTTAAGTTGTATATTCTAGCACACAGCAACCCCCCCCCCACCATCAGGTGGAGAGGGAATAACAATTTATAAATGTAAAAGAAAATTTTTCCTTTATTGACTGAGAAATTGTATTGCATCTTCCTTTCATGATCTTGTAACAACTGGAAATAAATGCAAGTGAGTTTTTCATAACATATTTGTCATTTATTTCCAATGAGGGAAACAAGTGATAACATTAGGCCACAGTCCCAGAGAGATTTTCGTTCAGTTCTGTCGGATATAAAAGATGGCCCAATAATTTTTCCTTGATCGTAACATCTTGTGTCTGTTATATTTTGAAAACATTTTCTTCACATATTGTCGATTAATTTCCACATCGTATTTCCACATTATATATATATATATATATATATATATAATATATATATCTATATATATATATATATATATTTTTATTTTACAGAGTTTTCACAGATCAATGTTCATTATAAACAGCGACCAGGTTTCATGCTAAGGGGCAATCATCAGGTTGTTGAGCAAGATCCATGGTGTTTGTTGAAGATCTTTACTCAATGTCACATTTTGGATCTTGCTCAACGGCCTGATGATTGCCCCTTAGCATGAAACCTGGGTCGCTGTTTATAATGAACATTGATCTGTGAAAACTCTGTAAAATAAATAAATATTAGCTCTCACAATTTGTGATTGAGCACTGTATTTTCTTTGTTTCATCACAAAAAAATTGTTTTACATATACCTTAATACATATATATATATATATATATATATATATATATATATGTGTGTGTGTGTGTGTGTGTGTGTGATATATCAAGAAAAATGAAAAAACAGTTTTAAATGGGTTAAGTGGTGAGTTTATTGGCCGACGCTGCAGTGTTTCGATCTATTAATTAGATCATCATCAGGGCATAAGATAAGAAATTATTTATCACAGAATCATGAGAAAAGTGAGTGGTAATCCTTGTTATTTAGTCTGTTTAAAAAAATTTCTGAAGTTTGAAAAAAGGAGACGGTTTTGAAATATGACATCAAATATTCTATTTTAAGGTGTGAGTATGTAGCGCTGTTAGTGTGTGTATTGAAGGAAAAATTGTGCATTTTTTTAGGTATGTGGTTGTGTGTGTGTGTGTGTATAAATTTTTTTCTGTAGCGATAAACGACAGCGGAAGTGAAAACTCAAGGTTGTGTGTGTGTGTGTGTGTGTGTGTGTGTGTATTGGTAAGAGGTAGGGGAGAGGTGTGTGTGTATATTGGTAAGAGGTAAAGGAGAGATGTCATGAAAAGAAATTTTCATGTTTTATATTAAGAGAGGAGATGGGAGTTTGGGTGTGTGTGGGGGGGGGTTGGGGATTTAAAAAATGAAAAGATTTTATTTTATTTTATTTTTTAATATATATATATATATTCGTGTGTTTGTGTGTGTGTGAGTGCACCGAATAGTTGAATAAAAGCATATATAAATACATTATCACTAGTTTACCTGTCTCTGCGTTTGTAACGCAGAAAAGAGCAGACGGATATGGCAAGTAATTTTCTTAAGAAAAACAAAATGCCGTAGCACGAAAACAAATAATAACTAAAGAAAATGTACAAGTCGCAAAAGAAACGTGAAAGTGCGAGAATAAGATAAAATAGTCCCAAACCGAATCAGAGATGGGAAAAATGTAATGATAATTCTTTTCTTTTCTTTTTTCGACTCTACAAATCATCCGAGAAACTATTAAACGGAAAGATAATAAAACTATTTAATCTCTCTGCTTGTTTCTCAATAGAAAACTAACAAAACTATATATATATATATATATATATATATATATATATATATATATATATATATATATATATATGTGTGTGTGTGTGTGTGTGTGTGTGTGGTGTGTGTGTGTGTGTGTGTGTGTGTGTATGTATATAAGAGGAATATTAACCTACTCTAAACAAATCGTAAAATCTGAGAAGTCCGTTTGGTGTAGAGGTTATGGGATCGGCCTGTCAGCTTGGCAGTCCGGTTTCAAATCACGCACAGGGCGGTCTTCCGATCTATAGCTCTGCTGATGAGGCCTAATAGGCCGAAATGTACATACAGAGATTGATTTTTCTCGATTTGTTTAGCCATACATTTAATAGGTATTCCCGCCTAATTCATTATTAATTAATTAATTTTCAAAATTAGGTACGACTCCAATTAAGCACTATTCTTCCAAAAATTATCGGCAAAAAGCCATTCCAAACAAACCGTGTTTACAATATATATATATATATATATATATATATATATATATATATATATATATATTATATTATATGTTAAGAGTAAGGAAATAAATCCGACGGTTTTGGAACATCAATGTTTTTGTTTTGAATTCAAATTATTTTCAGCTGCTCTTTCGATGAGTCCGGATTAAAAACAAGCTCTGGTGATGATTTTTATAAATCGAAATATTGTTCAATATTAGCTATGACTATGATATAAAATATTTTCATTTTACAGCATTGTGTGTTTTCATATCCTTTTATCTATACTATATATATATATATATATATAATATATATATATATATATATATATATATATGCATATATATATATATATATAGAGAGAGAGAGAGAGAGACAAACAGACAGACAGAGATAGAGACGGAGAGAGACAGAGAGAGAGGGGGGCAAGGTGTGTACAAAAAGGTCGAGACTGAAATGTTTTTAATGAAAATAATAAACAATAAAGGAAATTAGTATTATCTGTGTTATTCGGACTATTGTCCCCATCTTCATTGTTATTTGTACAACGTTTCGGCCGATATGCCCTCTGGCCTTCTTCAGTTATTTCTTGTCGGACTCAGGAAGCTTCTAGGACTCGGGAACCTTCTCGGACTCGGGAACTTTCAATTCGAACTCGGGAACTTTCTTGTAATCGGGAGCCACGGAACTTTGATCTTCAAGCCTCATCTCAAACATTCAGAGGAATAAAGGAAATGTTAATGTTCTTTAAAATAGTTCCTTTCGGCTACAGTGCACTAATTTCATCGAGTTTTTCAATTGTTCAAAGGACTTATGTGATTAATATTTTGATATCGTGTACAGCTGGGTCGTAAGATTTATTTTAACATCCTCAAATGGTGGTGGATTTTCAGTTTAGGAAAAAACGTAGTTCACTGTCAATAGTTTACTACACTTATACAAACCTGTGTTCATATATACATAATATATAATCCTTCCGTCTACTATGGTGTGTCCACTTTTTTCTACAGCTGCGTGAGTGGCTGACAACATCTCTGTGCAATGACTGCAAGCAAACAGTGATGCCTGCTGGAGTTGCTCTTTCACTCCTTACGACCCTTGCTTGACAAGGAGTCAAGATAGTCGTCTGACAAACAATGTACCATGTCTTTATTTTCTTTTTATAAAGTGTTTGTCACATTACTGTCGGCTTATTTTCCCATCCCAATATAAGAAAATTTTTATTAAATGGGAATTTAATTATATGTTTAAACATTTTGTACCTCATCAATTATATATATATATATCTATATATACCTACACAGTATTACAAACTATACTATATATTAGGTCTGTGTGTACGGCATGATATATACTCCAAAATTAGGCAAGCTAACGAATGTCTCCTGGCATGACCTTCCCTCTACGTGAGTGATGCTCTGAGTCTTCTGATTTGCTGTCTACGAGCCTGATTCTGAATCAGCGCTCCTGCCATCTGTACTTGACCGCTACATTCAAGATGGCTACTCCAGATCGATGCACTGTCAACTAGTTGAGCAGCTCCTTCTTGACGTCCTTTTTGCTCACATGACAAGGATCGTCTTGATATCGCACCAGCATCGTTCGTCGACAAGCCTGCACTGTAAGCCCGTGTTCGATGTACTACCTTCGGTGTCGGATTTAGTCGTTTTTGCAGTGACTCATGTGTGCGCTTATCAGCTTTATACCTTACTGATCTCACGATATATGTTATAAGTATTAATATATATCGACTCTCTATATATCTTATATATGATATATCAATATATATATATATAAAATATATATCTCTATATATATATATATAATATATGACTATGGAGCATAATAAATTCGTCACGTACTTATCAAAGTGGGAATCATAAGCAATCGCAGATCATAAACTTCACCTGGAATGGAGATTTAAACGTCGCACCCATCAGTATTAACCACCACTTATATCGTTACCAGATAACAGACCTTTCTCTTAATCATGTATAAATTCATATAAATATATATCTATATCTATATATATATATAGTATATATATATATAATATATATATATTATATATATATATGACCAGATAAGTTGTTGGTCAAAGGGGTAGATAACAGTTTCTCAAATTTGTGGACAGTTTATAGGACAATTTGCAGTGTGAGACCAGGAACGTATGTACCCGATGATCACTCATTGGAATATAACCACCTCACCATCGAATTTGTGAGCACCATGTTAAATTATCGCCAATTCGGGCACCTGAACCTTTGTATCCCTTTAAATAGGAACAAGAAATGGACGCAGATATTTAACAATTCAAGGTACAAGGTAACATTGCAAAGTGACCCAAAATACCCGAAGATATAAGAAATTAAGAAGATGATGATAATAAGAACAGTAATAAGAATACGGCTATCCAACAGAGAGAGATACAGGAGTAAGAGAGAAAATAAGAGGAAAATGATTTATAAAATTCGCATTCACTTTAACCTGGTATATTTTTAAAAAGAATACATCAGTTTCATCAAGTGCCACCCTCATCTATGGCTAAAATATATTTATACGAGGCCATAAAATCAGAGATTATATAATCAACAGACTTCTTTTTAAAAATGAATCCTACGCTAACAGCAAAACTATTATCTAAGTTATTATGGGAGGAAAAAAGAAGAAAAGAACAATAAAAAAACACCCATAAGAGAATAGTAGTTGATAAAAAGACAATAGCATGTCAGGCAGAATTGAGAAATTGCAGATTATGTCTGCAAGAAAGAAAGAAAATAAAATCCACACTTTCCCGAAAAAGATTGTCTGTTGAATAGGACGTCTAAATTGATAAGCAGATGCAGACAGATTGAAAATAAATAAATAAATAAACAAAAAAAACAAAACAAAAACAAACAACAAACACATCTTTTAAGTTCGATAACTCTAGGATGATGAAAATATAAATAAATTAAAAATAGATATTAAAGTATAAGGTTATTTAGAGCATTTATCAGCAACTGTCACACCTCCAGTTTTATTGATGGAAGGGTGACAGGATTAGTGCTTGTTTAAAATATTAATAGAAAGTGAAATCAAGTTTGAAAAGGAATCATATTGTCGTCTTCTGATTGGATACAACTAACAAAACTGACAGTAACGCCAAGAAAGTCTTGTTTTATATAAAATCTATTTTAATTTAATTCATTTGTATCGACTATTTTAATAAGACTTTATGAATTTTAAAAAGGCACACACACGTACACAACACACACACATATATATATATATATATATATAGATTATATATATATATATATATATCATGTCACGCAATAGCACGGATATCCATGACAATCTCTCGCCAACCATTTCCCCATGTGCCAGAGAGGTCCCCTGCTCAGCATCCGAGTATCCTTTGCAGAGTTGTTCAACGTAGGTCCGTGGTGTCCGGCCCACACTAGCATGTTCATATGTTGGCTTCCACGTGACCACCGGGAGATGACGCTCATCGAGTTATGAGCGTCTCGTCCCTTGTCTTTCCCAGTCAGTGTCCAGCTCAGTGCCTTTCATCCGTCACTCACTCGGATGGTTTGTGAGATGGGGGCAAGTGGCCATCTAAGAGCTGCTTTCTTGTGGGGTGCTGCTTCCACGACTTGTTCAAGACTGTACGCAGCATTCTTGTGCTGGTCCCATCTAGCTTAGAAGAGAAGATAGATAGATAGATAGATAGATGAATAATAAATAAATATTTAGTTTATATTTATTTGCATTGAATATAATTTTGCTACCATTGGTTTAATTGCTCATATCATTTGCATCATTTTCAAAACAATTTTGTTGCCTGATGACTGCCACAGAGCGAAAACCAATGGTAGCAAAATTGTTTCCAATGTAAATAAATATAAAGTAAAACATTTATTTATTTATTCATTTATCTATTAACGCTCTATCACAGATATTGAGCACTCTTCTAATAACATTGTACGTTGGATACTACTGCTTTTTCAAGTATAATAGTACCAGTATATTATAATATATATTATATATATATATATATAATATATTATACTGCACTATTACACGTTCCCCGAGCGTCATCTATTTCGTTTACTCGCTGGCTCGCTCGAACAGAACGAAACCGACGGGCGCCGAGAAAAGCGTGCGCACGAACGACACCCTCGTTTTATCGTTACCGTTTTTCGGCGAATCGCTCACGTCAGTGATCGATACTTGCACGAACGTCCTGCTTTCACTCGCGACTCGGCTGCCTCGATCGGACTCGTTCTATTCCTCACGGACGCGATCGCGTATGGAATGAATTAAATATATATATATATATATAAGAATAGAATTTCAAAAGAATAGAATTTGCAAAAGTCCTATTCTTGTTTCCACTCAAAAAATAAAAATACGTACTCTGATGAAGGTCGCAAAATCTGTACGGTACGGAACCATTTTATGGCATTTTTCCTGAATTACTTATTATCATCATTCATTTCAACTCCAATGCCTGGATTATTTTTTTAATAATAATAATACGTATAAATCCGTATACATTGATAAACAGACCGAAACACATTGTGTGAGTGATATCGATTAAAGTGATATCGATAAATTCATTTGTATCCATCTACATTTCTTTTCTTTACTTCATTTTTTCCTCAATATATATATCATATATATAGTATGTAATAGTATATATACTATATATATATATATATATTCATTTCGACCAAGAACTCAAAAACTCATCAGGACAGATTTTACAAATATAGCTAAATTTAATAGTAAAATTAATTCACAGAATTAGTTCTTCTACACGCCACACATAGAAAATAATTTATACGTAACAACAATACAACATAAAATTTGAATCCCGGGGCAAAGGACATCCAAAAGGATACAATATACCACTTCTTCCTGTTCTGTCAGGCTTTGTCTGAATCGAAAATCTTAAAAAATAGAAAATAATTATTAAAATGAATTCCAGTTTGTCTAGTCCTTTTTTAAATCCATTGTTAAATCTAATTACTGGTATTAAAATCATATCCTTATACATATATAAAGGGCAGTTGTGTGAATATGTATGATCCGGAAAGGAAACTTCGAAAATAAATCAATTCAACAAAAGTTAAATATATATACACATTAAATAATCACCAGGACTTGGATTTTGAGCAAAAAGTACTTAGATATTTGATTTTAATTTTTACCATTTTTACCAACCGAGGATTTCAACTCACGGGTCAGTAATAATGGATCTGCGGACTAACTTTTAAAAAATACCCTCTACCTAGGTGTATGCCGGGTAGCCGCTGCTAGTTGAAATTAAAGTTATGATTAGTTTTTGATATATGTTGGGCAAATGCGTTGTTAAAACCAAATCTAATATAAAATCTAATATAATGTTTTAGCTCATATAAACTTTTTAAGGCTTTCGGAAGATTTATTGATATATCTTTTATCACAGTCTTTACAAAGAATTACTTAAATGCCGGCATAGTTGGTGAGATTTTGTATTAAGTAAGTCTCGGATTGTTTTGGAAGATAAGGTGACTGTTTTAATACCAAGGTTATTTAAATTATTATCTACAAAGTTAATGGAAGAGTTAGTAGGTAAACTAGCAAAATAAAAAAACATCCCCCGGACGATGTAAAAATAGATTTTTGAAACATTATTGCCTGAGGGGTGGGGATGTTACAAAACTTCCAATGTCAGCGAGTTATTGTACCCTAAGTAAGTTAAAATGATCAAATTCATTAAAGGAATGAAAAAAAATAAGACTATTTGAAATGTCAATATGTATTAAAATAAAACAAACTGTATATAGAATATAAATACCAGTCAGTTTATTAACTTGTTTTAAAAAACCAATGAGGACTGTCCTAAGTTGACATGTAACGTAGTGACGTAGTCTTTTGTTACAGACAAAAACCGGAAGCCGAATCTCCATTCATTAAAGATATTCCTTGCTTTACTTTTATTTATAATATTTAGAACGTTTTAATTCTTCATGATATCTGTATTTATATCGCATTTATTCAATATCTACAGCAGGAATCCTTTATTTGTTCAGGTTCATTATTATTTTATCATCCCACTTCTTAAAGAATTTCAGTATTTTGCGCGGATTTCAGGGTAGTTATATTTGAGAAGAGATGAGAGACGAGACGAGAGACTGGAGGCAGAGGAGAGAGAGACTTATCAGGATATATACAACAAAAAATATACGGGACAACAGTATCATATACTATGGAACTATACTTTTATTATATATATATATATATATATACTATATATATATACTATATAATAGAGAGAGACGAGAGAGAGAGAGAGACGATGTGGTCCGGGGCCGTGGTGTGGTTTGTGTATATGTGTACCTTACTGGAGAAGCTAATGCTTTGCTAAGTTAAGAGAGAGAGAGAGAGAGAGAAGGAGAGAGAAGATAGTGAGAGCGAGAGAAAGACAGACAGACTGAGACAGAGACGATTGGAGAGGTGTGGTGATGAGAGAGAGAGATGAGTGAGCTGAAGGGGGTGGTACGGGCCTCCAATGTAAACAAAAATCTTCATCGAAAATTCAAACGCGTTGTAGTGATTGTAAGAAGAATCGAATGCTAAGGTCACCCGAGACCGGAAACTGTGAAATTCCGAGTCATGAACGTTATCCTGTTTTATAGTTTTTATATATCAGAAGTTCATCTGTATGGATTCTTCATGCTATTGCGAACTGTAAAGATTAAAAAGGCTTTTGGATAAGATTTTAATTAATGACCATAATAATTGAATAGTATAGACTCAGAGTCAACATCACTGGTGACTGTTAGTTTCTGGCTTATACTCTCATCAAACCATGGATGACTGTGTCTACGCTATTCAAACCATATATATATATATATATATATATATATATATATTATATATATATTATATTATGAAATTTAACATTTTTGAAAAAACAAATGATGTTAAAATGTAATTGCTGGCAGAAATCTGTTTCGACCCAAATCGATAAAACTGCGTCTTTCTCCGAGCAACATAGACGGGAAAAGAAAGATATTCCTCGTTAAAAAGACTGTTTACAAACGACGCTATATCAAACTGCTGAATTTTTTTTTAAATGCGTGTTCTGTTTTTAAAATAAAATAAATTTATTTTTAATTTTTTAAAATCGGAAGCATTTATAGTTTATAGAAAAAGCAAAAGGTTTGTTGTAAAATCTATATAAAAGTGTAAAGTGGGTTATCAAAATTGTTGATATAATTTCAGACCTTTTCCCGGTCTATGTTGCTCGTGGTGAAGACAGTTTATTCGATTTGGTCGAAACAGATTTATCTCTCTTTNGGACCAGTTACTTTTCCTAATCAAACGTTATGATATCTTGTTTTCCTGTTGTACTGCGTTGTTTTTGTAACTTTAGACGTTTGATTAAGATTAAAACATGTACACCCTACTCTGATAGCTCATCACTCATGGAAAATGTTTTTAACCATTTAGCTTACCTAAAAAAAGGGGGGGCATATTGCCTAGCTTCATATTTGAGATAGTCAATCTATTTCGCTTTGATGCCAGGTGTCAGTCTCTGAAACGACGATTATTGAGATGGAGAACAAGAACTGCCGTATGCATTAAGGAAAAGAGCAAGACATTGTCTTGCCTGCCGAGTCGAACCCGTGTCCTCCGTATGCAAGAAAGTGAGACTTAGCCGTTGCATGGACGTGAGGTTTCGACTCGGGTGCACGGATGTTTTGGGGCCTACCTCCTTGCTCGTTGCAACAAAGTGAGACTTGGGCGTCTGTACGGAACGCGAGGTTCGGTTCAGGTGCCCGATGCTGGGAGGCTACTTCCATAATTAGCTGGAATCTAAGGAGAACGACAGAATCAGAGCGGGGCGCGCACCGAACAGAGACTAAAGGACGTAAGAACTTTAGTTGAAACTAATGAGAAAAGACAAAGAGAACAGTGACGAACTTAACCAGTTTGCGGAGGACTTTGATTGTGGACCCCCCTCAACACAGATTTTTTTTTATTCAACAAACCAGATTCCTGCCTATTCATTCGTATGAGTAGCACAGCTTGGATCTGTGCGGTAAAGCGGGGAGCTGATGGTTGGTGTTACGCTCTACCTCAAAAGTAAAAACAATCATCTTGGTCAAACGTTAGTGAAAAGGAGATAGTCTCCCTCGCTGACCGGCTGATACCGGCAATAGACCACTACACCAAATTTACATTTTACTTGAAACTATAATTCATTACTATCGATTATTATTATTAGATATTCGAAACGATATAATTGTTTGCAAATTGTTGGCGTTAGACAAGAACACTTGAAACGATATAACTGTGCAAACTAATATTATTAAATGGACATAGTTACTTTTAAACCATATAATTGTATAAACATTATTAGTATTAGATATTTATAAATGTGAGTAAATGAAGGATCATATATATTTACCAACTCCTCCGCACGAGCAGGATGTGACAAAAGGTCAATTTCTTAAGCGGAGTTTAACAGGTTTGAATTCAGAGTTTTCCTTCACCTAGACTGGTTACCTAGCTAGGGTTAAAGAGCCAGTCTGCCCTGCTATTTACCCATAGCTGGATAAAGAATTGGATTCATACCTTTCCCAAGGGTATTAGCGCTATGTGAAATTCAAACAGTTTCTGTCCAGGAATTGAACTCGGGTCGACGAGTCTATTTCCTATGACTCTATCCATTAGACTACGCCCCATAAATGAAGGATTATAGATAAAAAGGTGAAGAAAACAAAGCGAAAAACAAACAAATGAACATGGAAAATATAGTTATTATAATTAAACATTTAAGGATAAATCAAATACGATAGCATATGTACAAGGGTGAGTCAAAATGAAATGCCATTTTGTTTAGGGCAGGTATAACCACTTACAAAGGAACATGTTATCATACATCAAAATGAAGCTGGTCCTCTGTGGATCACATCCCTACTTATCCACATAGTCACCATTTCTCTCAAAGCAATGTTTCACCTTCACCTTTGAGTTAGAGTTTTCCTTCTCCTATACCGGTTGCCACAGGAAGCGCGTGGTGTAATGGTTAAAGTCACGGGAAATGGACTCGTCGCCCCCGAGTTCAAATCCTGGAAGTGGTAATTGCATTTCATTTAGCGCTATCCTTGGAAGGTATGAATCCTACTCTCCTTCCAGATATGGGTAAATAGTAGGGCCAGACTGGGCTCTTTAAACTTGGTTAGGCAACCGGTCTAGGGAAGGAAAACTCTGAATTCAAATCTGCTGAACTCGTGCTTAAGAAATTGACCTTGTGTCGGATCCTGCTCGTGCGGAGGGGTTTGTAAATTATATACCGGTTGCCATATCAAGGTTAAAGCCCTACTTTATCCATAGCTAAATACTTTTTCCAAGCGTATTAGTACTATGTGAAATGCTAACAGGCTTGTCCAGGATTTGAACTCCGGGTAACTGTGTCCATTACCTACGACAATAACCCATTACACACGAGTGCCTCAAGTAGATCTGAAACTAATTAAATGTATTTCTTCTTTACTTCATGAAAAGGAAATAACGAGCTGCAAGTAGTCTATCTTAATAGTAATTATTTATAATTGATATTATTCATGTTATTCATAATTTCACCTAAATTAATCAGTTAAAGGGAAGTAATCGGAAAACATATGAACATTTTCTTTCCCTTTAATTAACTTAGGGCCTCACATATTACATTTTAGTTCATTAAAATCACTTGCAGCGTACACTCCAGGTTGTTGCTCGCTTGTCTGTTCTGTCTATTCTATCTATGGTTTGGTAAAGAACTGCAATATATACAGTGATGTGATTTTTGACACACGTAGTATAGTTCATATAGAAGTATTATAATACAATGCGTAAAAACGCACTGTTGTATCAAGTAGTTTCACGTTTTTATGAACATAGACAATACAATGAAGAATTGAAGGCTAACAAGTATTGATTGTAATTCTTTATAATGTTTTTATTGCTTTATGATTGCAAATACGTCCGAATAGCTTTTTGAATATGGGTTTTACTTGAGTTTACAATGCCCCCCCCCAAAAAAACAAAGAAAAAAACAACACACTATACGTATATATGTGTGTACGGTGTTGTGTGTGTGTGTGTGGTGTTGTGTGTGTGTTGAATTATTTGTCTGTTGTAATGGGGCATTCACAGTGTGCTTCTGGCTATCTTATTCTCTCTTATGCGGATCTATCTACTATTTGCTTATCATGATGCCGAATCTGTTCAAATTGCAGCTACATCATTTGTATTTTTATTTAGTAAATAATTGCCCTTTTCTTCTTCTTCTTCTTCTTCTTCTTTCTTCTTCTTCTTTTCTCTTTCTTCTTCTTCTTCTTCTTCTTCTTCTTCTTCTTCCTCTCTCTCTTCTCTCTCTCTCTCTCTCTCTCTCTCTCTCCCGAATCTGTCTTTTCCCCAAAACTTATGTTTTATTTATCTTCTATCTGTCTTTCTATGGAAGTACTGGTATATCTATTCTATCTATCTATCTATCTATGTGGTTTTTTTTTAATATCATTGGTCAGTCTGTTGATATAATCTATTTAAGAGTTAGTTTTTGGCGCGATCATTTTTCCATCTGGCTGTGTGCCCATGTCGTGAGTTGAATATAAAAGTCTGTGGGCGGAAGCAGATTTCCGATTAAACTGAGTTATGACGACAAGATAATCGGTTGTCCTTTGACATGAATCAATCCCTTGCACAGAAACATATGTCATAATCTTTGAGATATAAAATTGGAACAGAGAGTTATTTGTTAGACAATGATGTTTACTTAGAAAATAAAGCTAATATCTTTCACTTTGTCCTATCTCTTATATACATAAGCATACACACTCAACACACAAAGCACCATGCAAAATTACAACATTTCATGTTCGATCTAATGCAGTTAATATATCTAACCACTGATATTTCGTTAATTGAATGTATTTAAATAAAAGCTCTTTAACACTTAACAATTTCTAATTAATGATTAGTTTAGAGACTAGTGGAAAATTCCACAAATATAATGTAATTTCTTTCTTCTTCTTATATATTTATTCACTCTTCATTTTCTTCTTTCACTCTTCTCTTCCCTTCTCTACTGTTCCTTCCTTTCTTTTTTTTTTCTTTCTTTTTGTTGTTTGTTTGGTTTTTTTGTTTAAGTCTTCACTTTCGTTTTTTTTCATCGATCTCATTCTTTCTTTCTTTCTTTCTTCTTTCTTTCTTTCTGTTTTTCTTTCTTCAAGTCTTCACTTTCGTTTTTTTTATTCATTGATCTCATTCTTTCTTCTTTCATTCTGTTTTTTTTTTTAAGTCTTCACTTTCGTTTTTTTATTCTTCGATCTCATTCTTTCTTTCTTTCTTTCTTCTTTCTTTCTTTCTTCGTTTTCTTTTTCAACTTCACTTTCGTTTTTTATTCGATCTCAATTCTTTTTCTTTCTCCTTTCTTTAGTCTTCACTTTCGTTTTTTATCTCCGATCTAATTTTTTCTTTCTTCCTTTCTTCTTCCTTTCTTTCTTTTCTTTCTTCCTTTCTTGTTTTACTTTCCACATCCATGCTTTCAAGCTTCTCTTCTCTTTTTTTTTCTTTCTTGTTTCATTCTTCGCTTTCTTTCTTTCTTTCACTCTCCACATTCCTGTTTTCATTCTTCTCTTCCCTTCCCTTCCTTTCTTTTTTTATTTCTTCAACTATTTTCTCCCTTTCTCTTATATGTATTTCCTTCTTTCTTTCACTCTTCTCTTCCTTTCTATTCTCTTCATTTTTCTTCTTTCTTCTTTCTTCTTTCTTTCTTTCTTTCTTTCTTTCAGTTTTGGCTTTCGTTTCTGTCACTCTTCAATCTCTTTCTTTCTTTCTTTTTTATTGTCTTGCTCTTTTTCTTCACTCTTAAATCTCTCTCTCTCCCCCCCCCCTCTCTCTCTCTCTCTCTCTCTTCTCTTGCTTTCACACTTCTTTCTTTTGTGTATTCTTATTCATTTCACTTGTTTTTTATTTATACTTTAACTCTTCTATTTCTTTCTTAGGCTCGCCCTCTCCTTCCTTCTTCTGACTCTCTTTCTTCTTTCTTTCCTTGTTTCTTTCTTGTTTTTCTTTCACTCTCCTCTTCTGTTTGTTCGTTTGTTTTCTTAACTTTACTCTTTTCTTCTGTTTGTCTATTTGCTTGTTTGTTTGTTTGTCTTTAACAAATACAAATATTGTTTGTTTTTCAATCTTCCCTTCATTTTTGTTTTACTTTCTTTTACACTTCTCTTTTGACAAGACTAATATATAAAACTCCACGTGAGATTTAAACGCTTTACAATAGTAATCGTCCGCGAGGAAACATATTTACCAATACTAGCTTATTGTCGCTCATAAAAACAAGTACGGTTGTTTTGTGAAAATAATCTTTAAAGTTGCTCATGATATACAGTAGTCTCCTCAGATAAGAACTTTGAACTAAGATAAAGCTTTATTGTACATATTTATAATGTTTTCATTCCCAAAGATTAAATAATGTCTGATCTATGTGATAAATATCTCTGAATGAATTGCTGTCAAGGAAGTATAAGATTTTCATAAATATTTGTTCTTGTAAAAAAAAATAGTCAGGTGTAAGGTACGGACTGATTTTCTTTATTATGAAAAATATTTAGATTTGGAGAACAACAATTATAGGCATCAACAAAATTTGCATATATTTAATGGAATACTCTCTCGCTCTGTCTCACTATATATATATATATATATATATACTAGCAAAAGTACACGGTCTATGACCGGACTAAAAAAATTAAAGGACAGCGGAGAGAGAATAAGAGGAAAATAATTTATAAAAAACATTACAATATATTTATTTTTGGAATTATTTTTTTTTTTACATTTAAAATATTATTTTATATGTAATCCTTAACTTTTGCAATTTTGGAACTTAAATCTATTTTTCTAAAAATTGTTTTGTACATATGACAAAAACTCAAATTCATTTCTTAATTGCTTATTGCATTCAAGTGATAAAATTAAGATTATGTTAACGGTAGTTTTTGATTTTTCTGTCTTGAGAGTTAAAAACTCGACTCGTGTCGAGGGTAGTGGAGTGGGGGTGTCTGTATACGATATTTTTTATTTTTTTCTTAATTATTGAATTATATCGATTAATTATTAAAAATAAAAAACAAATTTTGTCTGTTTCTTAGTTATAAGCATATTGAGTGGTATCCAAGATTTCAAATATGAATAATCTCTCGTTTGTGAGTTATAAGTCGACACGTACATACCAAACTTCCTTATATATATATATATATATATATATATATATATATATATATATATATATATCTTTCATATCTATCTATCTGTTACAGTCTTTCGTTTTTATCTATTACAGTCCCTCATATCTATCTATCTATCTATCTATCAGCGTCTGTCATATTTATCTCTGATCATATCTATATATCTCAGTATGTTCATATCTGATTATCAACGTCTGTTGAAATCTATCAGTTTATCATTCTTTCAACGTCTATCATATCTATCAATCTATTTCAGTATGCTCATATATCTCTCTTTCTCTTTCTCTTCTCTTCTCTCTCTCTCTCTCTCTCTCTCTCTCTCTCTCTCTCTCTCTCTCTCTCTCTCTCTCTCTCTATCTATCTATCTATCTATCTATTTATTATTTATCTATCTATCTATCTATCTATTTATGTGTCTGTGTCCACATCTATCTACCTATCTAACTTTTTCTGTTCGTATCTATCTCAATCTGTTTATATATATATATATATATATATATTTATCTATATATCTACTATATATCTATCTATCAACATGTGTCATATCCATCTATATATCAGTTTCATGCTAATAATATTAAAAAATGCGATGAAAGATCAAATTTAAGGAGTGACGATTTTTATCAAAAATAATTGAATAGAAGTAATTCTAAATTGAATTTGACTTTGCATTTAGGATTTTCACCGCGCAGTATTATACATTTACAGATAAATTTGAATTTGCGTGCTTGTTTACGCACCCATGCTAACATCAAAACGGCCCACATTATGTTAAATCGTTTATATGCATGACTCATGGAGTGTGTGTTGTATATTGTCCAAACGGAAATAGGAATTTCCGGTTAAATTAAACAAAGAATGACAAAGGACTTTTTCCCGGTAAAAGCGAACAAAGAAGTTAAAAAACGGAAGAGAGAGTTTCCAGTCAAGGAGCAAGGAGAGGATAAAGAAATATATAACAAATGTCCGTTATCAGATCAAAAGATAAAGATGCGGAGGCGTACCTATCAATATAAAGGCGAGAAGATTCGAGCCGACACTCAGAGACGCCAGCCGGCAGCCGAAAGGACACTTCACGTCTCCCGCCAAAAAACACCCCTCGGGCACTCATTGTAAGCTCTGCACCTTCACCACCCATACACCGAAGAAAATAAAGAAGGGTCCTCTCTTTGTACATACGTATCTGTGGTTTATTGAAGTCCAGTAGTCTGTAGTAGCTGACTACTAACATACATCGCTTTGGGTATAGTGAAAACCCCAGTACTAACATACACGAATTTGAAGCCACTATACAACATTATTTGTACAAGCAAATGACTTTGATCACAATCATGTAATGTATTGCGTCATTTTCATATTTATGTACATAACGTTTATAAGAATGACATTTAAAAAAGAAATAGAAGTTTGAAATGCTTTAAAGTTTGTTTAATTTTATCAAATTTTAATGAAACAGTACAACTTACAATGTACGTTGATGAAAAGATAAATACAGGGGTATCTTTTCCGAGTTATAATATATATGGCATTAAGTCAAAATTATAAAGGTAAAAACGTATATTCGAATATTATATATATATATATATATATATATATATATATATATATATATACAATGTGTGTGTATATATATATATACAAGTTTTTGGTTGATCCTTTCTAATTTTTTCGGGCCATCTTTTTGGTGTCGGGTGTAACTGGTGTAATAGCCGACCAAAGGTTTCAATACAAGCGCTTTTGGCAATACAATTTGCAATCATCAGGTAGGAAACGATGGTATGGTTTCGTGTCTCGTTTTTAACGAGAATGAGTAGTAGCAAGGAATTAAAAATGGGAGGTAATAAACAATTGTAGTGGGGGTTGCAGGAATGGTAGTGGTTCGAGCGAGCGATGCAGTAGTGATTTTTTGTGGGAGGGGGCACAAGTTGTATAAAAAAAAAAATGCTGCCAAAATACACTTATATATAATATATATATATATATATATATATATATATATATATATATATAATGGCTGTTAACTCGTTGTCGAGTAAGACAATTTCCTGGTTTTCTTTTTATCATCATAGTTGTGTGCCAGTAGCATTTGACACTCTATCCTTGTGTTTTCTCAGATGACTCACCAGGCCAGTCCTGGCGAGATATACTCTTCCACATAAATTACATGTTGAAACTTCTCCACTTTGAATGTTGCTGGGCTGAAAATTACCCTTTCTAATAGCCTGCTTCAATTGTGGGTGTTTAATTCGGTTGGACTCACATTCTTCCATGGACAGGTAAATGGTGTCTCACCAGCCAGATCTATTACAAGCTAGTCCTCCACAGCAATAGCAGTGTTCTTCAGAGTGTCCTTGAGGCAGTCCTTAAACCTCAATTTGGGTTTGCACTGACGACGTTTGACAGTTGATATTTCCCCGTAAGATAGTTGTTTTTTGGATTCTGCAATCATTCATTGCGAAGTAGATGACCAGACCAGCGAAGACGTGATATAAGTATTAAACTCTCAATACAAGGCAGGTGGCATCTTTCAAGTATTGTGGTTTCTGGTGTAAATGACTACCATTCTATTCCTAAAATCCTAAAATATATACATATTTTCCACTCTATTTAAAAAAGAAATGTGCATTAGTCATTTATTTCATATATTTTTCAAGTAAAACTTGGTTTTACATTGAAAAATTCACATAGTACGGTGTTTTCGCCATACATTCTTAAACCATACACTTTTAACCGTATCTTTTTAGCTAAATGTTTCTATGAGGAATCTTTATTCAAAGTCAATTGAAGAATGTTAATTTGTAAGTAAATAAAGCATTTGACACTCTATCCTTGTGTTTTCTCAGATGACTCACCAGGCCAGCCCTGGAGAGACATACTCTTCCACTTAAATTACATGTTGGAACTTCTCCACTTTGAATGTTGCTGGGTTGAAAATTACCCTTTCTAATAGGCTGCTTCAATTCTTGATGTTTAATTCCGTTGGACTCAAATTATTCCATGGACAGGTAAATGGTGTCTCTCCAGCCAGATCTATTACAAGCTATCTTCTCCCAGTCTCATCCAAATAATGACGTCATTGTATCATTTAAGTAAATTTATGTATTATTTTGATTTTACGGACTGTTTTCCTCATCTTTAATACGGTATACAAAAACAAAAGGGTTTCTATCGTTGTAACCTCCGACCTTCTTCAGATGTTCCTTATCTATCCGAGCATAACAATCATTCAACTTGAGAAATCATTTTGAAAAGGTTGAATGTTAAACAAAGAATGCGTTGAAGAACTTCTGAAGGTCTCATCCAAATAATGACGTCATTGTTTTTGCGTGCCAACCAATCTGAAAAGCCTTACAAGAAGCGTCACGATCATTGGAAAAGAAAAAGGAATTTTTTTAATTAGCGTTTCTTGCATAATTCGAAGCGTAATATCCAATGGAATCAGTTATTGTCTGATATTTTTTCTTTACACCTTCATTATGATAGCCTTCTAAATCAACCTCCTAACCAATATATACACAATGCTTCAAGCAAATTATAAAAATCCCTTATATATATATATATATATATATATATATATATATATATATATATGGTGAACATTTTGAAAAAAACTCAGGTTCAAATAAAATGAGTGATATTTATTCAGTCAACGCTGCAGTGTTTCAATCTGTTTAGTAGAACTTCTTCAGGGCTTTTGTTGATATAAGGAAAAGTAAAAAAATTCACAGAATAATAAGGAGACTGTAATAGTTTTGGTTGATCAGTTTGTTTAAAATTGTTTTGGATGAAAAATTAGCGCTCTTAGAATAGTTCGAAATTTATGAGACGCTGGGATAAACGGTTTTGAAAGATGACATCGAACATCCCTTACGTTGTGTGTGTGTGTGTGTGTGTGTGTTGTGTGTGTGTGTTGTGTGTGTTGGATAGATAGATAGATAGATAAAAACAAGAGTTTGAAAAAAAAGACAGAATTTTTGTTTTTAAAGTAATTTACTTGGGGTTTCAAAACGTTATTTTTTTTTTTTTTTGTATTTTTTTACATATACCACAAAGAAAGATGCGGACTACAGTTCGCAAAATAAAAATAATACATATCAAGCCACATCTCAAAAAATCACACCGCGGTAAATTTATCTTTACTTATATAAAACTATTTTAGTTGGCATAATACGTAAGATTAAGTTTGATGCTGATCATTTTGAGAATTGACGTTTAAAAAAAAGAAAGAAAAAAAAAAAAGAAAGAAGCTGAAAATATTTTCTATATTTTCCTTGCCATACGTCAGACAGTTTCCTAAAAAAAAAAAAAAAAACATGAGAAATGTTTAATTAGTTTCGGGGAAACGTTTCCGGTTGAAAAAAAATCTTTAAAAAACAAAACGAAAAAAAAACAAGCAAGTCAACGGTTTTTATACTTTTTTCAGTCTCAAGACTTCAAAAGTTAAAGCGCTGAGAATTGTTGTGTACCTCAAATGTATGTTTTTTGGTTTTATTTTCGTATCTATTGCAGTTAAAACGTTTTCACGAACAGCTTTCTTATATAACACCAGATTGGTTCTGAGATAGATAGCTATGTTGATGAAATTCCCTTGTTTATTATCTCTCTAATTCTAACTCTCTTTCTCTCTCACTCACTCTCTCACTCGCACTCTATCTCTCTCTCTATCACACACACACACACACACACACAATATATATATATATATATATATATAATTATAATATATATATATGCATGTGTGTTCAACTATATTCAAGTATTTATACTTGCCTACTAGTCTATCACACTCCAATATATATATATATATATATATATATATATATATATATATATGTGTGTGTGTGTGTGTGTGTGTGTGCGTCAGTTTCTTTCTCTCTCTCTCTCTCTCTCT
>CM042142.1:100780491-100782991 GCA_023376005.1 Doryteuthis pealeii
TGTATGTATGTCCGGAAGAAACTACGAACATACAACAATTAACGACAATGTAAATATATATACACATTAAATATCACCAAGTTTTGGTTTTTAAGTAAAAATAATGCAGATTTGATTTACATTCGTGAAGTTAACTAAAAAATAAGATTTAAATGATAACAGCATGGAATTGTTTTGAATTTAATATTGTAAATAGAAGACATTCATTTTTCTTTTTAGAGAGGCTGGATCAACGCAATATATTTTTTTACGTGGGGGTTTTAATGGGACATCCTGCGAGGGTCCAAATCACAATTCAGTAATAAATTATTACTGAATCGTGAGTTGGATCCCCGCAGGATGCCCCATGGACCTTCAAGATTAACTTTTAAAAGAAAACCCCCTCTACCCAGACGATGCCGGTTAGCCGCTTCTAGTACCTTAATAAAGAGCGGAGTCCCCGTGGCGTAGTAGCTAACGTGCTGGACTGCGACATCGTAGTAAGTGAGTTCGAACTCCGGTCGGGCTATTACGTTCACTTTCAGACTAATACCCCGTGGAAAGGCATGAACCCCTCATCCCCCAGATAGGAGTTAAATCGTACCACAACTGTTCTTCTATATGGATTGCTTTGGAATTAGATATCCCATAAAGATTGATATGTCATTAAACAAAATAAACAAAACTAATTTTTCTGCTCTTCTGCAAGGAAGGCTTTGGCATTTAATAACCCACAATGGTTGATATGCTATTAAGAAAAGAAATCTAACTTAAATAAAGAACGTATATACGGAATGTATAAAGTAGTGTTGAATAGAATGTCGTTTTGGAGGTGAATTATCTTTTAGAAATATAATCGATTTTTGAAAAACAAACAAAATAAATCGTGTCGGTGAAGATATGCCTGACTATACAAAAATAAGAAACAAACTGGTAAATCTATACGATACGACTGGTCATCACTTACTATAATATCTTATTATAATGGAGATTGTGTGTTTGTCTGTCTGTAACCGAAACTAAATCACTATTCAAGTCATAATTCCCTTAGTTATTGACGTCACATTTACCATGAATTTATTTTTATTTAAACCTCAATTATTGATAAAATTGTTATACCTTATTAATACTGTTGACCATATCTACCTACTAATAGCATGTAATTGTATTTATATATACAACAAAATAGCGGTTTACAGTGTGAACGAGAAGGCTAATTTGCATATTGATATTTAAAATTTGATTTTAATAAATATATGCTTAGTATTATTGATTTCTAATTTTTGGTTTTCTCTTAACGAATCTGAGCAAAGATCTCGGGGATACATCTTAAAAGAAATCCATAAACAAGACGAAAGAACTGTAATTTTATTAAATACTTCATAATCTAACTAAATAGATAAATTAGGAAAAATGAAAGACGGGAGTGAAAGAAAATGATAGAAGAGTTAAATCTAAAGCTGTTCTATTTTTCGATTATACCCCCTCAGTTTATCATTTTCTAAATAGTTTATAATTTGATACATTATTTTATAACATCAAAACCTAAATACTTGCACCCGAAGGGTGCATATATTTGCTAGTATAATATAATATACAATATAATATACAATACAATATATACAATCACTATTCAAGAGATTTCAGAAAGACACACTCCAATTGATGAAAATTATAACTTTGTCACCGTCCGCTTAGAAACAGTAGCTGAATGCATGCCACACAAAAATCCAAATATGCAGTTCCTTGCAGGTCAAAAACAGTTAGAGAAAAAAGAGATAACATAAAAAGGCATCCGTACGTAATAAAAAGACAAAAAGCATTACAACTTAAACCCAGAAACTTAAGAAAGCTCAAGTAGAAATAACTAAACGTACAAAAAAGAACAACTAGAATGCATCCAAAGCCAAATAAATAAAATCAAAATTCTATGGAAGATAGACAATCTCAATTAGCATGGCAGACAGTAAACCGAGTTAGCGACATGAAAATCAACTCGAGATCAAAGCTAAATGCACGTTACGTATATGTAAGAATAATCACGCTAATATGCAAGTGGAAAATCGGAATGAAATAAAGCCATATAGTTTCTTAAATAAAGGAACGAAGTCGACAAAGTTTATCTATGAATCTATCTATATCACTAGGTTCATATCTATATATATGTCAATCTATCTATCAATCTATCTATCTATCAATCTATCTATCTATCTCAGTCTGTTCATATATATTTATCTTAATCTGCTCATATCTATTAATATATCAATCTGAGTCTGTTCATAAAAATAGTAAAATAAAAAGAAAAGAAAATTAATGAAGGAAAGAAAAGAAAAATGAAAGAAGAGAGAAGACAGCTAAAACGTTCGTCCAAGATTTGAAAGGTATGACTCCCTTCATCCCTCATATATCTGACTCTGTTTTTATCTGTCTATCTATTCATCTATCTATCTATATCAGTTTGTTCATATCTATCTATCAGTGTATCTATCTATCTCAGTCGCCATAATAACAAAGAAAAAAA
>CM042142.1:100787991-100800491 GCA_023376005.1 Doryteuthis pealeii
TAATGGAAATGATAGAAGAGTTAGTTTCCAAGTTGTTCTATTTTTCAATCATACCCCCTCTGTTTCAAATCTTTTTTTATCTGCATTCTTATTCAGTTTCATTTGCCTTTGTAATTTAACATGATATTTTATTATATTAAAACTTAAATACTTGCACCCGGAGGGTGCATATATTTGCTAGTATATATAATGGAAAAGGTGACTTACCGGTGAATATGGTCACGATGGTTAGATGATGCAAAATACAGGAAGGTAAGTCAGTGATATAACAAATACAAAGTGCTCAACACGTTAGTAGAGCAAATTTATCACAATATAGGTACAAGTGATAACCTACTCGAGTTTCTCCATAAGGATCTTTAGGGTTAAATCCACTGAATTAATCAAGATATTGATTAATTGCAGTCGACTACACGTCTATCGCAAAGGACACACACGTGTAGTCGACTGCAATTAATCAATATCTTGATTAATTCAGTGGATTTAACCCTGAAGATCCTTATGGTGAAACTCGAGTAGGTTATCACTTGTACCTATATTGTAATATATATATATATATATATATATTATATATATGCATCAGTTATATACATATATATAAATGAGAAGTAAATACACAAGCGATGTGTTTATGGTATGGCTTTTTTCAGCCGACAATTTTTGGGAGAATATGTGCTTAATTGAAGTCGTACCTAATTTTGAAAGTTAGTTAATTAATGATTAATTAATTAGGCGGGCATACCTATTTAAATGTAAGGCTAAACAAACGTACATACAGAGATTGATTTTTCTCGATTTGTTTAGCCTTACATTTAAATAGGTATGCCCGCCTAATTAATAAATTATTAATTAACTAACTTTCAAAATTAGGTACGACTTCAATTAAGCACACATTCTCCCAAAAATATATATAAATATATATCTTTATTTCTTCAGATTATCTATGTCAATTCATGTTTTCTATCTATCTATCTATCTATCTATCTATCTATCTATCTCGGTTTCTTTATTTCTTTATTATTTATTCATATTTATCTCTATATTTATGTCAATCTATCTATGTTAATTTCTTTATTTCTATCTATCTATCTATCTATCTATCTATCTGTCTCTCTGTCTGTCTGGAGGGGAGTCCCGTGTGTTAATGGCTAACGTTCACTTTCGTACTGAAACGCTTAGGAAAGGTATTAACACACCTTCCCCAGTGATGAGTACCACTACTGTTCTTCTACAAGGATGGTTTTGCCATTGAATATCTCATGAAGGTTGATATGCAATTGAACAAAAAACAAATCAAATGTATGTCTATATCAATATATATATATATATATATATATATATATTTGTGTGTGTGTGTGTGCGTATGTTTGGCTTTATATATATATATATATATATATATATATATATATATATATATATATAATGTTGTTCTGGTTACAACGGGAGAAAATTTAATATTTTATAAAAAAAGAAGAAGTCCGCAAAATGTATTATGTTCTCAGAAAAAATGTTTTATTCTTTTTATCTTACATACGCGACACGTGTTTCTGATCTGTTGTCTTCTTCAGGCATTTAATTTGGCAGAATATGTCCGATATTTGATAGGTTGTGTGTGTTTCTGCAATATATATATATATAAGGCCTCGTCACTGGCATGCCACGATGAGTGTTAAAGAAAGGTTTGTGTGAGAGAATTTGATGAAAACCAATTAACGGTAACAACCTGAATTGCTCTGATAAGACGGACGGACAAAAAAGCTGTTTTTTTCACTTGACCAATCCCAAATAGGGAGAGAGATATTTGTGTAGATCAGTGGCTTACATTTCTTTTTTCCTTTTTTCTTTCTTTCTTTCTTTAAGATGGTGTGCTTTCTTTTTCTTTCTTTCTCTCTCTCTCTTTCTCTTTCCCTCTTACCAGGCCCTTTCTTTCTTTCTTTCTTTCTTTTTTCTTTCTTTCTCTTTCTCTTTCTCTACCAGGCCTTTTCTTTTTTTCTTTTCTTTTTCTTTCTTTCAGATGTTGCTTTTTCTTTCTTTCCTTCTTTTCTTTCTTCCTTTTTCTTTCTTTCTTTCTTTCTTTCTGGCCTCTTTCTTCTCTTTTTCCTTTCTTTTTCTTTCCAGATTTCTTTCTTTCTTTCTTTTTTCTTCTTCTTTCCTTTTCTTTCTTTCTTTCTTTCTTTTTTCTTTCTTTCTGTTCTGCTTTCTTTCTTTCTTTCTTTCTTCTTTCTTTCTTTTCTTTCTTTTCTTCTTTCTTTTTTTCTTTCTTTCTTTTCTTTCTTTTTTCTCTTTCTTTCTTTCTTTCTTTCTTTCTTTCTTTCTTTCCTTTCTTTCTTTCTTTTTTTTCCTTTTCTTTCTTGTCTTTCCTTTCTTTCTTTTTATTTCTTTCTTTCAAATGTTCTCTCTCTCCTCTCTCTTCTCTCTCTTTCTCTTCTCTCTCTTCTCTCTCTCTCTCTCTCTTTCTCTCTTCCTTTCTTTCTTTTTCTTTCAGATATTGTGCTTTCTTTCTTTCTTTTTTTCAAGTGGTGTGCTTTTTTCTTTCTTTCTTTCTTCTCTTTACCAGGCCCTTCTTTCTTTCTTTCTTTCTTATTTCTTTCCTTCTTTCAGATCGTGTGCTTTCATTCTTACCTGGTTCTTTCTTCTTTGTCTTTCTTTTTTCTTTCTTTCTTTCAGTGGCCTATATCCTAGGTGGCAATGTTATATTTCTAGCCAAAGTCACCTGAAATCAATGGAATATTCGGAAGTCACATAACTATTTTGATGAGCCATGCAAAATCGTAGTCTTACATTATCGACTCGTTTAAACGACAATATTGATTTGACCACAACTAAGAATTCACGAAATTGGGATTATTATGATTGCGAAGTATAAAACAATACTTTGAATTATAGACAGAATACAGAAGACGCTTAATCTAATTCAATAAAAATACAATAATCAAATGGAATTCAGGATTAAATGGACAGAGAAAATATTTATTAAATACAGAGTATTTCCTGCATTGCAATGAGTGACTACATCGCGCAGGAGAACTTCATATATATATATATATATATATATATATATATATATTTGGGAATAAAAAGGCCTTAAATACCATGGGTATCGTGGTTATGGAACATTTCCACTCGCGAGTATGCTCACGAGCTTCTTCAGACCACTGATATATTTTATTTCTCTGAACTCTACAACAAACTACTGGTAGAGAATTAGGACCCACCTAGAATCACCTTGTACCAAGAAACTTGGTACCGCACCAAAGTATATATATATATATATATATATATATATATATTATATATATATATAGTGTGTTTGAAGCATTGTGCGTAATTGTAATAGAAATTTTTTGAAGGCAGTTGACAATGCAATATATGTTGAAAACTATTTTTTTATTTACCTTTTTTTTTTCTAACATACTTAATATTTTCGGAACAAAATTCCATCTTCAGAGTTGTTAGAAGTTTTTAAAAGTACTAGGTGTTTTTTAATAGTATTTATCCCGCTGGTGTGATCAACTGATGTTTGAGACGTTGACGAAGCCTAGAAAATTTGAAAGTTTTTTCAATCGGCTAATTCCGTGTGTTTCCGTGGTGTTGTAAGTCCGTGTGATTTTGCACTCGGTGAGATTGTTTAAAATTCTTTTAAATATTTTTTTTTACTATAAGTTTAGCCTCGCTCAGGCATAGTGAAATAAAGGTTTTTTATAGTGTGTTTACTTCTAAACTCTACCGGTGTGGAAAAAAATCTCCCCTCTACCAGGCGACGCTGGGTAGCCACTTATAGTATATATATATATTTAAGATACCATTTAAAAAGATTAACTACATTATTCCATTGGTTCTTAGAATATTGATATTAAAACTGATTCTAAAGTGTTTACTTGTTTAGTATTGTCTAGTTACATTTTCATGTTGTAGTATTTACGCAACCCGTTCGCCACGAGTACGATGTGAGACAAGGTCGCAAGTATGGGGCATCCAGCGAGATTCGAACTCGATATTCAGTTCTAACAGATATGCGAGACTGGATTAATAATCATTACACTACGATGGACGCCCATATACAATATACAAGGTGTGTTAAAAAAGTATCGAGATTTGACACATCTTGTATTCAGAAAAAATTAACGTTCCATTCATTCTTCATTTCTATTTTGGTAAATACAGCTTTAAAATCTGTAGTTTTGGACACACATTGTATTCCGAAAAAATTAACATTCCATTCATTCTTCATTTCTATCTTGGTAAATACAGATTTAAAATCTGTATTTTTTGACACACATTGTATTCAGAAAAATTAACGTGACATTCATTCTTCATTTCTATCTTGGTAAATACAGTTTTAAAATCTGTAGTTTTGACACACATGTATTCCGAAAAAATTAACGTTAATTCATACTTCATTTCTATCTTGGTAAATACAGATTTTAAAATCTGTACTTTTTGACACACCTTGTATTCTGGAAAAAAACACGTTTCATTTATTGTTTATTCTTATCTTGTAAATACAGCTTCGATCTCGATAGTTTTATCACGCACCTTGTATAATTGGACACCACAACTATTAAACTTTTTAATATTTGACATTTTTCACATAATTGAACCTTTGTTTTTTCTTCATATTTTTGATGTTGTTAAGATAACTTGTTTGTTGGGGTGGAGGGATAATTGATCAGGAGAAAAACATTGTGTTATCAAAATTATGAAAAAGAGATTTGTCTAAACAATTTCTGGGGAAATATTAAATTGCAAACTGTTTATTTATCATGTTATTCATATCTGTCCATTACTAAAATTCTTTGTGTTGTTTTCAGTGCAAAGTGAATATAGACCACACTCACACACACACACTAGTTGAACTTATCAATTCCAGATAAATTTTTTTTATTTTTTTTTATTTAGAATTTTTCTTCTAAATCAAAAAGCAAATATTCTTTCTAATTGACAATTAATCATTATTAGTTAATTATTTCATTAATTGATATTAGTTACTTTAGACTATATAACTATGAGAAAATACATGATTATTATTAGATGGAAATAATTACTTGAAAGCAAATAATTATAAACACACACAAATAAATAAACAGGCTACTGCTTAATAATTAAAGAAAAAGGGTAAGCCAAACCTGGAATGATAATCAGGCATTGTTGAACAGACACACACACATAAACACACGCGCGCGCGCGCAGAGAATTTGGAAGATATAAGACACTAAGCAGAATAGACGATCACTAACAACTTCCGCATAAAATAACTTAGTAAGAGTTGACATGCCGAAAGACTAACCAATAACCAAGAATACTTCATGCGCTGTCTTTATCACCATGTACAAATTGTCTTGAAATACTCTCCTATACCACCACCAAAGTAAAAAGACCCTGAATAAAGACATTTCTCCTGAGGTGTCTTGTACGCCGTTCAAGGAGAATGATTGCTTTCACTGCTTTCATAATTGTAGACGAATTGTCTTGAATCCTTATCTGATTCTACCAAAATAAGAAGACCCAGAACAAAGAATTTTCTCACGAGATATCTCCTCGGCGACCCCAGAACAATCATTGCTTTTAGTGGCTGCATCGACATGGAGTTGCCTTGAATCAATATTTGATTTCTTCGCATAGTCAGTCATAGAACTTGGAAAAAAAATCACCTACTTCTTCAGATGGTGAAGGTGCTCGTGTGTATTGGTCGAAGGAAATGGAAAGGATAACCCACGTTCAAATCCTGGACGAGGCTGTTTCACATAGTGCTGATACCCTTGCATGAAGCCAAATATTATCCACAGTGAACCACTGGCTAAGGCGGGTGCGAAAAACATTAATGGCGTTCCAGCAGATCACAGGGTGAAGCTCAAGGAAAATGAAAAGATGGATAAATACCTGGACCTTGCTAGAGAATTGAAAAAGTTGTGGAATATGAGAGTGAAAGTGATATCAATTGTAGTTGGTGCACTTGGAACGGTACCAATAAACTTGGGAAAAGACTGGAGGATCTAGAAATCAGAGGAAGAATTGAGACCATCCAGACTACTACACAGTTGCAATCGGCTAGAATACTTAGAAGAGTCCCGGAGACCTGAGGAGACTTGCTGTCACTCAGACTCCAGTGAAATACCATCAGCTAACGCTGATGTGAAAAACACAAAAGAAGTGATAATAATAATAATAGTAGTAGTAGCAGAAATTGAGACGCATACAATTCTTTGGGACTTTGAGATACAGAGAGATCACCTAATCCCGGCCAGGAGACCAGACCTAGTATAGATTAACAAGAAGAAGAGAACCTGTCATCTCGTGGATTGTGCCGCCCCAGTCGACCACCGAGAAAAAGTGAAAGAAAGCGAAAAGATAGACAAATATTTGAACCTGAGAAAACAGCGGAACATGAAAGTAAAGGTCGTGCCAATTGTAATTCGTGCACTTAGAACAGTCCCCAAAGGTCTGGAAAATAATTAAGGTGAATTGGAAATCAGAGGAAGAATCGAGACCATCCAAACTACAAATCCAATGGTAGAATACTCAGAAGAGTTCTGGAGACCTGAAGAGGCATGCTGTCACTTAGTCGCCAGTGACGAAAACTGGTCTCTTTTTTTATAGAGACACAACAAAAATAAATTTATAATAGCCAAATGATGGTTTGTTGAGTTTTCGTACTCATTGGGAGTGTAAATATTGCTCTGTATGAAATTAATTGTCCTACATTGAGCTCTCCAGGGGACTTACAAGTATCTTCATATATATCTATATGTTTGCATTGAAGATGTACGGAGGATAAAGAAGGTCCCAAATAGAATCATTCCCAACTCCCCTGGTATTTTGTGTATATAAATGTGTACACACACACACACACACACACACACACACACACACATATATATAATATATATATATATATATATATATATATATATATATATAAAGTAAGTCAGGTCATCGGGGCGGCATAAAGTCGGTATCAGCCAGTCAGCGAGGGAGCCTATCCCCTTTTCAATAGCGCTAGACCAAGGAGATTGTTTTTTAGCATCTGAGGTGGAGCGCCACACCTACCATAAGCTCCTTACTTTACCGCACAGATCCTTGCGCTACTCATACGCTGAGTTGGCGAGGACCGGTATCGAACTAGGAACCTTGTGGTTTCTAGCCGAACGCTTAACATATACATATATACCTTCAACATATATATATATATATATATATATATATATATATATATATGGAGAAAGGTAGACAAACACGGGGTGTTGTAGAAAATCGATGTTTATTGTAGGTAGTGATGTCATTGCTACACACCCCATCTGAGATAAAAAGGAAATTCTCCTACTACCAACCTCTGCCAACAACCAATAACTGTCCAACCCTCCCCTTATTCATGACCTCCTAATTCACCAGTATGAAAATGTTCACAATTGAAGCAAGAACTCAATCCAAAGTCCTGATGATGGTCTAACAGACCGGAACGTTACAACGACATCACTACATACAATAAACATCCATTTTCTACAACAATACTTACCTGAAGATCGAATTTGAGGAACTTCAAGACCAATATTTTTTTTAAATACCTGAAAGTTGTTTATTATTATAATATTGTGATATCTGCAAAGCAGTTTCGTGTTTTGAGACATTGTAATATGTTTTGCTGATTTATTACTTATCTAACGTTTAAGAAGACGCGCATATATATATATATATATATTATATATATATATATATATATATATATATATATATATATGAAGATAGGATGGATGTAGTAGAATCTGACAGTATGAGGTAGGTAAAAGGATAGTGAACAAGAAATAAAAATGTTTGGCTGATGTCCCTATAAATCGGACGAAATATTTCAACTCTTAGATTTATTTTGAGTTATCATTTCTTGTTCACTATCCTTTTACCTACCTCATATATATACTGTCGGATTAATTTCCATCTATTTTTCATATTTGTCAAATGAAAAAACATTATATCTGGAATTTTACACCTTGAAGACTTTCATCTATAACTACGGACTTAACACCACAAGTAAATTTTGGAACTCTTAACATCTTTCTTCATATTACAATGTGGACTTGTATATTTTTAACAGCTGAAATATATACTATACTATTTTGATACCCACTTTACATTTTTTATATATTTTTACAACAAACTCTTTTGAGTTTTATTTAACTATAATGCTTCTGATTTTAAAAATCAAAAATAAAATTTATTTTATTTTTAAAAAACAGAACATGCATTTTTCAAAAAATATATATATATATATATATATATATATATTATATATATATATATATTATATATATATTGCATGTGATGTTTGTGTGTGTGATGTGTGGATGTAAGTGTATGTGTTGTATGTATGTGTGTATATGTGTGTGTGTATGTGTACGCGCGTATCAGAACAGAATAAAAATAGTGTGTCAGTGGAGACTTATATACAATCATTTCTGTTGTCTTTTTAACCAAAGTGTGCGTATGTCATTACATGAGAGCGTGAATGTTAACATGCAAGCATGTAAATATATGTATGCATTTCCTCAACAACCTATTACGTTGCTACAAAAGTTCCACGCACCATGTTTTGCTCCGTATAAGATTACATTTACTCAGATATTTTGTTTGCACAATCAGGTCCTTGACAATTCTTAGCCATGAAAAATGAAGTAGGGGGGATGTGTTGGCTTCAGAAACGTGATTCAAATTAACCCTTACGACCCTGAGATCCCAGGTTTGTGGACTCTTGTGGACTGGCTTCTTGGCTTAAAAATAACTGAAAATGTACTCTGTAGTAATATGTTATTTAACTGCCTGTGCGGGTTGTAATTTTGCTTGGAAATAGTGCTGGAGAAATAGGGACAACCTGGGCGGTTTAATTCCGGGTAATTACTTCTGGGTCGCCGCTCGTAATCTAAAGGTTAGCTTAGATAAAATAACCTTATCTGAAATAGAAAATATTTTGAGGTAAAATAAGTTCTGGTTATAAAAAAAAGGGCCGGTTTAGCTGTCGATAGAGCTCTTGCCTAGGAAATCGCAAGGTTCCTGGTTCGATGCCGGTCCTCGTCAACAATTGCATGAGTAGCACAGGGATCTGTGCGGTACGGTGAGGATCTGATGGTATGTGTGGCACTGCAACTCAGACACAAAAACAATCTCCTGGTTATCACTTATGAAAAAGGAATAGACTCCCTCGTTGTCAGGCTGATACCGATATTAGGCCACCCCGTCGACTTTACTTTTACTTAAAACAACGAGAATTATAGCTAGATTTAGGTCAGTCTTCATTTCAAATTATACGCCACCTGCTGGGAAAATGTATATTCTATTTGATGGGATTCCCACGGATGTTTTATATATTTGTTTTATTACAAATTGCTGGAACCTATTGTTACTTTATGATACTATCATACATGAATGTTCATTTTGTTATTAAGTACAGCAGTCTCTGAAATAGACTATTGTCCTCATCTTCATTGATAACTGTACAACGTTTCGACCGATCTGCCCTCCAGTCTTCTTCGGATATTTCTTGTCGGACTGAGGAGTCTTCTAAACTCGGGAACCTTCTTTTCGTCGAACTCGGGGGCCACCACGCAACTTTGAACCCTTTATTTGATGCACGGGTTATCCTGTTCTCATCTGCTAACCATAGCTGGGGAACAGATGTGTTTGTTATTATTCTATGTTATTATCGCCCTTGACCAAGATTGAACCTATAGCTAGAGATAACAGTCTGTTGTAGAGATAACAATAAAGATGAGAACAATAGTCCGAATAATCCAAATAATACTAATTATCAAGCCTTATATCAAAAATTCAGAGAAAGATGTTGTCTTTTCGAAACATGGTAGCCGAACTACCTTCGCTGTGGCGATACTGCTTTTATAGCGGTACCTCATTTAAATATGATAATAAACCTCCCTAAAACGAAAAGGCCTTATGCCTTTCTTTGATCTTTGACTTATTCTAAACATTCTAATGAATCTAAGCTGCCTTTCTTGGTGTGTATCTTGATTTTCTCTGATAGAGGACCTAAGTCTGAGTTCATTTTCCTTTTCCAACTCCTTATCAGATTTCTGGTCACTGTCACATTTAAAATCTGAAGGTGAAGAAATCAACCAGTATTTTTTAACTAGTTATTAGTCTCCATGATATTGAAAAAATACCTTTAAGATACAATATAATTAACGCTGAATCGTTCTTTTATAATGGAAAATAAATAATTTATCTTTTAAGTTGTGTATGGTCATAGAAATACAAGAAAAATATTGTTATAAGTTCATACAAAAAAATATGGTATAAGGGATTTATTGGGATAATGAGAAATTTAAATTTGTTAGGAAGTATATGTCAGAAATGGTTACGTGAAGGAGATTCTATGATTTATGAGTACAAGTGTCGCTAAATAAGGGGATATATTAAAAAAGCCTTGTCTTTGGGGGATGGTTTGATGTGTGAGAATAACGCAAGATTCCATAATTCTACGTAGTGTTCTATTGTGTATGTGAGTTCATATTTTGGCACCTTTAAAATCAAAGGATTGGTTATTGTCTAAAATATGTTTTGCTAGGCCGTTGTTTAGAAAACCTCGTTTAATATGATATCTATGTTCAGAGACCCGTTTAGATAAAGAACTAGAAATCTCTCCTACATATCTTTTGTTACAATTTAAGCAATCTATTTCCCCTGCTTTGGAGTGTGTGTGTTTATAATTATTTTTATTCTGTAAAATGTTTTTGATTGTTTTCGTTAAGTTCATATAAATAATAATATGTAAAATAATGGTGATTATATGAAAAGAGAATTGTGAACCCGTATTATAATTCCTCGATGGCCTTAAATTCTTTATATTGGCAAATACGCTTGGGAAAAAACTTGGATGTAAATTTTTGCTCTCTTTGCTATCATCGAATATCTTCATTTTAATGACTTATTATTAGTATGCCACAATATTTAAATGAGAAGAGAGCAGGACAGTAAGGAATTGAATACACTTTTCTCCTATATCAACGGAAGATGTATCAACCCTGTATAAAGAAGGTCATAACAGTGTGTTCAAAAGAACGTCACGTCTCTTTTACAGGTGGTCAAATGAAAGTGAATAGAAAAAACTAATCTGGACACATCATTTGAAATTACTTACCTTGCCTATTCACACACACACACACACACACACACACACACACATATATATATATATATTAATAAGGCAATTACAATGCGTATAAAAAATAAACTGATGTTCAGTGTCTAATCAATTTCATCTCGGGTATATAAATGACGAGAGAATAGAGAGAAGAGATGGACTGGGGTCTTTCTGTCGGCAACTACTAACTAAAACTGATTTCTGTTCACATTCTTCTATTAGCGGGTTTCGGAAGGGTCAAGTAGAGGTCACCAGCTCCCAATCATAATGGTCAATAGTAACCTTCCATTCACCTCTCCAATTTTGAATCCTCCGAACTTCAATTAAAATATCTAACTACACTACTTACATGATTCATAGGCTACCCATGAATTATGTATCATGGATATTTCAAAAGTTTCTGAAAATCAATCAACCCTGAAATAAAGCAGTCCGTTTCTTATTCTTTTTAGAAGTTCCGTTAAATTTTGGATTGACTATTTATACAGACAGACAGACAAACTGTCAAGAACTCCTCAATTTTAATATTATATATTTTTTAAAAAATTATTTATATTGCATTCTGACTGTTATTTTACTTCATATATATATATAACAAACCCTCCGCACGAGCAGGATGCGATACAAGGTCAATTTCTTAAGCGGAGTTTAACAGGTTTGAATTCAGAGTTTTCCTTCTCCTAGACCGGTTGCCTAACCAAGGTTAAAGAGCCCAGTCTGTCCTACTATTTACCCATAGCTGGAGGGAGAGTAGGATTCATACCTTTCCCAAGGATATTAGCGCTAAATTTTACTTTATATAGACCTTAATGGCTGACATGAATGACAATTTTTCTTTTTTCTGGTTGAGCGGCCACAAACAAATTATCAGTCATATGGAAATCCGATCTCACTGACAAGTTAAAACAACAATTCTTCCAGGCTGTGGTTATATAGTACTGTTGTATGGCTGCACCAACTGGACCCTAACAAAGCACCTTGAGAATAAGCAAGATGGGACCTGCACAAGGATGCTGCGTGCGGTCTTGAGCAAGCCGTAGAAACAGCACCCCACAAGGAAGCAGCTGTATGGCCACCTGCCCCCATCTCACAAACCATCCGAGTGAGACGGACAAGGCGTGCTGGACACCGCTGTAGAAGCAAGGACGAGCTCATGAGTGACGTCCTCCTGCGGAAGCCAACACATGGACATGCTAGTCTGGGCCGGCCACCAAGGACCTACATTGACCAACTATATGAGGATACGATGCTGCGTGGTGGACCTCCCTGGGACAATGAATGATAGGGAGGGTTGGCGAGAGATTGTCATGGATAATTGCGCGAACATGATGATGATGAACATTCTCATTGTGTTTGT
>CM042142.1:100805491-100810230 GCA_023376005.1 Doryteuthis pealeii
TAAAAATTCAATGTCAGCGAGTTTGTACCCTAAGTAAGTAAAATCATCAAATTCATTAAAGGATTAAACAAATAAAACAATTTGAAATGTAAACTTTAAATATGCATTAAAATAAAACAAACTATATATAGATATATAATACCAGTCATGTATTTATTAAAAGTTGTTTTGAGTGTATTTATTCTATGTTATGACGATTTTGGGTAATGTGACCCAATCTAGCCATAGCATGGATAAACTACAGAAAGTCTTATGATATTATTCAGCCAAATTTGATAATTGAATGTCACAGAATGTACAAGATATCTGACAGTGTCATAAACTTAATCGCGATATAAGTGTTAAGCTATGTTAAGTATTCTATTTTACTTTTGCCTGTAGGTAGGATTGAACCTGCAACCTCCAGATCATTGTCACTTAGAGCTGTATCAACGCAACCCTTATATTCTTTGCATTAAATTTCCAATGATTAAAATAAGAAGGCCCCCGAGTTTGATAAGAAACACATAAATAATGACGGAGGGTACATCTGTCGGATTGTTGTGTATATAACAACAAAGATAAGAGGAACAGTCCGAAATATCTAAATAATACAAAATATCAAACCTCATGTAAACAATTCAGAAATATTACTCCTATCTAATACTAATAGATTTTTAGTATTAAACCCATATATATGACATTAACAGGTATTACTACTCTGGATTTGCGTGGATCTTGTATTAATAGCAATTTAGGTCTACACCTCACACCCCAGAACTGGAGACTCACCACCGGATGCGGTTTAGTTTCATACGCAGAACACGTCTTTGAGAACACGTGTGCGAAGGCTTTAAATAAACATACTGATCTTGTTTCATTAGTGATATTGTATTTTTATATAAAAAAACACTAAGTCGTTCAAGTTGCCATTAAATAGGCAACGTTTTCTCTCAGAGACAGGTACAAAAACATTTACTGATCCTTTTATTTTATTTTTTCAAAAACAAACATAAACTTGGAGAAAAAAAAAAAAATAAAAAAATTTGAAAAAAACACATTACATTAATCATACGAGATACACAATACTATCAGTCTATCGGGCTTGTTTTTATTTTCCCACGCTGAAATTCTGAGAATTCGGTCCCTTCCTGTCGGCATAATCGGTGGGAGGAAAATGAAACTAAACTTTCAGTTAATTTTATCCGAAGTATATTTGCTCAGATTGAGGGGTTTTTTTTGCCTCACGTTTGACATCATTGAGATTTTCGGACCATATTACCTTTAGGCACCCCTTTTTGATCACGATTAATAAAGGATATGTTTTCCATTTACACCGTCAATATCCGGCTGTTTTAATAGACGATTTTTAGATTTTTTTTAGTTATAAAAGTAACCCCTAACCCTAACCCTAACCCCTAACCCTTAAGTCCATAACTTGCAAAACTCCACTTTGGCCCTATCTTGGGCTAGACGGGCAGTCAGAGAGGCTCCCTCCGATCAATCGGCTGCTCATGTCAAGTCTTAGCACCTATATGATTTTCCCAACCCTATTGTCCTTATGACAAGCCCCAAACCTTTTTATCATAGGGGTGCTAGAAGGCAGTGGCTGAGGGTCTACATGTCCTGGGAATGACGTTAAACTCTATCTGATGGTGAGGTTCCAGTTTTGAGGTTTGGGGAATGTGGAGCACCCCTTCATCACAATTGCTTCCTGGTTCACTCTGACCCCGAATGGTAGTACATTTTAGGATCCCATCTAGGGGTTAAATAGAAAAACATGAGTTCATAAACAAAATTGATTATCCATTAAGAATGAGTTCATCTTAAAACTTTGTCGACATTAAATGACCCACCCAGGTTGATATGCCGTAAAACAAACCAAAGCAAACCAAATCGATAGGATCCCTGCTCAAGGTAGCAAGTATGGGACATCCAACGAAGATCTATCTTGCTATTCAGTAATAACAGATCATGCAAGACTTAGCTTACTAACCATTGAACCACAGTTAGATGCCCTAAGTATTTAGTTATTGTAGGCATTTATACAACTCGTTCATCACGAATAGGATGTGACACAAGGTCGCAAGTAGGTATTTACTCAACCGATTCGACAGGGATAGGATTTACCACAATGTAGCAAGGATGGGGCATCCAGTGAGGATCAAAGTTGCTATTCAGTAGTAACGAAACTGCAAAACTCGCTTGCTAACCATTACACTACCATGGGATAGCCCTAAGAATATGGGTATTGTATGCTTGTAATTGGATAGAATCAGTGATAAAAGGAAGAAAAGTGAATGGGTTGAGAGAAAATAAACAAAAACCAATCAATACCCAGCAAGTAAACATTTACTTATATGCATAGTATGGCTCATAGATAAGTATACCCGGCGCAATGTTTATGAAATCAAAAATACTTGGATTTTATTATTTCTAATTGAATGCTATACCATCAAACATTAGATAATTAGATATTCATATTTACCAAGCCCTCCACATGAGTAGATGAGTTTATTTTTTCCAGACTGGCTGCCTAACCAAGGTTAAAGAGCGCAGTCTGCCTTATTTTTACCCATAGCTTGAAGGGGAATAGTCGGATGCAAATATTTCCCAAATAGCGTCACCCAAGATTTGAACCCCTCTCGCCGTGTCCATTTCCTATGACGATAACCATTACACGAATAAGGAAAGGGAGGAAAAGAGAAAAAGGGCTGGATGACATTCCAGCAGAAAACTCGTAAGTTAAAGTAAAAAAAGTCGTCGGGGGTGGGAGCTAATACCGGTATGAAGCCATACAGCAAGGAGTATATCCCCTTTCTTCATAAACGCCTAAGACAAGGAGATTGTTCTTTCGCCATTGAGGTGGAGCGCCAACACCTACCATCAGCTCTTATAATACGCAAGAGGATCGCGCGTGCTAGCTTCTATATGCTGATTTCGCGAGGGCCGGTATCGAACTAGGAACCTTGTTTCTTTCTAGCCAATTGTATTCAATTAACACTTCATTGCAAATAAACACAGCAAGCGGCGCATACGCACACACACATATTACATAACATCATATTATATATATATATAATATATATAATATATTATATATATATATACTATGGTGTGTGTGTGTGTGTGTGTGTATGTATATGTACAGTATACTATATATATACTACGTATTACCGTAACATTGGAACTAATTATCCTGAAGCTGCTAATAAGAGATACTTATCAAGGACAATTGATAACAAGTCAATATACTTTATGACGAGTTTAGAATATGTTTGCTACTTAAATATTAGGATATAGGGTATGCTTAGCATCAATTAACTCCTGGACATATCATCAGATTTTAGCTTTAGAACCAGTGTTTGAGATTAAGATCAAATGCGAAGATTGTTGCGAACATACATTCTATATATTAAATACATCAGTTTTCATAAGAAATGAGAAAGCCACACTCATTGTATGCCACATTTTGACCATTTTCAAACTCACCCAAACTGTTTTGCCATTAGCAAAGAAATTATCACAAATTAGATATCAAATCAGGAATAGAAAATTTAAGATTAACATTTCTGATATGTCTAATAATTTTCGTTTTTGAAAAGTTATTGACTCCCGCTAGCATAATGTGAAACTTTTAACCCATTTATCAAAGGGAAAAATCAACTTCTATATGTGTCTAATTTTTGTGGTAATAAAGAATTGGTTCAGTTTTTCCTTGTGTAATTTTATAAAATAATATATATATTATATGTATATATATAGTATTTTTTGGAGAATATGATGCTTTAATTGAAAGTCGTACCATAATTTTGAAAGTTAACTAATTAATAATTAATTAATTAGGCGGGATACCTATTGAAATGTAAAGGCTAACAAATCTATAGCTCTCTGATGAGCCTAATAGGCCGAAATGTACATGCAGGATTGATTTTTCTCGATTTGTTTAGCCTTACATTTGAATACGTATTCCCGTCTATTAATTAATTATTAATTATATTAACTTTCAAAATTAGAGTACGACTTCAATTAAGACAATATTATCCCAAAAATGTCGGCTAAAAGGCATATCAAAACACATGTTTGTGTATTTCATATATATATATAGTAATACTATAGACTATCAACCGCCACGCGCCATAAATATATATATATCATATAAGGCGCAGGGTATAATTGTTATAGTTATAGGAATTATGACAGCGATGATACGAAAGATCCTGAATTCTAGATGAGGAGTTTTCTACAATATCACATAGTGCTAATGCCTTGAGGGAGGTATGAATACAACTTATTCTCCTTCCATGTCTGGGTAAATTGGCTCGGTTGCAATGCATCAGACGAAAAACTGAACAAATGTTAGATTTTGAATATTTAAAAAAAACCTGATTGTTTAGCGTTTATATAAACGTGAGCATGTTCCACGCGATGGAATGCTTATACCGCTAATGCTTAAAAAAAAACAAGCCACAGTTTTTTTCATGATTGCAGTAAAGCATGAACTAATAGTAAACGAAGATATTAATCCATATTATCTAATATTTAGATTGCATATATTATAGTATTATATAATATATATATATTATATATATAATATACTATATACATATAACTACTGCATGGGATTGTCACGCGTTTCAGCTTTTTCTGGAAGGTGTACCAAAAGGCAGTATTATTGGTAGAGTGCGTCAATATAAAATAGAGCTGTTATATAATATTAATAAAATAAATATATAATGTTTTCATATGCTATTTATGTT
>CM042142.1:100810330-100820330 GCA_023376005.1 Doryteuthis pealeii
GAATTAGTTGCCCCTTCAAAAGATATTTACCTATCCACGATTCTTGAAACTGTTGTAGTGATACGGCGTCACATCCCGGGACATTAATTCCTTTGTTCAGGCACGGTCACATCAAGTATATATATATATATAATATATATATCATATATATATATAATTTGTATATATATTATATATATAGATTATTTGATTGGAATTCGGTTTTGAAATTTGAAAATTAAAAACCTTAAAATTAGATACTAAATGCTTACACATTATTGACAGTATATATCTGACATAAAAACAACAAATCCGTCATAACCTTTTATTTACTTTATATGATAATAAAACAAAATATAATAAAATAATTACCATTTATTTTGAACATACCAGAACATTAAAAAAATAAAAATAAATAAAATATAATAAGTCTTTAAAAATTCCTTTTACTCTAAAAATCTTTGAAATTTCCCAACCGTCACATTTTTTATTCCATCCCCTGTTTCGAATAAAGTGTTAATTTCGTTTTCTTGCGTTGCCAAACATCTCAAAAATCCGCTACAATGCGCGCTACATAGTGACAGAGTAACCGACAAAAAAGGGCTTAATTACACATTCAGCCATGACCGACAAAAAATATTGGGCGCGAGAATGCCCACATGGTTGAATAATTAACAAACCACTTTCGTTTTTCTCTTTTTTGCAAAATTAAGTTTTTTGTTTTTGAACTGAATTTGAACAATTTTTCTCCTGACCCCCAAACACCACGAGGAGTAAATGGAGCTACTGATTGATGATTGTAAATCGACAAATATGATCCAATTTAATCATATCAGCTTATGATTATATAATAAATTGTTTCTATACTCTTAACAAACAATGGGTTGATGTTCTTCATTCCACTTCTATACTCATTAAGTCGGATTCATTTCCTTTCTTCTTTTAATTTATATATATATATATTAAGATTATATAATATATATATATACTATATATATATATATATAATTATTCTTTAAATTGCCTTGTATTGGTATTTTCAAATGTTTATTGACTGCTAAACATCAAACGATGTAAGTGAATGTTTATATCTTAAAAGAGAACGGCAACTATCTTATATATCTGCGGTCAACGAAAAATATTCTTTTATCTAGTTCTTCATAACAAAGACCCCAAAAATATTTACAGGAGCCTTGGATGCCTAGAAAAATGTTATGGAGATTATAGAGTCGTTGCTCCTTGAATATTGTTTCAATGTACGAAATAAGAGATCATCCAAAAATAAGTGAAACTCTTACATTCTTACATTACCGATGTGTCAATTTTTAAAACAAAATAAATAAAATAAATATTATATAAATATATATATAATATAATATTATATATATATATAGGTTCTTCCTATTTCGGGGAACTGTATGATTCTTTGAATTACAGTTATTTTATATATATAGATAATAATATATATATTATATATATAATATATTATTTATATATGTGTGTGTGGTGTGTGTTGACTGTGTAAAACTGTGTGTGATGTTGTAAAAACACCTATTTTCAATTGGTGGAGGTAAAAAGATTAAACAGATGCCATAGATATTAAATAAGAACTGCCTGCAATATACACTAAAGCGCACTGTCATAATTTTTTCTTTACTGTATTGGTTGGGCGAAAGGTTTCATGGGTTTTTCTTTTATCTTTAATTATTGCCTCATTCCTCATATATATATATATTATAATATATATATAATATATGATGTGTGTGTACTCAGCTGTGTGTACAATGTTGTGTGTGTGTGGCCGTTGTGTGTGTGATTGAAAAAAGGGAAAATAAACTAAAGGAAAAAGAAATGTAAATAGAATTAATAAAATATATGTATATTTATATGCGTGTCTATGTATGTGTTGTCTGGGTTTGGGTATGTCGTGTGTGCGTGTGTCGTACTACTCAGACCCTACTTTGTGACAAAACCTACAGTAGCAAATCGTATATATATATATAATAATTATTATATGAGAGAGAGAGAGAGAGAAGAGCAGAGGAAAGAAATTCGTGATGGTAGAAGAGCAAAGAAAAATTCATATAGCAAATTCCACTCTCAAATTGAAGGAAATTTCGTTAAGGAATTTCGCGTAATTTATAATATCATTCAGTTACCAGATGCCAAACATGTAGTTCCAGTTCTTACTAAGATTGTTTGTTGAGTAAAGTAATTAAAGTATTAAGAATGAACACGTTTAATTAATTTTTTTTTTTTGAACCCTACAAAAATGGAATGAATAAAAAAATCTAAGAGACATTGATGTTTCCATTTGTAGTGAAAAAAATCTCCGTGAATTTTGATTCAGATGTAAAATTACTAATATTTCTATGGATATTTAGGGGCCAAGGATAAGTGAGTTTAAATTTTAAGTAAGACAGTTCTAATTGACATTACCTCTTTTAGACTGCACGTTTTTCAATCCTTGGTCAGCAGGGCAAGCAGTAAAAGCAAATAATTAATAATTTAACGATAAGCTAACGCCTCTACCCAGCTATGGGGGGGTTAGCGGAAATTGAGAAAACAGGATACCCGTGGATTTGAATAAAGAGTGGGTTTCAAAAAGTTCCGTGGATGGCTCCCGATTACGACAAGAAGGTCCCGATTTTTCGAAAAAGAATGTCCCGAGTTCCGTCCAAAAAAAAGCTTCCTGAAAGTCCGACAAGAAATAACCTGAAGAAGCGAGGGCACATCGGACCGAAACGTTTTTGTTTTTATAGATAACCCAATGAAAAATTAGAAACAATAACGCAGATAGATTAATATGAAGTTTATTTTTTTATTTTTAAGTTTTTGTGAGTTTAACACCTAGTTTTTAAATAAAGAATAATATATTTCTGTTCTAAGGAAATAAAAACCATTAATCATACGACGAAAAATATATATCTGTTTCTTTAATTCACTCGTGGGGTCTACAGTGAAAAAAATGTAATAGTTTTGAGAAAGAACGGTTAAGAATAGGGTTAAAAAATATCCATATATTGGAGATGGGAAAAATCCAGTATTCTTTTATGCTGTGGTTTATTTCCCTTTTGAAAAAAAATTCTCCCTTACAATGGTCAAATTAAAATAATTTAATTTTAATTTTGTATTTAAAATGTAATTTTCTAAGGCAATTGTAAAAAATTTAAATTTAATAACAAAAAGAGAAGCTAAAAATTACGCGTATTCTCTTTAATATTGCGTTTGATTTGAGGGAACTTGTTTTGTTTTTAACAAATAAAGTATTATTTTTAAAAAGACACCCTTAAAAACTAAAAAAAAAGCTATTAATTTGCCATTAAATATAAAATATAATTTTCTGCGTAAGGTAGAACATTCAAAAGCAATAAAAATAAAAAAAAATACTCACGAGTTACTCTTTCTAAAATTTTTACAGTATGGAAGAATTTAGGCAATCATTATTGATATTTTTTAACGATTTTGGAAAGATTTTCATTGCCGGTCGGACAGAGTATTCATGCATGTGTGTATGTCTCCCTCTCTTTACTCTCTCCCCTCTCCTCTTTTCTCTTTACCTCCCCACTAAATACTCTCTTTACTTTCTCTTTCTCCATCTAAACCTCTCTCTCTCTAACTTCTCTGGTCCGCTGTGTATTTGTTTGATATTTAGTGGTTTGTTTTTATTACGGCATGTCAATTCTTTTAACGCGTGAGTTGTTTTAATCGTTAAAATACTTGTTAGCATCATTTAATATTCATATCTTCAATGTTTTATCAATTGCAATCAACTATCTTTAAATTATTCTTTTTTATTTAATCATCATTTCACATCATCTATTTCATTCATCATCATCATGTCGTGCTGGCAGCTCGGATATACATGATTCTCTCTCTTTTTCTCTCTCTCTCTCTCTCTCTCTCTCTCTCTCTTCTCTCTCTCTCTCTCTCTAATGCTCCCTATCGGCCCATCATCCGTGCAGTATCCAGATCAGGGTTTTTTTCTGGTGTGTCCAGGGTTGTCGTATGTCCACTAGAGAACGTCACTAAAATGAGTTCGTCCTTGCCTCTCCTGCAGTGTCCAGCATGCTTTTTTTTTTGTATTAATCTGATGGTTTGATTGAAAGGGAGCAAGTTTCCACACAGCTACTTTTGTGGGGTGCTGCTTCCAGCATTCTTGTGTTAATTATTATTTAGTTATATTTTTTCTCGTTGGTAGTCTAAGTTGGTGGCAGCATACAGTAGCACTGATAATCATTTATTTTGCAAATAGGTTATATGGTATCAAAGTATTTCTATCTAATGCTAATAATTTGTTCGCTGTTATATGGTTTCAAGTAACAATTCCTTCTTGTTTAAAATCCACAAGGATAATAAAAAAAAAGAAGGAAATTGCTGACGAGAAAATGCATTGCAATGTAAAATTTAAGAACGTAAAATACAGATAGAAAAACAGACTTCATACCGGATAATAATGGGAAAAAATTGAAAAGTCGTTAACAAATATTTTTTTTTTTTTTTTTCTAGCACTCGAGAAAATTGCTAAAACCTGGGCAGATTAAAGCAAGAAATGGGCTTAAGAAAAGTAGTAAATGAAATCGAGGAAGACACGACCGAAAACGCATGTTAAAAAAGTAAAAGTATGAACAAATATGAAGGGACGAAAAAAAATCGTTCGAACCAAATATAATGATTTCTATGAAGAAGAAGAAAAAGAAGAAGAAGAAGAAGAGAGAAGAAGAAGAATGAGGAGGAGAAGAAGGAAAAGGAGGAGGAGAGGAGAAAAGAAGAAGGAAAAGGAGGAGGGGAGAAGAAGAAGAAGAAGAAAGAAGAAGAAGAAGAAGAAGAAGAAGAAGAAGAAGAGGAGGAGAGAAGAAGAAGGAGAAGGAGAAGAAGGAGGAGAAGAAAGAGGAGAGAGAAGAAGAGAAATAAAGAGGAGAAGAAGAAGAAGAAGAAGAAGAAGAAGAAGAAGAAGAAGAAGAAGAAAAGAAGAGAAGAAGAAGAAGAAGGCGGAGAAGAAGGAGGAGAGAAGAGAGAAGAAAATAAAGAAGAAGAAGAAGAAGAAGAAGAAGAAGAAGGAAGAAGAAGAAGAAGAAGAAGGAAGAAGAAGAGAAGAAGAAGAAGAAGAGAAGAGGAAGAAAGAAAGAAAAGAAGGAAGAAGAGAAGAAGAAGAGAGAAAGAAGAAGAAGAAAGAAGAAGAAGAAGAAGAAGAAGAAGAAAGAAGAAGAAGAAGAAGAAGAAGATCTAAGTGAATGTGTTCTGGTTTAATTAATAAAGAAAAGGAAATACCAAAAAAGGATATTATAAAAGCGGTATGTCTGGTGACAGGAAATAAATAAAAGAAATACTACTGGTCACTCCAAGACATGAAGAAGATGCCAAATTTCTACACATCTATAAACCTGTAATAGAATAGAAAATGCTTAGAATATATGGATAAATGCAGATTTAACAGAATAAAACCTTTAGATTTAACAAAATAAAAACACCCTCCGGGCGATGTAAAAATAGATTTTTGAAACATATTGCCTCAGGGATGGGAGTCAAAAATTCAATGTCAGCGAGTTTGTACCCTAAGTAAGTAAAATCATCAAATTCATTAAAGGATTAACAAATAAAACAATTTGAAATGTAAACTTTAAATATGTATTAAAATAAAACAAACTATATATAGATATATAATACCAGTCACGTATTTATTAAAACTTGTTTTAAAAAACAATGAGGACTATCAAATGTTGCATGTTCAAATTTTGTGTGTATTTATTCTATGTTATGACGATTTTGGGTAATGTGACGTAAGCAGTGACGTAGTTTTTGTTACAGACAAAAACCGGAAGCAAGTCTCCATTATTAATAAGATATGCAAATCATCAGATTTGAATAAAGGAGGCTAGAACGTATGAGATAACTTGTTGTTACCGGCCGTTCCTACAGTGGAGATATACACCCGTTCTCACTATAATAGTGAGACACCGAGTGAAAAGGTTGTACTGTTACGTTTAACGGCAAGCTAGCCGTTCCTGTACCATTATTGTAAATACACTTGTCTTATTTTACCCTACCTCGACTTGACTTCTTTTTTACTGTTGGATTAACATCACAACAATAACTTTAACGTCGAATAAAATTTATAATATTATAATGGTCAGAGATTTCAATTTACTTTATATAGACTAGATAAATGAATAAGTAATCTTATAAGGACACGAAGAAAGCCTCGAGGATGACATATACATGGACTTGCTAGGAGCAACATTCAAGAAGTGCAAAATTGAAAAACATCGTGCCATGCGGGTATACATGGATTCCGCTTTTAAAAATTCACGTCCATCCTCGACAGACTGATTCTACAATGGAGTAAATTCCAACAAAAAGCAAACATACCCGAATAGATGACGAAGGTGAAAACTACCCTGATCCAAAAAGACTACCGAAATATGACCATCAACAGCAACTATATGCCGATAACGTGTTTATCTATGATGTCTAAAACTGCACATATCAAAGAAGATATACAGGGCGTCCCATAATGATGGAACACACTTTAAATGCAAATATCTTGGATTTATGTCACATCATTATGGGACACCCTGTATATAACTTGCTTGATTGCTGTGGGCTATTTTCGGAAGAAGGAAAAAGATGTCACAAGGAAACAAAACGAACTCATGACCTACTATACATAGATCAGCACATCTAGCCATAGCATGGATAAACTACAGAAAGTCCTATGATATTATTCAGCCAAATTTGATAATTGAATGTCACAGAATGTACAAGATATCTGACAGTGTCATAAACTTAATCGCGATATAAGTGTTAAGCCATGTTAAGTATTCTATTTTACTTTTGCCTGTAGGTAGGATTGAACCTGCAACCTCCAGATCATTATCATTTAGAGCTGTATTAACGCAACCCTTATATTCTTTGCATTAAATTTCCAATGATTAAAATAAGAAGGCCCCCGAGTTTGATAAGAAACACATAAATAATGACGGAGGGTGCATCTGTCGGATTGTTGTGTATATAACAACAAAGATAAGAGAAACAGTCCGAAATATCTAAATAATACAAAATACCAAGCCTCATGTAAAAAATTCAGAAATATTACTCCTATCCAATACTAATAGATTTTAAGTATTAAACCCATATATATGACATTAACAGGTATTACTACTCTGGATTTGCGTGGATCTTGTATTAATAGCAATTTAGGTCTACACCTCACACCCCAGAACTGGAGACTCACCACCGGATGCGGTTTAGTTTCATACGCAGAACACGTCTTTGAGAACACGTGTGCGAAGGCTTTAAATAAACATACTGATCTTGTTTCATTAGTGATATTGTATTTTTATATAAAAAAACTAAGTCGTTCAAGTTGCCATTAAATAGGCAACGTTTTCTCTCAGAGACAGGTACAAAAACATTTACTGATCCTTTTATTTTATTTTTTCAAAAATAAACATAAACTTGGAGAAAAAAAATACCCCCAAATAAAAAACAAACACATTACATTAATCATACGAGATACACAATACTATAAGTCTATCTGGGCTTGTTTTTATTTTCCCACGCTGAAATTCTGAGAATTCGGTCCCTTCCTGTCGGCAAAATCGGTGGGAGGAAAATGAAACTAAACTTTCAGTTAATTTTATCCGAAGTATATTTGCTCAGATGGAGTTTTTTTTGCCTCACGTTTGACATCATTGAAATTTTCGGACCATATTACCTTTAGGCACCCCTTTTTGATCACGATTAATAAAGGATATATTTTTCATTTACACCGTCAATATCCAGTTGTTTTAACAGAGATTTTTAGATTTTTTTTAATTATAAAAGTAACACCTAACCCTAACTCTAACCCCTAACCCTAAACCCTAACTCTAACCCCTAACAAAAAACGGATATTGACGGTGTAAATGAAAAACATGTCCTTTCTTAATCGAGATCAAAAAGGGGTGCCTAAAGGTAATATGGTCCACATTTTCTTGTTGGTTCAGAAGATCATTGTAGAGAATTAGGATATGAGTATTGTAAGAAATTTACCCAACCCGTTCTCCACTGGTAAGATGTGGCACAAGGTCGCTTGCATGGGGCATCCAGTCGGTTAGGGCGTTAGAATGCACCGACTGCACCTCTGCAGGGGTGTAAGAATACCTCAATGAGGCCAGCTGGTGGCCGTGGGTGGCGACCCGTGATGCTTAAGGATAGAACCCATTTGGATGAGCAGTCCATGACTTGCAAAACTCCACTTTGGCCCTATCTTGGGCTAGGCGAGCAGTCAGAGGCCCACTCCGATCAATCGGCTGGTCACGTCAAGCCCTAGCACCTATATGATTTTCCCAACCCTATTTTCCTTATGGCAAGCCCCAAACCTTTTTATCATATGGGTGCTAGAAGGCAGTGGATGAGGGTCTACATATCCTGAGAATGACGTTAAACTTTATCTGATGGTGAGGTTCCAGTTTTGAGGTTTGGGGAACGTGGAGCACCCCTTCATCACCAATGCTTGCTGGTCCACTCTGACCCCGAGCGGTAGTACCTGTTAGGATCACATCTAGGGGTTAAATAGAAAAACATGAGTTCATAAACAAAATTGATTATCCATTAAGAATGAGTTCATCTTAAAACTTTGTCGACATTAAATGACCCACCGCGGTTGATATGCCGTAAAACAAACCAAACCAAACCAAATCGATAGGATCCCTGCTCAAGTTAGCAAGTATGGGACATCCAACGAAGATCTATCTTGCTATTCAGTAATAAGAGATCATGCAAGACTTAGCTTACTAGCCATTACACCACAGTTAGACACCCTAAGTGTTTAGTTATTGTAGGCAATTATACAACTCGTTCATCACGAATAGGATGTGACACAAGGTCGCAAGTAGGTATTTACTCAACCGATTCGACAGGGATAGGATTTACCACAATGTAGCAACGATGGGGCATCCAGCGAGGATCGAACTTACTATTCAGTAGTAACGAATCTGCGAGACTCGCTTGCTAACCATTACACTACCATGGATAGCCCTAAGAATATGGGTATTGTATGCTTGTAGTTGTTTGGATAGAATCAGTGATAAAAGGAAGAAAAGTGAACGTACAAAGAGAAAATAAACAAAAACCAATCAATACCCAGCAAGTAAACATTTACTTATATGCATAGTATGGCTCATAGATAAGTATACCCGGCGCAATGTTTATGAAATCAAAAATACTTGGATTTTATTATTTCTAATTGAATGCTATACAATCAAAAATTATATAATTAGATATTCATATTTACCAAGACCTCCACATGAGTAGCATGTGACACAAGGTCAATTTCTTAAGCGGAGTTAAACATGTTTGAATTCTGTTTTATTTTCTCCGGACTGGCTGCCTAACCAAGGTTAAAGAGCGCAGTCTGCCTTATTTTTACCCATATCTGGAAGGGGAATAGTCGAATGCAAATATTTCCTAATGGCCTTGGGAGATGCAAATAGCGTCACCCAAGATTTGAACCCCTCTCGCCGTGTCCATTTCCTATGACGATAACCATTACACGAATGAGGAAAGGGAGGAAAAGAGAAAAAGGGCTGGATGACATTCCCAGCAGAAAACTCGGTTAAGTTAAAGTAAAAAAAAAGTCGTCGGATGGGGGTGGAGCTAATACCGGTATGAGCCACACAGCAAGGGAGTATATCCCCTTTTCACTAACGCTAGACCAAGGAGATTGTTTTTCGCCACTGAGGTGGAGCGCCACACCTACCATCAACTCCTTACTTTACCGCAAAGATCGCTGTGCTACTTATATGCTGATTTCGCGAGGGCCGGTATCGAACTAGGAACCTTGTGCTTTCTAGCCAAATTGTATTCAATTGACACTTCATTGCAAATAAACACACAAGCGCGCATACGCACACACACATATATAAATAATCATATTATATATATATATATATATATATATATATATATATATTGTGTGTGTGTGTGTGTGTGTGTGTATATATATATATATATATATATATATATATAGTATTGAACT
>CM042142.1:100827830-100835330 GCA_023376005.1 Doryteuthis pealeii
AATGACAACGTGGTCCACCAGGGTAAAATAGAAATCAAAGGGGCCCATAGGTAAAAAAAAAGATTTAAACTACTGATTAGTATTATCTGCATTATTCGGACTATTGTCCCCATCTTCATTTTATTTGTACAAGGTTTCGGTCGATATGCCCTCCGCCCTTCTTCGGGTATTTCTTGTCGGACTCGGGAACCTTCTCGGACTCGGGAACTTTCTTTTCGGACTTGGAAACCTTCTTTTGAAATTGGGAACTTTCTTGTCGTAATCGGGAGCCATCACGGAACTTTGAACCTAACGCTTTATTTAGTCCACGGGGGTATCCTGTTCTCATTCCGCTTGGAATTGGACACATGGCCTAGTGGATAAGGAGTTAGGTTAAGACAGTTCTAAGTGACAGTTATCTCCGGATTCCGGGTTCAATCCTGAGTAGGGGCAGTAACATAGAAAAATAATTAACACAACTCCTACCCCAGCTATGGTTAGCGGAATGAGAACAGGATACCCCCGTGGAATAAATAAAGGGTTAGGTTCAAATTACGATTACGACAAGAAAGTTCCCGAGTTCGAAAAGAAGGTTCGCGAGTCCGAGAAGGTTCATGAGTCCGACAAGAAATACCTGAAGAAGGCCGGAGGGCATATTGGTCGAAACGTTCTACAAATAAAAATGAAGGTGGGGGACAATAGTCCGAATAATGCAGATAATACTAATCATCAAGCCTCATCTCAAACCTTCAGAGAAATATTAAACCACTGAGTTAACATGTTATCACAAACCGAGTTTTTTTTTTTTTTTTGTGTTGCGTTTTTTTTTTGTTTTTTTTGTTTTTTTTGCTGTAGCAAAGATAATGTGCCAATAATTCATCGTTTGATTGATAGTTCATCGACGCTGTTATGTTACAAAATTGATAAGTTGCCAACAGCAGGCGATCTTTGATGCTAATTCCTCTGACAATGGAGAAAGTAAAATATCTCATTTTTATTATTCAGTATATTGACACACAACTTTCGCATAGATGGACAATTTGATATTTTTTTAAAAAGTGAAAAATCGACCTGCCTTTACTATGCAGTGCTGTATGAAATTGACACGTACTTACTCCTATATATATATATTTTAAATTCTAAGTGGCGGTGCATGTTTAAGTTTTGCACAGATTCTATTGACAAAATTTTAATTGAATGCTTTTTCGAAAATTATAGTTTTATAATTTAGTACTAATCGTAAAAAAGGTGTCTATTCTTATAGTTCTTTTATTGTTGCATACTGGCATCAAATTCTATATGTTATATAGCGGCCTTCTTCGCTACTCTAAATCGAGTACGTTAGTACTGGGCTTTTCACTGTACCCAAAGCGATGTATGTTAGTAGTCAGCTACTACCGACTACTGGACTTCAATAAACAACAGATACGTATGTACAAAGAGAGGACCCTTCTTTATTTTCTTCGGTGTGTGGGTGGTGAAGGCGCAGAGCTTACAATGAAATGACCGAGGGTTGACAGACTAGCGTTGGTGATGTGGAAGGTGGCTACGTGACGGCTCACAGCCAATCGGCTGCGACCGTGAGTGCGGTCACTCACTTGTTCTCCGTCCGTTGTCCGCTGTCTGACTGTCTCTCTGTGGTCTGCCTTCTGTCGGCTCGACCCTCTGGCTTTTGTATTGATGACACGCTTACGCATCTTTATCTTTTGATCTGATAACGGACCTTTGTTATATATTTCTTTATCCTCTCCCTGCTTCCTTGACAGGAAACCCTCTCTTCCGTTTTTTTAACTTCTTTTCGCTTTTACCGGGAAAAAGTCCTTTGTCATTTTTTTTCGTCTGTTCTTTGTTTAATTTAACCAGAAATTCCTATTTTCGTTTGTACAATATACAACATTATGATAGGTTACTTAATTCACTGTTATTAACTGTGTCATCTCTGTCACCACATAACTTACACTTGCTATTCTCCTGCGTATAATCAATTTTTCTTTTGATATTAGGTTTTGTGACATTATTATTGGCTACTATTATTAGAGATTTGGTTTCCCCTTTCAGTTTCCCCTTCGTAATTATGTTATGTCCAATCTCGTGTCCAATTTCCTTAGTTTGTCGCTTAAAGTATCCGTATAGTGGTTTTTCTTCCCAATTTTGTTTTCTAGATGTTTTTTATTTTTGTTGTCCCTCAAATTCTGTTAAATTTCTGCTGCAATTATTCTGTTATCATTTTTTTTCAATATATTCTTTGAATCTTGTATCGTTGCATTTACGTATTTCTCGACGCTTCTAATTGTTACACAATGGATAGGCATAGCCTATCATTTTTATAAGGAAGTGTGGTGTAGGTTTTTAGAATTAACGGTTACACTGGAGAATTACATTAGTGAGTCACCTGGAGTAAGCGTCTCAATGACCTAAAGGTCACGTGTAGAAACCTCCTGGGATCGAACTTATAACAGCGGTTTATAAGTCAATTGAGTTAATTATATTGAGATTATACATCCCCCAAAATATCAATAGTGATAAAAACAAGAAAGCTGAAGAAAATTGGGTGAATTATATTTGGGAAATAATGAAAACCTCTCAGAAGAGGGGAGTCAATTTACATTACGGATAGTCTGATTAGATGAAATTATATTGTGTATATATATATATATATATATATATATATATATATATATATATAATATATACCTAGACATACCTCTATTTCTGATTGTTTATTCATAACAATCTATCTGTCTGTCTATCTATCTATCTATCTCCTGCTTGCTATTTACTTTGCCTCTCGAGGCTTTATACAAATCAGTTTTATCTCTGGGGACGTTCAGACACCCATTAGATTAACTCAACTGACAGGTCCTTGAATAATTTAGTCTTGTGTTTGTGTGGGTAGAAATGTGGCATTAGATTTGCCTATAAATAGAATCTGTATATACTTAATAGAGACACTCTGTTCAGTATATATATATATATATATATATATATATATATATATATATATATATAATCATTGATGATCATCATCATCCACATCTATTGCTGACAGGACGGATTCCAATGATTCTCTCTCGTTAACCATCCCAATCGGTCATCACTCCTGGCAAGTCCTTACTACGGCATCCAGTGTCTACACAGAGCATATCGAAGTAAGTTGGTTATTCCCTATAAGTCTAAGATAAACAAAGGGGAACCACTCTTGACGGATAAATTATTTATTTATTTTCCCATTAAACTAACTCTAAATCCTAACTATAACCCCTAACCCTAACCCTAAACCCTAACCCTAACCCTAACCCGTCTTCTTTTTTCCCAGTAGATCAATAAATAAATAAATAATGTATCAGTCAAGAGTGGTTCCCCTTAGTTTATGTTGGACTTATAGGAAATAACCAGTAACTTTTTTCTGATAGCCAACACTGGTGTGTCCATGTGTGTGTGTTCACAGGAAAACGTCACTTATGTCTTGCTCATCTTACATGGAATGGTTTGTGTGATAATGGCCGTACAGCTACTTTTTGTTAAGTGCTGCTTCCAGGATTTGTTCAAGACAACTCGGAATATCTTTGTGTAGTTCCGGTCTATCTTTTTCTTTAATTGTTTCGTTAATGTCCAAGTGGTGCAGCCATACAATTGTACTTATGTGGGTATAGTTTGGAAGAATTCTCTCTTTATCTTATCCGAGCGATCAGATTTCCATATGATCGATAACCCGTCAATGGTAACCTATGCCTTTCCTATGCGTATATTGATACCAATTTCTGCAGATGAGATATTACTACCTAGGTATGTGAACCGGATTACTAATTTGAGTGGTTTGCCATCCAGTGTGAAGGTCTACATCTTGTTTAAAGCACATACGCTCTGTTTTATCTGAGTTCACATACAGGCCAAAAACTCTTGCTGTCTTCTCTACTATATTACAGCTATTTGGCCTGTGCATGTGTATTTGCAAGAAGCACTAGATCGTCTGCGTAGTCTGTATTTGTAATAGTTTGTACGGGATAGCGTGTGATTCTTGCCTTTTTAGTGTAAAATCTTTTTATTTCATTGTATTGAATGACTTGTGTATTACGTAGTCTAATGATATTATAATGCTGCTAATGTATCTCCTTTTAGGACTATAGCGACAATGTTAAAGAAATCAATGTCACCATCGGTTAAGGGAACAATTGCTTTTGTGTCTTTGTAGAACACTATTGTAGCAGTAACCTTTTCTTTGGAGTGACCATATGCTAGAAACATTTGCTCGATCTTTCCCCAGTGTATAGAGGTGAATTCTTTGGAGAAATCTGCAAATAGAAGTGTTGCCTAGAGATGTTTTGCTCGTACTCCTTTGACAATTCAACGAAGCGCCAATATCTGATAAGTTGTGAATCGATTTCTCTTAAATTTGCTTTGATTTTTTCAAAGAATTTTCTAAATTTCAGGTTGGATGTGATTAAGGGGTAGGGCATTGTAATTCTTGACTGCTATGAGAGTAACAATTATAGCTCTGTAGTTCTTGATGATTCTGAGTAAGCGGAGAATGCCACCTTTTGTCTATGTATCTTTTGTGTTTTGTTAAAACACTGCGTTGCATAATTGAAGAAATATGTTATCAAATTTCCTTGAAAAGATGAAAATAAGGAAAGAGAGAGAGAGAGAGAGAGAGAGAGAGAGTGAGTGAGTTAAATCAAGATAATTATACTTTTTATATATTGAAGTATTTCGTAATAACTCTTAAGTAAACATATCAAACGTTATAATGATTAAATTATCATACTGTATCATATCCACAAGTCCTGCTATTTGTAGTATAAAACTTAAACGTGACTAACTATTTATTTGAGAATTTTTAATCATTTGTAAAAGACATTACAAAAATAGAATTTCACTATTATTAATTTGAATACAAAAATAAGCATTAGAATTTTTAAGTCAATGTTTAATGTTTAGGAGTGATTTTTTTTACTCATAATAAGCAAGGTAATTGGTAATAAAATATATTCAAGATTTATTCTCTTAGATTTCGCTAACATCGTTTATTGTTATTTGTGAAATAGATCACTAATTAGGACTGAGCCTATTCTTGTCGTGACCACCACAGGCGGATTTAACAGGTTTGAATTCAGAGTTTTCCTTCTCCTATACTCGTAGCCTAACAAAGTTTAAAGAGCCTAGTCTGTCCTACTATTTACCCATAGCTGGATGGAGAGTAGTTGGATTCATACCTTTCCCAAGGGTATTAGCGCTATATGAACTGTAGCCTCGTCCAGGATTTGAACTCGGGTCGACGAGTCCATTCCCAACGTTTCTAACCATTACATCACGCACCCCTAACACTGTCCACCAGGTTAATTGAGATTGTCTATTTTCTACAGAATTTGTTATTTTATTTATTGCATGATTTCTAGTTGTCCCTTTTGTATGTTTTAGTTAGTTCTATCTGGGCTTTCTTAAGTAACTGCGCATTGGCATTTGTATTTTTCTTACGTAGGGGTGATTTTTATGTTATCTCGTTTTTCTCTAACTGCTCTTGACTCCTAGGAAAATGTATATTTGACTGTTTTGCTGGTATGCATTCAACTACTGCTTCTAAATGGGCGATGATAAAGTTTTCATATTGGAATTCAGTCTTTCTGAAGTGTCCTGAAAAGTATCAAACTTGTTTCGTATTGTTATCGAATAGTGGTTGTGTTAGCAAATGAGGACCAGTCATATCGTACAGATTTACCGGTTTGCTCTTTCCTGTGGGGAATCAAGTGTAAAAGACAAGAATGTCTCATAGTTCATATCACTGTTTATTCACTTCTTGTTTATTGATATATAATCTAGCTGTGCTTTCGTGTTATTTGGTATGTATAAGTTCACAGTTTATCCTTACTTTTCTGATATTTGCTTTTTAGTCATATAAGCCTATTCATAAGAGAAAACTCAACTAGATGTTAACCGTTTCAATTTGAGTTGTGAAAACAAAACTTATTATTTCAATTTTTGCCTATTTGAACATTCATGTCTTCCCTAAAGATCAAGGCGTTATGTTTGCGATTGTATCGGACTAGATGAAATAACTCATCGTAAAATGGTGGGATTGTAGCATGAGACGGTCGTTGTGCAAGGGTTATCATTAAATGTAGTGCACATCATTCTCGGTTGGTTTTAATCCATGCTATTTAGCGATTCTAAAACACGAGAACGGAGCTCATCCATTATCGAATTTATGATATCTTAGTTTTAAGTTGGCTATGGTAATATATACGTTCCTCTACGCATACGAAGTCTATATGCTTATCGGTTGCAGACGCTGTAAACTCGGGAGTTGATTTATTGTTTTTAATGTTGATTTACAGAAACACAAGCAATTCCTCCATTGACTCAGAAATCCCACTCCACCCACGTCTTTCTGATTTGTGACCGGTCTGAAACGCATTAATAGAATGAATGGTATGTTTTGTCGACCACGTGTCTGAGTTTTTTTTTCTTTTCCCTTGAACTCATCTTCATCTCTTCCTCCCCTTTTTTGGCTCCGGTTGCGACACAACTGTACCAAATAAATAAACTTATAGACTTAGTTTTCGCAGCACCTGATTTTTCCTTACTGAGATTTAAATCCTCTTTGGAGATGAACGAAACACTTTTGCAATGCCATTATTCCCCTCATTACGAAACTTAACAAGCCAGGAGTCACCTCCACAGAGATAATCGAAATATTGACTGTAACGGCAAGTCAACCCTTCTAGGGTTATTTTATGCACAGTGATAAGGAAATTGCGTTCATGTAAATTTTTTACGTATATTTACATTTTTGTGTAGCTTGTTTCTTAAGAGATTTTGCACACAATTATACGATATCAAGTATTCCTAACTAATTGTTTAATAAGGATTATTATTAGTTATTGTTAATTATTATTATTATTACCTGAAAGTATTTAACTAATCAAATAATTCCGGTCATCGTAGCATTGTTTCAAGGATTACAAGGTAATATCAATAATTATGTGATTTCAAGTAAGTATTCCTACTTAATAATAGTAATTTGGATTATTTGGATTATCCGTACTATTGTCCTCATCTTTATTGTTACCTGTACAACGTTTCGGCCAATGTGCCCTCCGGCCTTCTTCAGATATTCTTCTCGGACTCAGGATCCTTCTTGAACTCGTGATGGTTTCCGAGTTTGATAAGAAGGTTCTCGCATTCGAGAAGGCTCCCGATTCCGACAAGAAATACCTGAAGAAGGCTGATAAAAGAATGATACAAATTCTCAAGCTTCATCTCAAAAATTCAGAGAAATAATAATAGCCATTTGTTTGCACAAAGTTATATACTTTCAAGTAATAATAATAATAATTAATAATAATAACTAATAATAATCCTTATTAAACAATTATAGTTTCAAGTATCTATTCTTAATAAAATAATTTACAGTTACATTACGTCAAGTATTCCTATAAAATACATATACAAATACAAATAATTTTACCGCCCTGGCGGCTGGGGCGTTAGAATGCACCGACTGCAACTCTGCAGAGGGGTAAG
>CM042142.1:100840330-100865330 GCA_023376005.1 Doryteuthis pealeii
ACATATATATATATATAATATATATATATATATATATATATATGAGTAAGAAAATGTTGTGTCATGATTCAGTGAGAAAATATCCGTGGCAATGTTTCCAAATTGGCCACGTTGAAAAGGATTCTCGTTATGAAAGGAATTCAATAAGCAAAATAAGCGAAATGTTCGTTCAATCAATCTATCTATCTATCCGTTTGTTTATATCTATCTATCTATCTATCTATCTGTATGTTTATATCTATCTATCTATCTATCTATCTATCTGTATGTTTATATCGATATATCTATCTATCTCGTTATGAAAGGAATTCAATAAGCAAAATAAGCGAAATGTTCGTTCAATCAATCTATCTATCTATCTATCTATCTAACTGTATGTTTATATCTATCTATCTATCTATCTGTATGTTTATATCTATCTATCTACCTATTTGTATGTTTCTATCTATCTATCTATCTATCTATCTATCTATCTATCTGTATGTTTATATCGATATATCGATATATCTATCTATCATTCTGTCTGTATGTTTATATCTATCTATCTATCTATCTATCTATTCATGCCAGCCTATTCAGATTTGTCCGTCAGTCTATTTCCGTTTATTCTTTTCAATATATCTATCATAATTTGCTCATATCAATATATCTCATTCTGTTAATATGAACAGATAGATAGATAGATAGATAGATAGATAACCTCATATGATAAAAGATCTTGCACTTTTCGTTGATCTTTTACAGCATGCATATCTTAGAGCAACGTTATTATGATTAGGTTGCCTTTGTGCTCGTTCGACAATGTAGCTCCGAGTAAAATACCTTTATCTCTTTGAAGAACCATTTTCTGTTGAAACTTTAGCAGCCCTGTTACGGTGCAAAATCCGCTTAGACCACCCAGTATTCAAAGGTTCTTAGCAGTCCTAATTCTCTCATATGGAATCAGAGAAAACTTTCAAATGCCGACACTATTTTGGGGGCTGTTAAGTCAATTTAAAAAAAATCTTTCCCTAAAGATTCCCGTGAAATGTATGTTTTTTCCAGAGTTCAGAATGAAAAGACTATGACTGAATACTATATATATATATATATATATATATATATATATATATATATATATATATAGTATATTAAGAAAATTGAAAAAAAACACAGGTTTAAATAAGTTGAGTGGTAAGCTTATTAGCCGACGCTGCAGTGTTTCGATCTATTAATTAGATCATCTTCAGGGCATTTGTTGGTGTAAGGAAGGTGATAAAAATTTTTATCACAGAATAATGAGAAATCCGTGATAAAATTTTTTTATCACCTTCCATATACCAACAAATGCCCTGAAGATGATCTAATCAATAGATCGAAACACTGCAGTGTCGGCTATTATACTTACCATTCAACTTATTTGAACCTGTATTTTTCAATTTTCTTAATATACTACAAACCGTCGGATTCACTTCCATCTCTTCCAACACACACACACACACACACACACACACACACACACACACACACACACACACATATATATATATATATATATATTCACACATTCACCATACACTTAACATTTCTCTTTTTTCTCCCTTACAAAATTTATTTTGCATTGTCCTGATGATGTTTTATCATGAACCGAAATACTTAAGTATAGACATATAAAATGTTCCTTTGACGATAACATCCTGTGTCTGTTATATTATCTTCATATATATATATATATATATATATATATATATATATATATATATATATAGAAGAGAGAGAGAGAGAGAGAGAGAGAAAGCGAGAGAGACTTGGCGCAATTATATGTCATATAAAATATATATATGGGTGGTACAATATGCGAATAATTCCGACAGTATGTAGAAATAAAATAAAGCAATGTATTCCAAAAAATAAATCTATTTAAACTTTGAATTCAACGTTAAAACGTTTTGGTTCTCTTTAAAGCCGTCATCAGGACATTAGAATGAATAACGTGTTGTGTAAACAGTGATAGAAATATTTCCAAAACGGAATTTAATTTTGAAGAGATTTCCATAATGGTTTAGAAAACACCTCATTAATCCTAATGTTCTGATGAAGGTTCCTCTTTTGTGTAGCACAGAGTTTTATTGGTCTCATGCTCAACCGAACCACATACATAATAATCAAAAGATTTGCAATATGGATAGTTAAGTGACCAAGCTTTAGGGGTGATCTGATCGTAGAAACATTCTGACAGTCAAAACTGGCTTTTCCTGCTTGTATGACTTCGCGAAGACGTTTTGTTTGTTTTGTTTTATTTTACGGCATATCAACCTTAGTAGGTCATTTAATGCTGATAAAGTTTTGAAATAAATCAATTCTTAATGGATAATACAATTTTTTTTTATAAATACATTTTTCTATTTAACCCATAGATGGCACCCTAACAGGTACTACCACTCCGGGTCAGAGTGGACCAGGGTGCAATGGTGATGAAGGGGTGCTCCACATTCCCCAAACCTCCAAAACGGGAACCTCACCATCAGATTGAGTTTAACGTCATTCCCAGGACCCTCAGTCACCGCCTTCTAGCACCCATATGATAAAAAGGGGTTGGGGCTTGCCATAAGGGCAATAGGGTTGGAAAAATCATATAGGTGCTAGGGCTTGACGTGACCAGCCGATTAATCGGAGGGGGCCTCTCCGACCGCCCGTCTAGCCCAAGATAGGGCCAAAGTGACCTCGCGAAGAGTCCTGTTGCCAAATGTAGGGTACTCCAAAAGCCACCCTTTCGTTCCATGGCATCACTGTCTCCTCATTTCATTTCCTTTTAGAACTCCATCACAGACGACGATGACGTCACTCTATTTCTTCAACAGTTGGGGACCCTCTGGTGGCAAGTTAGTCCAATTCTGGACTTGCAGATGCGATCACAAACATTGCAAGGAAAATTCCCATCTGCATTTGATGGTTCATGACGAAGAAGCTAGTCACCGCTCTGCAGCCCTGTTAATCTCGATATTGAGCTGCTCTGTTCCTGTGCAGCACAGGTCTCACCAACCCTGTCTGTTGAAGACCAGATCTCCCAGGCTTGAAGGTGTGATGGTGCATATCTTTAACGTTGTCTTGATATGGTCTTTGAACCGCTTTTGGGAGGCTTCCTGTCCTCCGTGTTCCATCAGCGAATTCACCATGAAACATTTTACGGCGTCTGTCTGCAGGCATGTGGATGCTGTGACAGTTATGTCACACTTCATAAAAAAAGGCATATGACACCACCAGGAAGTATGGCCTTATGGGCCTAAGTGGAAGACTGTCACACTTCATAAAAATGGAGAGAGAGAGAGAGAGAGAGAGAGAGAGAGAGAGAGAGAGAGAGAGAATCTATATCAGAAGTAGATAGTTCGGCCAAAGAATTTAGTTACTTAAGGTGAGAAATAGATTCCTCCAAGACGGAAAAATTGATATCTCCTCCAGGCACTTGAAGTAAGCCTTAATGTTGAGCCTGAGGCCACGTGGAAAGATTAATGGAGGCATAACGTGACCATCGCTAGTTATCAACCCAAAGACCATGATGAGCATCAGTATCTGTACATCTTTTGAGGACAGGGCGAACCAATAGTTGTTCTATGAGTTCACCATCAGATCCTGGCTGAAAATTTTCTCATCTGAGAAAAAACTTTGAAGTGCGGTCTTTCCTCCTGTCATTCATATCCTGTGATTATAAAATATTGGCCATTTCTAATCTATGAGTAATAGCGAATGTTTTCTAATTTATGAGTAATAGCGAATGTTTTCAAGCACTACATGCCTGATAAGAAATTCAGAAACTCACACGTCCTTGACAATGGGACTGATTAACTTTCACGGATTGTTGTCAATTATTGCTTGGATCTGACAAAGAAATTCAGTTTCTTTCTTATCAGAACCATCAGAGTGGGGTTTCCGAGCTGCCATACGTTTTTAATCACACTGGAATCGCCCAACTCTTTCCAGATTATCTGCACTGCCTTCAGAGAGACGTCTTAACATTGGGAAATCTTGGTATTAGAACCTGTGGCGTGAATGACAAGCAGTAAGGCATGCCGTTTCCAAATCTCTCGAGAAGTGAATTGCGTCATTCTTGTTTACTGTTTTCCTCACAGGCAGTGCACAGTTTACACTAGGTTGGACAAATCCTGAAACAAACAAAGCGCATACGCAAAATTAATAATTCAAAATGGCAACAATTTGCACACATACATACATACATACATACATACATACATACATACACACGTATATTTAATTAACGTTCCATTCATTGTTCATTTCTATCTTGGTAAATACAACTTCAATCTCAATACTTTTATGACACACCTTGTCTTCTGAAAAAAAAATTAACGTTCCATTCGTTGTTCATTTCTCTCTTGGTAAATACAGCTTCAATCTCGATACTTTTATGACACACCTTGTCTTCTGAAAAAAATAATTAACGTTCCATTCATTGTTCATTTCTCTCTTGGTAAATCCAGCTTTAATCTCGATACTTTTATGACACCTTGTCTTCTGAAAAAAAATTAACGTTCCATTCATTGTTCATTTCTCTCTTGGTAAATACAGCTTCAATCTCGATACTTTTATGACACCTTGTCTTCTGAAAAAAAATTAACGTTTCATTCATTGTTCATTTCTCTCTTGGTAAATTCAGCTTTAATCTCGATACTTTTATGACACACCTTGTCTCTTATATTATGTTGTATATTTTATAAATATTATGAAGAGGTGGCATTGAATAACCCACAGGGTTGATATGTCATTAAATCAAACCAAACCAAACGTTTGAAACTCATTTTTCATAGTTTTTTTTTTGTTTTTAATTTTTGCTTTTTTATTTTTCATGAATAATATACAGTGTTAATATTTTGGTTATTAAAAGTCTTTTGGCTTTTTAGAAAAGTTTTTTCGCGTCTCAGGAGAGAAATGAGAAAGAGAATAAATGCATATTAAAAGATAAATCAAATAACGAATTTCCTAGACAGTCTAAAATTACAACTTGGCCGTCGGGTGCAAAGAATCGATTTGAAATAATTTCTACGTTTGGTAATTTGCCTTTTCTTATTCACTTTTATTTGATTATTTACTGAAAAAATATTTTTCTTCTTCTGTCTGGGAAAACAATAATTGATCAATAGAAACACATGATTATTTCATAAATTGTAAAAAACGATGAACGAGTTAAGAGTTGGAGTAGACACCAACGTACTCGTCCCCCGTCTTCTATCCCTAACCCTAACCCTAACCCTCCGTCTTCTGTCTGTCCATATTTAACACCTAATATCTTATCGAAATTCAGTCCCGGTTATCAATACTTTTAGAAATATAACTAAAAGTATATAACATCGTGTAAGGTATGTATTTACTAATACATTTAATACTTTATTTGTATTCATTTGTATTTATGTATTTATCTAATACATGTATTTATTGCAAGGGTCCGAATTCAGTTAAGAAAAAGGGGGTAAAAATGTGTTCATTCAAAATCATAAATTACATTTAATCTTATTATAATGGAGATTATGAGTCATTCTGTCTGTAACCGAAACTATATCAGTACTCAAGTCACAATTTCCTTAGTTAATTATGTCGCATTTTCTATGATTTTATTTTTATTTAAACCTCAATTATTAATAAAATTGTTTTAAATATGTAATACTGTAGACCTTACCAACATATTAATAGCATGCAAGTGTATTTATATGTACAACAAAATAGCGTTTTACAATGTTAACGTGAAGGCTAATTTGCATATTGATCTTAAAAACTTGATTTTGATAAATATGTGCTTGGTATTATTGGTTTCTAATTGACTTTATTTTAATAAATATGAGCAAGATTCTCGGGGTAAATCTAAAAGGAAATCCATTAACAAGAAGAAATAACTATAATTTTATTCTTTACTTCCTAATTTAACTAAATAGTTAAATTAGGCAAATTTTGCAATTAAATATTTTTCGATTATAGTGGGTATAATCAAAATCAAAGTCTGTTTCAAATCTTTCTTATCTGCATTCTTATTTAGTTTCATTAGTCTTTATAATTTAATATGATATTTTATTACATTAAAATTTCAATACTTGTACCCAGAGGGTGCATATATTTGCTAGTACATTTAATATATATATATATATATATATAATATATATATATGAATGAACATTTCGACCTATTAGGTCTCATCAGCAAGGTTAAAGACACACACACACAACACACACACACACACATATATATATATATATATATATGTGTGTGTGTGTGTGTGTGTGTGTGTGTGTGCAGTTGTGTGTAAAGTATTTGTTCACTTTAAAAATGAGTATTTTCCAACTTAACATCGTTGAAACCCGAATATGTACACACTATATATACAACATTATCTTAACTATTATAAAGAGAAATGCAATTTCGTTTTAATTATAAAAGAAATAACGCAAAAAAGGGTTCAAAAAGTATTAATCTAAAATAATAAATTATATTTAATGCTTAGGGATCTGTGCGGTAAAGTAAGGAGCTGATGGTAGGTGTGGCGCTCCACCTCAAGCGCAAAAACAATCTCCTTGGTCTAGCGCTAGTGAAAAGGGGATCTCTCGCTGATTGGCTGATACTGACTTTAGACCACCCCGACGACTTTTACTTTTTTTATAATATAAGATATACATTAATTCCTATAAAAAAATACAACTAGAACTAAATAAATTTACCAGAAGACTTTAACCCCAGAAGTATACATAAATAAGATATAAACAAAATGAATACAGGAAAAAATTGATGGGAGTTGAAGATAAATGACAAATAGAATTACAAATTACTTTTGCCTAATAAGCGAATGGAAAACTAATCTTTAATTTCAAAGGGAAACAGTTTAGATTTAAAGATTATAGTTTATACTAATTAAACTTTATTAAGTTTTACCGCTAACAATTGTTTTGGATAGTTACTTACAAGTACTTTGCAACTATGTTTGGGTATTTGAGACCATTCTTTGATACACATCCATTTCAAATAATCGATATTCTTTGGGGTCCTTATATGAATCATTGTTTTCAATGCTCTCCTTAAATTCTCAATTGGATTCTGATTTGGAGGCTGATTTGTTACGGTAGAATATTTACATTGATATCTGATAACCACCTCTGAGTGCTATTTCCTGAATGCTTTGTATCATTTGAAGAGTTGTAAGGAAATTCATTTGTACTACGTTAGCCATCCTTTGCAAGCATTTTAGAACTGAGCGTCACTCTATGAGTTGTTGCACAACGTATCTTAGTGCCCAGACTAGACAAGCTAGGTGTAGGGAACTTAAGCTCTACATCGTGTGTACTAGCGCCGGACATAAAATCAAGCCATTCAAATGTTCACTATGTGATTCAAGGGGATTATTAATCCCTCTTTGTGACGAGGCAGAGAAGAAAAAGGACCAACATTAACTATTAATATGGACGTTAGCACTCTCACTGTGAGTCATCCCTTCATCTTGCCCACAATATGTCTTTCAGCGTCCAACGGCTAGCAGAAATATGAATTTAACTCTTTGTGTGACACGGGCAGTCAGATCATATTTTTCAAACCAAGTGGCTGAAAAATTAAAATGTATTAAAAACTTCTTTACTCCCGAGGAGTTTCATCATCCTCCTCCAAGACAAACTTAACGCAAGCGCGGGGAGAATCAGCACAGATACACGTCTGATTTCATCGGGGGCTACTTACATTTAATTATTCTAGACCCATCACGTAACTCTCAAAGCCAATGAGATTCCTCTTCGAGATGAACTCCGAGATCAAGGCTGCTGCCAGCTAAAACCTATGAACTTACTTCCACTGTATTTTCCTGTGTTACTTTTTAAATTTAATATCTAACTACACTTCCTTGCAAATATGATAAGCTATGCCTATCGTTATGTAACATAAGCTACGATTACTAACAATACACTTCAGGTTTTGAATTTATTTTTCTCATCCAAGAGCAATTGCTCAACAAATTTATCTATATCTGAGAAGGGGGAATGCATGGACACTTTGTTCAAGGGTATCAACGCAAAGAGCATTATCTATTTTCTACAAATGGTATCCATTACGTCACTTTCATCAATATTGATTAGTTGCGCTTCCGTCACGTCTTACTAAATGATTGTATGACAAATATAAAAATCCAACAAACAAAAAAGAATTTCTTTTATTATTGCATCTTAACATATCATAATAATCCCAAAAGTAAGGTCTCCAAATGGCTAGAAATGCAGAAAAAACTGTTTGTGCGTCTATTACCAACACTATTGTGTTTGTTGTGCTTGCGCCCGCTCCAAAGCCTGCAAGCACCTAGCTGCCTCAATCGGTCTTGGCTTGACAGTCGTTTCTGATGGAGCTGATGATTAACACTAACTCCATGTGTGAAGTTCTCACAGTTATTCGGTTTTTGAACGCAAAAGCCATTAAACTGATTTCGTAATCATTGCCAATTACCGGAAGTATATGGCGAGTTTCACAGATGTTTAAAAAACTGCAAGTGGTGTAGGGAGTTTGCAACGACGACGATATTCAACGCTTCCTCAACGACATAGTGCTGAGTTGGTATGACATGGACATACAAAAACCAAGAGTAAGGAAAGGAATCCAACGGTATAAGTGGCAATAAAAGGATATGAAAACGCACAATGCTGTTAAAATGAAAATATTTTATATCATATTCATAGCTAATATTGAACAATATTTCGATTTCTAGAAATCATCATCAGAGCTTTTTTTAATCCGGACTCATCGAATGAGAAGCTGAAAATAATTTGAATTCAAAACGAAAATATTGATGTTCGAAAAAGCGATCGCATGACTTGTACGCTTTTTGGAACATCAATGTTTTCAGTTTTGAAATCAAATTATTTTCAGCTTCTCTCTCATACAAAAAAGCATTGACCAAAATGGCGATTATGTAATAAGAAAATAGAAACATGTTCAAACTTTAGAATATATAAATATCATTGACAATAACCAATAAACTTTTATGGGATTTCTAAATGTTTTGGAGACCTTAACTTTGGGATTTCTCTCATATATTGCTCTTCATGTGCCAGTGTTTTTGTTGCTATGTGAAAGATTTTAGTGTTAATTTATTTTAAAATCTAAGTCTTATGACTGCCAACGAATAATTTTTTGGTTGAACGAAAAAGTCAAGTCCCACGAGAAAGAGAATAATTCCAGCTTTTTTTTCATTTTAATTTCCTGGTAAGAAATCAATTTCTCAGTGATAAGAAAATAAATTGATAGAAAAAAAATAAAGAAAATGCTGGTCTGTAAGGAAAAAAAAGATGGCAGGGTGGGATCATTAGCCCCCATGGAATGAAGTCAAAATAATAAACAAAAAGGAACATTGGAAAATAAAACAATTGAAAGAATCATTGCACATACTTGGCTCTGATAACCTCTTCAGTAGGTCTAGCATAGAATTGAACATTAGGGGAGTCTTTCATAAAAAGCATTTGCTCCAAAATTGCATCACGTTATTGGGTATTTGCCTCATACCTCACTTGTATGGGCTGGGCACAAGGCCTCGTTTTAACGTGGGCCCACCCACAAGCCGAAGCTCATGGGTGGGAAAGAACAAAAATTGCGTCGTTACCTGGGGGGATAGCCCCCTGGGATGGACGCTACGCTATTATTAAACTCTCGGCGAGTCCAGCGGCCGAAGCTCGCCGGACCCCCGGCGCTAACCGGAAAACCGAATGTGCAATGAGTTCAAAGAAAAGTTGCATCACGTGATTGGCAATGGCCAAACGGTATAGATCGCGGACGAGGATGATTGCATTTAACTTTCAGTCTCTTTCAGTGCCTTACCAGCTCACTGTATACACGTGAGTTGCCGGCCTCTCAAAGGGAAACAGTCCGTACTCTTTCACTTTTATAATATAAATTCATAAGTTAGATAAGAAAAAATTCCAGACATAAACCAAGACACGGCGAACCAAGTTCAAATTCTGGAAGAGGCTGTTTGCATTTTCATATAGCTCTTATACCCTTGTAAAAAGTATCTATCCAATTATGGGTATTTAGCAGAGCAGAATGGGCCCTTTAAACTTGTTATGGCAACCGGTCTAGGAAAAGGAAAACTCTGAATTCAAACCTGTTAAACTCTGCTTAAGATTGAAAATGTGTCGTATTCTGCTCGAGTGGAGAGTTTGCTCAGTCGGTAGAGCATTCGGCTAGAAACCACAAGGTTCCTAGTTCGATACCAGTCCTCGCCAACTCAGCGTATGAGTAGCAGAGGGATACGTGCGGTAAAGTAAGGAGCTGATGGTAGGTGTGGCGCTCCACCTCAGATGCTAAAACAATCTCTTTGGTCTAGCGCTATTGAAAAGGGGATAGACTCCCTCGCTGACTGGTTGATACCGACTTTAGGCCGCCCCGTCAACTTATATATATATATATATATTGTCTAACAATGAAGATGAGGACAATAGTCCGAATAACGCAGATAATAGTAATCATCAAGTCTCATCTCAAACATTCTGAGAAATAAGATTAGCATTCTATTATGTCAGTTTTATAAGTTGCTCGTTTCGGGAACCATTTGTTGATGTAGCAAGTTCAGTTCTCACTGGGTGCCCTGATTCAAGGAAGATAGGTCAGCAAATAACAATATAGACACATCCTTGTTAAAATTGTATTTTTGGGACCATATTACCTTTAGGCACCCCTTTTTGGTCTCGATTAAGAAAAGACATGTTTTTCATTCACACCGTCAATATCCGGTTGTTTGTTAGGGGTTAGGGTTAGGGTTAGTTTCATAATTTTAAAAAATCTAAAAATCGTCTGTTAAAACAACTGGATATTGATGGTGTAAATGAAAAGCATGTCCTTTCTTAATCGAGATCACGTATCGTTGCATTCAAGAGGAAGAAGGGGAAGGGAGTCATGTATGATAGGGTAAGCAAAAACAAATCTCGATCCTTGGGCCATCTGCGCGCTCACAACCAAACTACTTGTAGAAATGGCCTTCTTCGGTGAAGAAGTGGCAATCACCATATATATACATATGTTCGTATATCTATATGTATATACATACATATATATATACATGTTTGTATATCTATATGTATATATATACATACATATATATATATATATATATATATATATATACATATGTTTGTATATCCTATATGTATATACATACATACATATATATACATATGTTCGTATATCTATCTATCTATCTCTCTCTTCTCTCTCTCTCTCTCTATATAATATATATATATATTATATATATGTTTGTATATTTCTATATGTATATACAATCTCAGCTAATATTAATCAATAATTTTGACTTGAAATAAGTTAATAAACTTTATTTTTGCATCAGCATTTTTTTTTTTTTTTTTTTTACAAAAGTCAGTTAAAAAAGCAGTAATACTTTGACGTACTAAATTTTTCTGAGATTTTTGCTATCATGTGCAAAAATAATTCCCGCTAAGTTTTTCTAAATTTATTTTATCTACCTATGTATCCTTTTATTTACTTACTTTTGTTACCATGGTTTCCTGATATATGACATATGTAAGTAGGGGCGTCAAATTTCAGGTACCAAAAATGAATGCCGAAAAGACGGGTCCCTTCAGGAAAAAAATGTGATATTTAAAAAGTACCAAGTATTTCTAAACGGAGTGGGGTCATTTTTAAAATTAGGTAAGCAAACGAATGCCTGATACAATTAGTAGTTTTGTAATTTAACCTTTGTAGTTCTTTTTGACAATAAGAAAATAAATAGAATTAAACTAATTGATTATTATTTTGATAACTTCATTGTAATCAATTGTTACAATTAATGGGCAGTTATAAATTGTGAACGTGTCTGTAGTTAGAAATTTGAATAATGTCTGTTAAATAAAAAATAAAGGGGCCCAATAAAGAATTACCGGTGACGGTTATAACCTTTGACCCCTTAAAAGGCGCGCGATTAAACGCGGCCCAGGTTTCAGGGAGTGCAGACGCAATTATCGGCTCTGACAGGTCCATCTCTCCTCGCGACGGAATCATGTACTAAGAAATAAAAGCTTAATCCAGAAACGAATAAGTTGTTGTGTTTGTTAATTAAATTATTAAACTAGCAATATCCAGCCCAGCCTGTAAGAAGAATTAAGAAGGAAAATCAACTTCGCCAAAAACACCTAGATCAGGACAGACAAGATGGCGGCCAGACAAGTTAGACGAAAAATCCGCAAAAACAGAGTAATTAACTAAGAACAATCATCTCTCTGCATATATTTCCCTCTCTCTCTCTCTCTCTCTCTCTCTCTCTCTCTATATATATATATATATATATATAATAATATATATATATATATAATGGAAAAGGTGACTTACCGGTGAATATGGTCACGATGGTTAGGTGGTGCAGAATTCAGGGGGTTAAGTCAGCGATATAACAAATACGACGTGCTCAATACGTAAGTAGAGCAAATTTATTACAATATAGGTACAAGTGATAACCTACTCGAGTTTCACCATAAGGATCTCCAGGGTTAAATCCACTGAATTAATCGAGATACCGATTAATTGCTGTCGATTACACGTGTGTGTTCATTGCGTTAAACGGAACCGTTTGACCCTGAATATCCTCATGGGGAAACTCGAGTAGGTTATCACTTATACTTATATTGTAATATATATATATATGTATATATATATATATATATATATACAGAGAACTCGCCACCGATATATACACCCGAGTAAAAGGGGCATAAACACAATTAGATTTGCAAATGCCAGAATTGAATAAGTCATGTATATTATTAAATTCTAAATGATTTGATATCACTAGATTAGTTAAAATTTATACTTAATAGAAAATTAAATGATGATAACATGCATTTCAAAAATTAGAATAATTTATTATGAATTTATTTAATTTATTATCTATATTATATTATAAATTATTTATATCATATCTACATCTAATAATAAATGGTTATGCTTTAGTAATAAGTAATTTTTCATGGATTGAATTAAAATTGTTAATCGAAAGATATCTAAATTGAATTACGTTGAAGAAATATGGCCTTTTAGAATATTCTAGGTTAAATTTTAATTAGAAATAATACATTTATTAAAGAATATTCGAAAAGCTGTTGTATTCTCTTAACTGTAATTTAATTTTTAGATCATTGTTTACTTTTGAATAACACACGATACGTTTAAAGATTTGAGAGAATTTTTTTTAAATGATATTGCTCTGGAAAAACCAGACTGCTTCTCTTGAAAGTAATATTGCTGAAAGGGATATTTCCTCTATAATTTCTAAACTTCTGCATGATTTAATTGAGTGAATCCATGAACCTGAAGTTGATAAACTAGACAGTCATGATCGAGTTGATGTGAAAATTGATGGAAGCTCTTAGCTGCAACATTTCGTTCAGGTTACACATCTAATACACAAGTTGTTTTTAAAATCTTCCCTGCATAACTAAAAATGTGCTAACGGTAATGTTAAATATTCTGTTGGTGAATCAAGTGTTATCAAGTAATGTACCACGAGAGTAATTAGTGCAACCACATATAATGCTCAATATCCAAATTCTTCCAGTAAAAGAATTTGGGGTGGAACTTAAAGTGGTCGGCATAATTTGCTTTAATATAGAAACCAAAATTACTATTGAAAAAGTCTGAAAGTCAACCAGTTTTAACTTATTGATGATTTTTTGATTTTTTTCGTAGCAAGATCAATATCTCAATGTGGCACTGCATCTATGACAAAGATTTTTTCTATTATTATTTCACATATATTGAACATTATTTGTATCAAAAAGTGTTGTGATGTTAGTTCAACAGTAAAAAAGAAGTCAAGTCGAGGTAGGGTAAAAAGAGACAAGTGTATTTACAATAAGGTACAAGAACGGCTAGCTTGCCGCTAAACAGTAACAGTACGGTAACAGTACGGTAACAGTACAACCTTTTCACTCGGTGTCTCACTATTTATAGTGAGAACCGGTGTATATTCTCCACTGTAGGAACGGCCGGTACAACAAATTTTTGCTCAGAACCAAAGCTACAACATTAGTTAAAATTTTGCAAATCAGAAATCATTAATAATCTAAAACTGGTTACCTTTCAGATTTTTTGATTGCAATTTTGTATTCCTTGGGCCAAAATACATATGAATAAATTTTCAGTAGTAGGGAAACTCGGTAACTCATTTTACAGACAAAAATAGATTACAAAAAGTCATCATTTTTCGTGAACCCCTCAATTTTTGGAATTGGAAGCTCATATATAGGGGAGTGCCTAACTTTAACATAGTCCACACATTTACAAAATTTCAGAAAAATTGATTCGGTGGATGACATTGGCCTGGTTTTTTTTTACATTTGAATAACCATATATGAGATGAACAAAAAGTTGAAAGAAAATCAGGAATATTTATTTTATGTTTTTTTAGATTGTTCTCAGTTTCGACTTAAGGTCATCGCCAGGAGAAAATTTCTAGTGAAAAAAAAAAATATTATATTATATTATTATAATGAGATTGTGGGTTTGTCTGTCTGTAACCGAAACTATATTTACTATCAAGTCAACAATTCCTTTCGTTATTTACATCATATTTCTCATGATTTATTTTATTTAACCTCAATTATTAATTAAAATGTTTTACATTTACTTACACTGTTGACCATATCTACATTACTAATAACATGCAATTGTATTTATATATACAACAAAATAGAGTTTACAGTGTGAATGGAAGGCTTATATTTGCATATTGATCTTAAAAAAAATTGATTTTGATAAATATGATGCTTAGTATTATTGATTTCTAATTGTTTTTTATCTTATTGAATATGAGCAAAAATCTATTCAATAAATCTTAAAAGAAACCCCTTAACAATAAGAAATAACTGTAATATCATTCTTTACTTCCTATTTAACTAAACAGTTTAATTTAGGAAAATTTACCAATGAAAGACGGGACAGTAACGGAAAATGATGAAGAGTTAGTTCAAAGTTGTTCTATTTTTCAATCATACCCCCTCTGTTCAAAATCTTTTTATCTACATTCTTATTCAGTTTCATTAGCCTTTCTAATCTAATATGATATTTTATTATAACATTTAACTAAAATACTTGCACCCGGAGGGTGCATATATTTGCTAGTATATATAAAGAAAATGGGTTTGAAAAGATCACGTTAAAGCTCTGAATACCATGTCTTAAGCACACAATAGGAGTCTCTTTAGTTAGGAGTTGGTGCTTGATATTGGGAATCGCATGTCACTTTTTCAAACTACTGAAGATAGGATTCATGAACAGGGTTGAAAATAAAAGCTTTATCATCAAAAACAACTAAGTGTTGTTGTATTAATTAAATGTTAAAACAAGCAAAGCCCAGCCCTGCAAAAAGAAGACCAACCCTTAAAAGAAGGCCAGCAGGCCAACCAGATAAAATGGCGACCGAGGTAGAAGCAGAAGTGTAATCAAGTAAGAACCACCACCTATCATCAACTATAATCTCTAAGCTAACTTTCTGTCTCTGTCTCTGTGTTGCATACCCTTTCTTTCCTTTCTTACTTCTATTATTCTTCTGTTCATCTTTAGTATATTACGCTCATCTTCTGGCGTCTGGACCTAGTCTTGGGGACTTCGTGTCTGGTCTTCTATTCCTCTGTTCTTGTTGGCCGATCGTCCCTGATTCATTTCCTCTCAGATCAGTCCTGCCGCCAAGACATTCATCGACCACAAAACCATATTATTTATGTAAGCTTTTATTTACTTAACTAAACATTTCATGTAACTAACATAACGCGCGTGTGCAGTGAGCTTCAGCTAAGGCAGTAACATCTTATCTGCCTGACGTCCAAGCTGAAACTGAGAGCCAACCAGGTCCCATGTGATGTCATGTATTTCGGGGGCTTTCTGTAATATTTCATGGAAAGTCCCGCACGTGATATGAAAAGGGACCATCCCTTCAGAAATACAGGGGTTGACAATAATCTATGCATAGATTATGTATCATCTGTCTGTCTGTCTCTGTTCTCTCTCTCTCTCTCTCTCCCTCTTCTCTCTCTCTCTCTCTCTCTCTCTCTCTCTCTCTCTCTCGCTCTCTCTATCTATCCATCTATTATATACTCGATGTTTTATAAGGGCTATATAACAGAAACATCTTATATTTACGAAGCATTAGGAGGCGCTTGGTCTAATGGTTAGAGTCGTAGGAAATAGACTCGTCAACGAAAGTTCAATTCCTGGACGAAGCTGTTGGCATTTCACATAGCGCTAGTACTCTTGGGAAAGGTATGAATCCAATTGTCCTTCCAGCTAAGGGTAAATAGCAGGTCAGGCTGGACTCTTTAACCATGGCTAGGTAACCAGTCTAGGAGAAGGAAAACTCTGAATTCAAACCTGTTAAACTCCGCTTGAGAAATTGTCCTTGTGTCGCATCCTGCTCGTGCAGAGGGGTTGGTAAATATATATATATATTTATTTACGAAGCATAGCGTACACTGTTCCAAGGTCATAATTACGGGACACCTAATGAGGATCTAACTCATTGCACAGTAGTATGTGAGACTGCATTGGCATTTCAGTCTAGGAAGACTATAATAAAGTGTTTATGTGCCCCTGAAGTTACAGCGCCTCCTGTGACTGTGAATTCCGTTGTTTGAAAAACATTCTCGACCACAGATGTCACATTTGAAGGCTGTCCCTGAAGATGTTAATGTTCCGGTACTTTGTTGCGGCTACTTTTTTCTAAACCTCTTAGCTTCATGGTGTTGCGTCAGGGTGACATCTGACATGAACAGTCCTCTACGGAGATTCTGCCGCCGCAGAGGGCGGTCCTGAGCCAAATTTTCCCAGCTGGAAGGAGCAATGCCAAAGGACCTGAGATCATTCTTGCAGACATCCATGAATCGCAGCTGAGGGGCGACCAATCTGTCTTTTACCAGACGTAAGCTCTGCATAAAATATGTCTTTCGAGATTCGTCCATCATCCATCCGAAGTACATGACCCAGCCATCGGAGACGACGTTGCCTCAGTAGAGAACACAAGCTGGGGAGTTGAGCTCTCTCTCTAGAACTGTTTGTGTTAGTGATCCTGTCCCTCTAGGTGATGCCCAGTATACGTCTAAGACTAGCTGATAAAGAATTACGCGTCGTGGGGAATACTTTATATTTACTAAGCATAGCTTAAGCTGTTACAAAGTCACAACTGTGCCTTCTCTATTCAATGTAAATCACTGCATTTACTGGCGCAAGATTGACACATCTGTGACATGCTTTCACGTTTCAACTTGAGTGGTCTCCTTTAGTGATCCATTATGCGAAGGAATATTATATCAGCCAAGGTACACGGCATTTACGCCGATCATAATTAAAAGGTCACTCCACTCATTGCAACTAACGAGCGGATTTAATGTTGGCATACGCGTTCTACGTTGAAAACTATGTTGTCAAAGCAACATATCCGTCATCTGGCTTAACGCAACGCTAATCTAACAATCGACTGGGGAAGCCTGTGTCGATATGCATCGGTTTCGAAATGATAGAAGGGGTTCAGGTGAAAGGTGAAGTAGATAAAGCGGAAGACGTGGAAAACTTGTATGACGAAAGGTCATCTGGGACTCGTGGTTGATTTGATGGTTGATCAATCGAAAGGCTTGAGTTGATTGGCAACAGATTTTAGCATAAATCAACAGATCTGAATAAATTTGCATTTTAATTAGATCGACATAGACTTGCGATTGATACCTTTTAATAATACATAGCTTTTAAGGAATTGTGATATATATATATATATATATATATATATATATATATATATATATATATATATATATATATATAATATAAAGAACAAATAAAAGGTTCAGCTTATATTTATTATCATAGGAACAATCTTTACGACCGAGCGGTTTCTTGCTAGTGCATTCGTCAGGTAAACGAAATAGCTTTTTCAACGTGATATATATATATATATATATATATATATATATATATATATATAAAGCAATCTACAGACGCGCGTTTCGGGGTTTACCCCTCATCAGTGCAGCTATACTTATTTTTCAGCAGCTAACTCTGGTGGGGTTCGAGATCCGAACGAACTTTCGCTCGTCAAGTCTCTTACCGGTGGGTCCACAAGCAGCTGCCAAGAATAGAAGGCAGAATAATCGCTATGCTTAAAGATGGAATCCTGCTTGTTGAGTCCCATCAATGGGTTAAATAGAAAAACATGAGTTTATAAACAAAATTGATTATCCATTAAGAATTAATTTATTTTAAAACTTTGTCGGCATTAAATGACCCACTGATGTTGATAGGCCGTAAAACAAAACAAACCAAACCTGCTGGCTGAGCACTCCAGTACATGCAACATTCCACTTTGGCCCTTACTTCGGTTAGATGGGCGGTCCGAGAGGCCACCTCTGATCAATCGGCTGTTCACGTCATGACGTAGTACTTATAGGATTGTCCCAACCCCTTTTATCATATAAACGGAACACGTGGAAAATATTAGTGTCCTAGAACTGCAGTTCTAGGACATAATCAATTTTGTTTATAAACTCATGTTTTTCTATTTAACCCATTGATGGGACTCAGCCAGCAGGATTCCATCTTTAAGCATATATATATATATATATATATATATATATATGAATTACGTTGAAAAAGCTATTTCGTTTTACCTGACGAATGCACTAGCAAGAAACCGCTCGGTCGTAAAAATTTGTTCCTATGATAATAAATAAAAGCTGAACCTTTTATTTGTTCATTTATTATCTATCTATCTATTTATATATAACGATATATATATATATATATATATATATATATATATATATATATATATATATATATATATATATATATATATATCACAATTCCTTAAAAAACTATGTATTATTAAAAGAATCTACCGTTGAGGTTTCAGAGTTCTGTACAGCGTAGAATACCACTTAATTGTCATTACTTCCAGGTCCACCGGAGTGGTAATATCTGTTAGAGCCCCATTGATCCATTGAATATATCAAGATTGATCTTTACTTCGAGCGATAATAACATAGAATACTTATCATAGCTTGATACTGGCACCCGATCTTGGTTAATGGAATGAGAACAGTCAATTGATTAAATAAAGGACTAGCTTCGATGTTTTGTCAAGGCTCCCGATTTTTGAATCGGAATGGTAATTCCTGTTAGGGTCCCATCTATTGGTCATATATATATATATATGTATAAAAGTTATCTGTATTTAATAGGACCGTGTGAAAAAACAGAATCTTGGGAAACAGTCACACAAAAATATGAATATGAACGTAAAATAAAGAGGATTCCTAAACTACTAGACATAACATAACCTTATACGAGTTATGGTATGTCTAGTAGTATAAATAACATAACCCTATAAGGGTTATGGTATGTCTTGTAGTATACATAACATAACCCTATACGGGTTATGGTATGTCTAGTAGTATATATAACATAACTCTATACGGGTTATGGTATGTCTAGTAGTATACATAACATAACCCTATAACGGGTTATGGTATGTCTAGTAGTATATATAACATAACTCTATACGGGTTATGGTATGTCTAGTAGTATACATAACATAACCATATACGGGTTATGGTATGTCTAGTAGTATAAATAACATAACCCTATAAGGTTATGGTATGTCTTGTAGTATACATAACATAACCCTATACGGGTTATGGTATGTCTAGTAGTATATAACATAACTCTATACGGGTTATGGTATGTCTAGTAGTATACATAACATAACCATATACGGGTTATGGTATGTCTAGTAGTAGTATAATATAACATAACCTATACGGGTTATGGTATGTCTAGTAGTATACATAACAACCTATACGGGTTATGGTATGTCTAGTAGTATACATAACAACCTTATACGGGTTATGGTATGTCTAGTAGTATACATAACAACTTATACGGGTTATGGTATGTTTAGTAGTAACATAAACAACCTATACGAGTTTTGGTATGTCTAGTAGTATACATAACAAACCTATACGGTTATGGTATAGTATGTCTAGTAGTATACATAACATAACCTTATACGAGTTATGGTATGTCTAGTAGTATACATAACAACCTATACGGGTTATGGTATGTCTATATACATAACAACCTTATACGGGTTATGGTATGTCTAGTAGTATACATAACCCTATACGAGGTTAGTATGTCTAGTAGTAGTAACATAACATAACTCTATACGAGTTATGGTATGTCTAGTAGTATACATAACATAACCCTATACGAGTTACATATGTATAAAAGTTATCTGTATCTAATAAGACCGTGTGGGAAAAAAACTTTGACAATAGCCACACAAAAATATAAATATGAATGTAAAATAAAGAGGATTCCCAAACTACTAGACATAAAATAACCCGCATAGGGTTATGTTATGTCTAGTAGTATACATAACATAACACTATACGGGTTGACATGCCATTAAAATCATTAAATCAATCAATCAATCATTCAATATTGTAAAACTAACTAGTTTTTATATTGAGAAATTGAATTTAGTCTTTAGAGTTATTTATCGATGAACTATGCAAATATTCTATTCGTTGATTCGTATTGTTACTTTATTTAAATCAATGATATGGCTAATTAAAAATAGGCATACCGTGAAAAGGCAGTTTTTATAATACAGTTTAAAACTAAATGATTCTGATATTATTTAACGACAAAAATGTAACGTACTTTTTTACCAACCCAATACAACTGTTTTATTTTCACATACACTGTTATCAGGCATTCCAACTTTAAAATGAATGAATCTATTGACGTATTTGTTTACTAAATTTTACTTCCGATATGACGGTCTCCAAAGACAACCGCCAATTAAAGAAAAGTTACAAAACAAAGAATGAAGACGAAAGAAAAAAGAAAAAAATAAACAGAAAAAGAGAAAAACAACAGCATATCGAGAGTCTATTAGATTATTTGTTTAAAAAACAAGGTGAACATCCTCTATCGGTTCCAAATCGATAATTTCTGCCAGTTGCGATAGTATATATATATATATATATATATATATATATATATATATATATATATAATTATTCCTGGTTACTTTTCTTTCTCAGCGAGAACGTTTCATCCTTTGTCGCATCTTTACTACGTAGAACAGACACCCTTATTAACATCCAGTTTCATTCTGGATGAATATACAGTAATTTTATCACACACACACACACACACACACACACACACACACACACACACACACACATATATATATATATATATATATATATATATTATATGTATGTATATATATATATATATGTATAAACTTTATTCTTGAGAACGTTGTTTTTTGGTCTTTTGAAGCATTGGGGTGAAAAAAACGAGAAAAACAGAACAAAAAAAGAATTTTAATATTCAATTGTTTTTCTGTTCCTGGTTTGATCAATTCCGATATTTCGGGTGAACCTTCACACTTTTTCAAGGTATATGAGACGGTCTGGAGAAAAAAAATGAAATGCTGTAGATGAGTGCAAAAAAGTAATTAAATGAACTGAACGGATTTGGCGTTTTTTAGCCGTTATTTTTCTTTCGAAATTGTGTGACGTAACTCATCCGAAATACGATCATGGTAATCGTTCGAAATGTGGCATGACTTTGATCGTGAAAACCATGAGCAACTTAAAGAAAATTAAAGAATAAAATAAATAATAAATAAATAAATAAATATATATATATATATATATATATATATATATATATATATATATTTCAGTGATAGGATTCACACAAATTTGAGAAAGTACATACAAGGATTTTGTGTATATACATATAATATCAGTGTATATGCATACGTTCTTATATACGGTGTATAATATCGAAAAATATGTGAGAACTTAATTTACCAGAAATAAATGTATTTCAGCTACCTGCGCCAATTCACATCTGATTTCATAATCAATTCCATTCCAAATGATCTCAAATTTTAACAACATGTATAGAAACAACTCTGAATTATTTGTTCAATGTTTAAACGCCTTTTCTTTTCTTTATGTCAAATCATAGATGAAGTGGCGAAGGTAGCCGAAATAAATTCATTTCTGATAAATTAAGGTTTTCACACACACACAACACACACACACATATATACACACGCATACATGCACACACACACCAGCGATATAACAAATAGAAAGTGCTCAATACGTAAGTAGAGCAAATTCATTATAAAATGAGTACAAGAGATAACCTACTCGAGTTTCACCATAAGGATCTTCATGGCTAAATCCACTGAATTGATCGAGATACCGATTAATCGCAGTCGATTACACGTATGTGTTCATTGCATTAAACTGTTCGTTATGAGGGATATATATATATATACATATATATATATATGTGTGTGTGTGTGTGTGTGTGTGTGTGTGTGTGTGAAAATGGAAAAGGAATTGAATCCGACAATATGAGGAAATATGAGTAAAGAAAAGAAATGTAGATGGATAAAATGAATTTAATCGATATCACATTAATCGATATCACTTACACATGTGTTTCGGTCAGTTTATGTGTGTGAAAATATTTCGCACACATAGAAGATTCACTCTGATGAAAATATTTCGCACACATAGAAGATTCACTCTGATGAAAGTCGAATCTTCTTTGTGTGCGAAATATTTTCACACACATAAACGGACCGAAACACATGTGTAAGTGATATCGATTAATGTGATATCGATTAAATTCATTTTATCCATCTACATTTCTTTTCTTTACTCATTTTTCCTCATATATATATATATATATATATATATATATATATATATATATATATATGTGTGTGTGTGTGTGTGTGTGTGTGTGTGTGTGGTTTGCTAAATTTATGAATAAAGAGTGCTCAATATCGGTGATAGACCATATATCTAAGTTAGTATAGCGCATACATATAGTTAGCGGTCACCTATACCTCTCTTGGTCTGATGTAATATGGACACATAGAAGAACAAATATCCAATAATTTCTCAGAATTCCCATATCAGAAGAGAGGAATCAGAACACCATAGTAGATATAAGAAATAGATGATCAATATAAGAAGAAATAAGAAGAAATAAGAACACTATTAATCTGTAAGATCCCGTTTCGATAATGGCCCCTGCCAATTCGCATAAGTAGTACAGATTGGGTAAACGTATCTGTGCAGTAAATTAGAATAAATGGTTAGAAGCCTAGTCTAGTTCTAGCGAAAAGGGATTAGACTCCTTCGTTATCCGGATGATACTGACAATAGGTGGCTGCGCAGGCTGTAATCTTACTCATTATAAAAATCTAAATGAGCAATACAGAAAACATCGTGGGCAGCATGTGGCCCGCGGTATTTTCTGAATTGCCACTGTTTGAATATCACTGGTTTAAGTCTATATTTCCTATTATATGGAAGCGCGTGGTGTAATGGTTAAAGTCGTGGGAAATGGACTCGTCGCCCCGAGTTCAAATCCTGGACATGGTAACTGCATTTTCACTTAGCGCTAATACCCTTGGGAAAGGTATGAATCCTACTCCCCCTTCAGCTATGGATAAATAGCAGGGCCGACTGGGATCTTTAACCTTGGTTAGGCAACCGGTCCAGGAGAAGGAAAACTCTGAATTCAAACCTGTTGAACTCCGCTTAAGAAATTGACCTTGTGTCACATCCTGCTCGTGTGGAGGGGTTGGTAAATATATATATTTCCTATTATATTAAACTTTGATTATCGTGGTGTAATAATACCTCCAGCAATACATGTTTTATAGCCCTTTCCTTCTTCCTATGATTTTATTGTATTTATCTTTTATCTTCTTATGTCTCTGCTATCTTTCCTACCATGGGCTGGTAGTCTCTGTTGTTCTAGTCTGCTCCCTAGGGACCTCTTGGGACTTCTTCATCTCTCTGTTCGTTGTTGTCTTTAGTAAGGAAGATTAAGATTTATATATTTTCCAGACGTCTTTATTTAGCCACAAGTTAACCCTCACGCACATAAGAAATATCTATCCTGGAGTCAGGTTTGTCTACTTTAAAACCTAAGCTAGAACTCTCCAAATTCCAAGCTCATCTCCTGTTTCCACGAACCAAACTGACCAACCAGAAGACAGCCATAAGGTTAGTGAAAAATAAAGCCTTGTAAGTACAGAATTACTGGTTTTTAAATCTGTTGTATCGTTGAGGTGGTAAAAGATACACAGAGAAATAGTGTGCTTGATATATATTTTATTCAGCACTTGTATCTGGTGTTAACAGATACTTATAACATAAAACAAGAAGTAGTACAATTCACAAGACAAGCGTACAAGAATGAGGAGGGTCAAATGTCTGTAGAAAAAACGCAGTGATTTCGTCCGAATATATTTTTCCCGACTCTATCACTGCTACGTCGACTCTTATAAGGCTATGAGCCAGTCCATCTTTGAGGGGTGTTAACTCCTCTACAACAAAATCTACATTTGTCTGAATGGCATCTTATTCTTGCGTTTCAAGTTTCTGTTGAGAGTTTTAGCTCATATTATTAATTATTCACTTATTTGGGAGATTACTTTACTCATGTTATGGACAGTTGAACAAAACAGAAGAAAGAGAACAAATCATACTGATATATATATATATATATAATATATATATATATATATATATAATAAAGTAATCCACAGACACGTGTTTCGAGGTATCACCTCTCATCAGTGTGGTTATATCGTTTAACAGCTACCTCTGGCCGGGTTCGAGACCCGAATGAACTTTCGTTCGCCAATCCTCTTACCCATACGGCCACAGGCAGCTGTCAAATATAGGAGACTATTTAATCGCTACATTTCTAAGCGGAAATGAATTCACTAGAGGCCTCAAACTTTATGTAAACAAAGCGAGGCTTAGCTGTACGCCGAATACGGTGAATTTTGCCATTAAATCCCTTCTAATTAAAGTGCTCAACCAAATTGGGGGCATATAATAAAGTAATCCACAGACTATATATATATATGAAG
>CM042142.1:100870330-100897517 GCA_023376005.1 Doryteuthis pealeii
GACAGTAACGTTAAGAAAGTCTTTTTATATAAAATTCTATTTTAATTAATTCATTTGTATCGACTATTTTAATAAGATTTTATAAATTTAAAACACACACACACACACACACACACACACATATATATATATATATATATATCATGTCACGCAATTAGCACGGATATCCATGACAATCTCTCGCCAACCTTCCCCATTATTCATTGTGCTAGAGAGGTCCTCTGCGCAGCATCCAGTATTCTTGCATAGTTGTACAATGTAGGTCCGTGGTGGCCGGCCCACACTAGCATGTCATATGTTGGCTTCCACGGGAGAACGTCGATTATAAGCTCGTCCCTGCTTCTCCAGCAGTGTCCAGCATGCCTTGTCCGTCTCACTCGGATGGTTTGTGAGATGGGGGGGCAAGTGGCCATAGAGCTGCTTCCTTGTGGGGTGCTGCTTCCACGACTAGTTCAAGACTGTACGCAGCATTCTTGTGCTGGTCCCATCTAGCTTAGATAGATAGATAGATAGATAGATAGATAGATGAATAAATAAATAAATGTTTTAGTTTATATTTATTTGCATTGGAACAATTTTGCTACCATTGGTTTAATTGCTCATATCCTTTGCATCATTTTCAAAACAATTTTGTTGCCTGATGACTGCCACAGAGCGAAAACCAATGGTAGCAAAATTGTTCCAATGTAAATAAATATAAAGTAAAACATTTATTTATTTATTCATTTATCTATTAACGCTCTATCACAGATATTGAGCACTCTTCTAATAACACTGTACGTTGGATTACTACTGCTTTTTCAAGTATAATAGTGCCAGTATATATATATATATATATATATATATATATATATATATATATATATAGTGGCACTATTACACGTTCCCCGAGCGTCATTATTTCGTTTGCTCGCTGGCTCCCTCGAACGAACGAAACCGACGGGCGCCGAGAAAAGACGTGCGACGAACGACACCCCGTTTATCGTTACCGTTTTCTCGGCGAATCGCTCACGTCAGTGATCGATACTTGCACCGAACGTCCTGCTTTCACTCGCGACTCGGCTCTCGAATCGGACTCGTTCTATTCCTCACGGACGCGATCGCGTATGGAATGAATTAAATATATATATATATATATAAGAATAGAATTTCAAAAGAATAGAATTTTAAAAGTCTATTCTTGTCTCCAACTCAAAAAATAAAAATACTACTCTGATGAAGGTCGGCAAAATCTGTGTACGGAACATTTTATGCATTTTTCCTATTATTATTATCATCATCATTTCAACTCCATCTGATTATTTTAATAATAATAATAACATAAATCCGTATACATTTTGATAAACAGACCGAAACACATGTGTGAGTGATATCGATTAAAAGTGATATCGATAAAATTCATTTTATCCATCTACATTTCTTTTCTTTACTCATTTTTTCCTCATATATATATATATATATATATATATATATATATATATATATATATATATATATATAATTCATTTCGACCAGAAACTCAAAACTCATCAGACAGATTTTACAAATATAGGGAAAATTTAATAGTAAAATAATTCACCAGAATTAGTTCTTCTTACACGCCCACATAAGAAAATAATTTATACGGTAACAACAATAACAACATAAAATTTGAATCCCAGGGCAAGACATACCAAAAGGATACAATATACCACTTCCTTCCTGTTTGTCAGGCTTTGTCTGAATCGAAAAATTAAAAAAAATAGAAATAAAATAATATAAATGAATTCAGGTTTGTCTAGTCATTTTTAAATCCATTGTTAAATCTAATTACTGGTATTAAAATAATTATCTATACATATATAAAGGGCAGTTGTGTTAATCTGTATGTCCGGAGGAAACTTCAAAAATAAATCAATTAAACAAAGTAAATATATATACACATTAAATATCACCAGGACTTGGATTTTGGGCAAAAGTGATAGAGATTTGATTTTTAATTGAAAGATTAATTAAAAAATAAAATCTAATATAATAGCTCATTAATTTTTTTTCATTTATTGATATATCTTTTATAGTCTTTAGAATTACTTAAATGCATAGGTTTTTTTTAAGTAAGGGATTGTTTTAAATACCCAAGGAAGTTAATGGGGTGGTAAACTAAAACATCCGGACGATGTAAAAATAGATTAACCCTGTTAAAAATTCAATTTGAAGTAAGTTCATTATAATAGATATTTAATGTAATATGTATTAAAATAAAACAAACTATATATAGATATATAATACCAGTCATGTATTTATTAAAACTTGTTTTAAAAAACAATGAGGACTGTCTAATGTTGCATGTAACGTAGTGACGTAGTTTTTGTTACAGACAAAAACCGGAAGCGAATCTCCATTATTAATAGATATATCCTTGCTTACTTTTATTATAATATTTAGAACGTTTCATTCTTCATGATATCTGTATTTTATATCGCATTTTCAATATTAGGAATCCTTTATTTGGTTCAGGGTTATTATTATTTTATCATCCACTTCTAAAGGAATTTCAGTATTTGCAGCGATTTCGAGGTGTATATATATTGAGAGAGAGAGAGAGAGAGAGAGAAGAGAGAGAGAGAGAGAGAGAGACTTATCAGATATATCAACAAAGAAATATACGTGGACAACAGTATCATATATATGGAGAATATATATATATATATATATATATATATATATAATATATATATATATATATATAGAGAGAGAGAGAGAGAGAGAGAGAGAGATGTGGGGCCGTGGTTTGTGTATATGTGTACCTTACTGAAGAGTAATGCTTTGCTAAGTTAAGAGAGAGAGAGAGAGAGAGAGAGAGAGAGAGAGTGAGAGCGAGAGACAGACAGACAGAGAGAGAGAGAGAGAGTGTGTGTGAGAGAGAGAGAGAGAGTGAGACTGAGGGGGTGGGTACGGGATTAATGTAAACAAAAATCTTCAGTTGAAATTCAAACGTCGTTTAGTTGATTGTAAGATGAAATGAATGCTACGTCCCCGAGGACCGAAACTGGAAATTCCAAGTCATGAGCGTTTATCCTGTTTTATAGTTTTTATATTAGAAGTTCATTGTTATGGATCCTCATGCATTGGAACTGTAAAGATTAAAAAGGCTTTTGCATAAGATTTTAATTATGACCATAATAATTGGAATAGTATGACTCAGAGTCAAAATCACTTGGTGACAGCTAGTTTCTGGCTTATACTCTCATCAAACAATGGTTGACTGTGTCTAAGCTATTCAAACATATATATATATATATATATATATATATATATATATATATATATATATATATATGAAATTTAACATTTTGAAAAAACAAATGATGTTATGTAATTGCTGGCAGAAATCTGTTTCGACCAAATCGATAAACTGGTCTTCATCACGAGCAACATAGACGGGAAAAGAAAGATATCCGTTAAAAGACTGTTTACAAAACGAACGCTATATTCAACTGCTGAATTTTTTTTTTTAAATGCGTGTTCTGTTTTTAAAATAAAATAAATTTTATTTTTAATTTTTAAAAATCGGAAGCATTATAGTTTATAGAAAAATCAAAAGAGTTTGTTGTAAAATTATATAAAAGTGTAAAGTGGGTATCAAAATTGTTGAGTATATATTTCAGCTTTTCCCGTCTATGTTGCTCGTGATGAAGACCAGTTTATCGATTTGGTCGAAACAGATTTCTGTCAGCAATTACATAACATCATTTTTTTTTTCAAAATGTAAAATTTCATACTGTCGGATTAATTTCCATCTATTTTTCATATATATATATATATATATATATATATATATATATATATATATAACGAGTGATGTTTAAAATGGGAAAATTTATGTGTCCCAAATAAAGTTTCTTAATAAATTGTAGGGTATTTACTTATGATCTAGGAAAACAACTAAAGCCGTCTAACTCCTACCTGGAACTATCATGTGTAATTCGAGTCTAAGAAACTATTGAAATGTATTTACAGTTAGCTTGAAATGGTTAGGGAAGAAAGAAGAAACACTGAGACGCATGGATATGATTTTACTGCGTCCTTTTAGATTTTTATGCGTCAGGAACGCAGGACGCGTATCTATCTATCTATCTATATATATATATATATATATATATATATTATATATATATGATTTTTGGATGTTTGTTTATTTTAGAAGCATTGCTGAATAAAGTATATATTACATTTTTACTCGAAGGCACTTACAATGCATGTATCGCATAAAATTCGATACTTTTTCTTATAGAAAATTAACTTGACAAGTGTACGCTGATGAGACTTAATAAAGTCAAACAGTCTGTACGATATTCTACACACCGAGCATCCTTTGCCGGGATTACACTTGTCAAGTTCATTTTTATAAGAAAAAGTATCGAATTTTATGCGATACATGCATTGTAAGTGCCTTCAAGTAAAAATTTATATATATATATATATATATATATATATATATATAGATAGAGAGAGAGAGAGAGAGAGAGAGAGAGAGAGAGAGAGAGGAAAGAGGGGGGGAGAGAGAAATAGAGAAATATATTTATGGATATATAGATATACAGATTTACTCGTGTGTTATGTATATGTGCATGCATGTGTCCTCCAGGAATCGAAACTCTTATGTATTTGAAGTGTGGCATAGTAGATGTCTTGCTATTCAAATTCCGCTTGTTCGTGCAACAGTCAGTCTTTGATATTTCATAGAAGATGGCCAGGTCCATCTTTGCTTAAAGATCACATGACCATAGCTTTGAGCGCCGATTCGAGGTCGTGGAGAACAAAAGGTCAACTTAAATGTCATTTCATACTGAACGAGATATTTTATCAAATGTGTCCTTGAAACGTATCGACTAAACTGAATCTCCCTAATCACAAAGTCGTAATTATTGGAATCATTTACATTGATGCCCGTCAAAATTTGAACTCCAGTAATTTCAAAAGGTCTGCGTTAATAAATTATTCATAGTTGACTGAATACAGGAGACGAACTGGCTGTGTTCTAACACAGAGGGCAGATGTTTGCAGTTTAACTTGTATATAAGCAGATGCTGTGCTTTTCTGACATTCTTCGGCCACACCCCCACCCCACACACACACGTTTACCTCGAAGACTGACTCATGTCTGTACAATTACAGGCAAGTCATACTGAAAGAACCGGTTTCCACTACGTCACCGAAGTTAGGCAACGACGAGCATGTTCGATACTTAATTGGGTGACTCCGTAAACAATCCCAGTTAATGTAAGCAACCTCACTCCTCTGTTAGTCAAAATGAATTGATTCGGCATTAATTGACGCGAAAAGGGTTGATGTGCCGTAAAACAAAAACCAACCAACCAACTATTACACCGGTCGCTTAAATACACCTTAGTTTTCTAAAAAAAAAAAAAAAGATAACTCTGTGTATCTAGTTATACCATGTGTAACAAGCTAGTGCTATATATATATATATATATATATATATATATATATATAATATATATTATTATATATATGCTTATTACCAATATTTATATATAATTTTTTCTCGATTTGTTTACGCCTTACATTTGAACAGATATATTCGCCTAATTCATTAATTATTAACTAATTAATTTTCAAATTAGGTATGACTTCAATTAAGCACATATTCTCCATATATATATATATATATATATATATATAGATATATAGAGAGAGAGAGAGAGAGAGAAACAGACAGAGAGACAGAGACAGAGGCAGAGAGAGAAAGGTAGACAAACACGGGATGTTGTACAAGATGGATGATTATTGTAGATAGTGATATCGACGTTATAAAGTTTCGGTCTGTTAGACCTTCTTCAGGACGTTTGATTGAGTTCTTGCTTCAGCGGTGGATATTTTCATACTGGTGAGTTAGGAAGTTGTGAAGAGGAGAGGGGTGATCAATTGCTGGTGCTAGTAGGAGTGTTTAAGTTGGTAGTGGTAGTTATATATATATATATATTGAGAGAGAGAGAGAGAGAGAGAGAGAGAGAGAGAGAGAGAGAGAGAGAGAGAGAGAGAGTCAGACAGACGGACAGACAGACAGACTGACAGATAGAAAGAGACGTGTACTATGTATGTGTGCATGTATGTGTCTTCCAGGAATATAATTCTTATATATTTGAAGTGTGGCATTGTAGCCCGTCTAGCCTAAGTAAGGACCAAAGTGGAGTTTTGCATGTAAGGGATTGGTCAGCCACAGGATTCCATCCTTAAGGATCACAGGTCTTCATCTACAACAAACAGGTGACCACTTTCGGGGGGGGGTGCAGTCAGTGTATTCTACAGCCCCAGCCGACAGGACTGCCGGCAGATGGTTATAATCTCTAAGGAAAAAATGATGTTAAAACTATAATAATTTAAGCCGTACATTGTCATGAAAAATTTTATGATAACATTTTTTGAAAGGCCTTCACACATTTCAATTTGAGAATCAAACATATGCAGAAAAACTCGGCTCAAAATCTTCAGATTAAAAATCATACATTTGATATATTCTCTGACTTCATCGCAAGAAGCCGTTGACCCTGAACGAGAATTTTCTCCAAGTGCACAGAGTGGTTCGGTGACCCTGAACCGTCGAATAAGAAAAAGAAACAATTGACATTCAGTCTTTCAAGAAATGCAGTTGCCGAGATCTGACCGCAATATTCCAGAAATGTGTCTAACTTGAGCAACCAAAAAAAAAAAAGTCGGGCACACTGCACCGAGTTGATCCCGAGCAATCGATTTTATACACCCACCCCATCCACGAATCGCCATCACACAGGCTCACATGAACTGAGCCCCTTGGGGGCTCGGTTCTTTCAGTTGATGATAATAATAATAATAAAAAAAAAGAAAGGATCTTAACTCTGGGAGCTTTTCTTTTGGTTGTCATGTCTTTGTATTTGCTAAGGGTTTTTTTTTTATATCCACTGAGGATCTAACGGCTCTGTTCGTCGATATAAGCGTAGGGGACGATGGATGCGTATTTCGGTGAGGGGGTGGGACTGGAGGGGGGGGGGAGGGGAGATGCGGTTGTTTCGGAGGAAATTGGCGCGCGCGAAGATCAATAAATCGATAGCGGGTGGCATGCAAGGTGCATAACGAAAAGAGAGAGAGAGAGAGAGAGAGAGAGAGAGAGAGAGAGAGAGAGAGAGAGAGAGAAAAGGCGACCAACGATTCATAGCGGTTTGGGTTTGGCAATTGAACTATTACGTGTACCCGCCTCTGTTCGGGTACAAAACGCAAAACTTTAATGGATACGTTAGAAATATACTGATTCAAGAACTGGTTACGCACATATGCACACACACACACACATAGAGGTATTCATACTTACACAAACATATAAATATGTATACCTACCATACATACATACATACATATATATATATATATATAACTGGATGCGTCTTTATTGTTTTTGCGTATGCTATGAACTTTTCAAGTAATACACATGAAGACACATATATTATATAACACTTCCCAAATATATATGTATCATATGTATTCCTATGAATATGGACATATATGTATCATATATGCATGCTTCGTTGTTATATTACAAGCCTAGAAGAGTAAAAATAAATAAATGAATAAATAAATAAAATAATAATAATAATAATAATAATAATAATAATAATAATAATAATAATTAAAAATGATGAATATTATCTTACTTTAACCTTAAACTTTTTAATACTTCGACCAGACCTCTGAGCTTTTTCAAAAGTTTCTCTTGAATGTCTGTTTTTATTCTATTCTATTTTATTTTAATGTTCTATTCGCTGAGATCACGTGCCATTTGGTCGATCATTCGGCGTTTTTCATTATTATTTTATTTTTCTATGGTTCTAGTATAACCAACAAAGCTTTCAAATATCCATCACATAAATCTTTTAAAAAAAACATACGTCGAATCTATAGCAAAATCATTTTTTCAAAGCTATTTTTTTCATTTATGTTACTTTAAGTCATAGGTCAATTGACTGGCATATATATATATATATATATATATATATATATATATATATATATATATATAAGGGTTGAAAACACACTATATTGTTAAAATGAAATATTTTTATATCATTTACATAGCTTATATCGAACAACTTTTCGATTTCTAAAAAAACTTAATCGGAGCATGTTTTTAATCCGGACTCATCGAGAGAGAAGCAGAAAATAATTTAAATTCAAACGGAAGCATTGTTGTTCCAAAAAGCGTGTAAGATATGCGATCGCTTCGTCATTTGTACATCCGCTGCGTGTTTTTCGCTAACGTCATAAACATTTTGCTTCATTGTGTTTCTTCAGTGTAAAAGTTTTTGAAAGAAAAATACTTACTTCAAATGGTCGGTTAGTAACGGATTTTTTCAGAAAAGAAATGTTTGGTAGAGCGTTCGGATAGAAACTGCAAGGTTCCTAGTTCGATACCCACCCTCGCCAACTCAGCGTATGAGTAGCACAGGGATCTGTGCGGTAAAGTAAGGAGCTGATGGTAGGTGTGGCGCTCCACCTCAGACGCTAAAATAATCTCCTTGGTCTAGCGCTAGTGAAAAAGGGATAGACTCCCTCGCTGCATGGCTAATACCGACATTAGACCGCCCCGACGACTTTACTTTTTATGTAAAATATGAATGGTGTAAGGGTGTATTGGGATAATGTGACATTTAAATTTGTTAGGAAGTATATGCCTAAAATGGTTATGTAAAGGGGATTTTATGATTTCTGGGTACATGTGTCGCTAAATAAGGGGATATATTAAAAAAGCCTTATCTCTGGGGGATAGTTTGGTGTTTGAGAATAACGTAAGATTCCATAATATATACATATATATATATATATATATATAATATATATATATATATATATATATATATTATAAGTAAAGAAATAACAAAAGACTTAGAGATTGAGCGTTATAGTCTATTTCAGGGAGCTTAGACAAAGTGTCTAACTCTCCCAACTCATCAGATGCTCTGTGACTCTAATATTAAGAGCACACATTGATCTCTCAAACAGCGACAGTTGTTTAAATAAAACTATTGTGTCGTAAGGAAGATTTCTTCTCTGGACTTTTGGATTATATATATATATATATATATATATATATATATATATATATATATATATACACATACACACACACACATTATATATATATATATATATATATATATATATATATAAGATAAATATATAAAGGTTTTACATATCTATTTATTAGGTGACAAAGGAACATTCACAACCATGATTGCAATCATCAGGTGAAGATGTTTCAAATGCCATTTGAAACATCTTCACCTGATGATTGCATCGCATGAAACCAATATGGTTGGGAATGTTCCTTTGTCACTTAATAAATAGATATGTAAAACCTTTATATATTTATCTTATTATATTATATAACAGCTCTATTTTATATTGAGCACTCTACCAATAATACTGCCTTTGGTACGCCATTCCAGCAAAAGCTGAAACAGTGACCATCTCACACTATATATATATATATATATATATATATATATATATATATATATATATATATATATATATTATTATTATTATTATTATCATTATTGATATTTTTGCAGGCAATTACAATGCGTATATCCTATAGAATACGATTATTATTGAAAAATAATCATGACTAGCTAACTTGTCGCACGTGTTATTCGCTGAGTTTGCTTGTCAGGATTATTTTCAATAATTATCAAATTTTATATGATATACGCATTGTAATTGCCTGCAAAAATATAAATAATAATATACTTTACTTAACAAGGCTTCAAAAGCAAATAATCAAATACTATTACACACACACACACACACACACACACACACACATATATAATCATATATATATATATATATATGATGTTGTTAGAGAGTCCATGGATGCTAATAATTTTTTAATCCCCATTTCATTCCTTCCTACTTTAAACAGAATTTAAACGTTTATTTTAGCATTTTTAAATGGTTTATATTTTATTTTTAGTATGAGAAACTATTTTTAACTGTTATTAATGAATATAATCCATTTCTCCCTGACGAGAAGATGACTAACAAGGCCTTTGGAGATGAATATTTAAAAAATTTTAAAACTCTATTCAAATTTTGCACTACGAAAAACTTCTTCATATACATATATATATATATATATATATATATATATATATATATATATATATATATATATATATATACACCACTTTACAAACATATAGTGATTATAAATACGCATATAATGTCGTACATATACTCATTCCCGTTCCATCCATATTTATACATCCCTAAAATATTAGCTGAACCAAAATTACTGATAAATTAAACAAAATAGAACCTACCATAGATTTTAACCACGAACCAAAAATTAACAATTCCTTGCATTTTTTTAAAAGAAATATATCATTAATGAATTATAATGACAATTTAAAATTTAAATTGCATAATAAATCCACTAATAAAAATTACCATATTCATTTTACTCACACCATAATACAAATGTAAAAATGCAATAATCATAGGTTTTTACCTTAGGGCCTGAATTTGTCGCCCCGAGGAATTATATTGTATAGAAAACTACTTTGTAGTGCTTCAATATCACAAATAATCTATACATCATGCAGGTATTAAAGAATTGGACTTTAGGCACTTCTTGTGCAATCTCGATTCATAAGGACATGTGTGGCGAGAGAAACCACGAACATAGTAGTTCGAAGCGTGCACTACTGTGTTTGGCATGCAGAATGAGATCAGAGGCGAATGGGGAGATTGAACTCACAGCCTCCTTGATCGTGAGTCATGGCCTGACGCAGGTGAATTACTAAACTGTCCAGAGTGGCCCGGATGTGAAGGATTGACGCCTGCTGATTAATGTCGCACATGCTGCACGGGCAAGTCAGAGTAAGAAGCCCGGATGAACACTGTAATTGTGTATATAATGACCAGCCCTCACAAACCGGGTAGAAAAGCTTGCAGTAGCATTTTGGCTGTCGCGATGAGTGGACGAGAGAAAAGATATTTTTATAGTGTTGGTGAGAAGAGTGCAGCATTACTGGGCGAGAATTTTTCAGACTGAACACATTGTCAGTTGGGAGAGGAAAAGCGTCGGACTTAACTCTGCCCCCACCCCCAGAGAACATTCTTATTAGAACATGTTTTTCATTTACACCCTCAAAATCCGGTTGTTTGTTAACAGTCGATGTTTAGAGTTTTTTTCAAATTATAAAACTAACCCCGTTGGTGAAACTTCCCAAACCATCAAAAACAAATTTATGAATATATGAGAGATTATAAAAGAAACCTAATTCATAATCTCAACATTGTTTTAATTCTAAAGATGCGAACATGCTAGTAAATATACATAATGTACAACACAGGTTTGAATTCAGTGTTTTCCATCTCCTAGACAGGTTGCCTAACCAAAGTTAAAGAGCCAGTCCGCCCTCCATAGCTGGAGGGATATTAGTTAAATTCATAGTTTTCCTAAGGGTATTAGCCCTATATGAAATGCAAACAACCACGTCCAGGATTATATATATATATATATATATATATATGTGTGTGTATATATATCCACTGTGGTCCACTGGTTCAATCTCTAGTGGCGGAGATTGTGGTATGCACTGCTAATGAGACCCAAAGAGATCGAAACAGCTGTCCAGTTCTCCGGATGTCACACATAGTGTTTACCAAGTTGTCTGGTCGTGGTAGTTCAATTCAATTATCAATTATTAATATAATTCCTCTATTTATGAAATTAATATATATATATATACACACACACACACACACACACACACACACACATATATATATATATATATATATATATATATATACATACATATATATATATATATATATATATATATATATATATATATACGGTGGGTCTGTCTCTATGTCTGCGTGTGCCTGTGTGTGGGATAGCTGTTTAATATATATATATATCTGTCCAATCCATCTTTAGTCTGTGGATTTATGAGTTAAACCCTTCTTCGTATTTTTAAATGAGACGTCATGCAATTCTGTTTTTGTTATTTCCAAATATTCTTGTTATGTTTAACATCAAAGCAACTCATTCAGTTGGACACACTGTCTCTTGAGAAGGATTTGGACGAAAGGGGCTAATTCACTTTGAGAAAAGAAAAAAAAAGGACAGATCTACTCATCTTGTTTGTGTATGATCAATTTACAATAAATTGTTAGCTGCGTTGTTAGAAGGTTTAAAAGAAATCCAGGAGATCCAGTATTCAACCACTCCCTTTCCCGCCAAATAATCAATTGGGGATTTTATTGTAGGTAAAGGTCGTCAAGTAACTGGTCTTCATCCTTACCAATAGCCCAAGTCAAATCCAGAGTAATACATAGTGAGATATATATATATATATATATATATATATATATATAGTGAGTATGTATATATATAGATCCAGTTTTCAACCACTCCCTTTTCCCGCAAAAAATAATCAATTGGGGATTTTATTGTAGGTGAAGGTCCTCGAGTAACTCGTCTTCATCCTTACCAATAGCCCAAGTCAAATCCAGAGATTCCATTTACACCGTCAAAATCCGGTTGTTTGTTAACAGATGATTTTTAGAGTCTTTCTTTCTTTCTCTTTCTCTCTCTATCTCTCTTCTCAACTGTCCCCATTGGCCATCACCCTTACCAGGTTCTCTAGACGGCAACCAGTGTCCGTACAGTCCTTCACACATACATAGACCCCCCCCCTCTCTCTCTCTCTCTTTCTATATATATATATATATATATATATATATATATATATATATATATATATATATATCTTGTCAGCTTTACCTATAGGTTCTCTAGACGGCAGTCGGAGGAAATGGACTCGTCGACCAGAGTTCAAATCCTGAATATGGCTGTTTATATTTCACATAGCGCTAATATCCTCGTGAAAGGTATGCATCCAACTAATATATTAGGGCAGAATGGGCTCTTTGGTTATGCTTGCAAATCGTCGTCAAAATTAAAACAGAAACTTATTTGGTTGTGATCCATGACAGTTAAACAACAGTGTATGAATTAACTTTTTGTGAATTGGGTTACGGTTTAGGAGTTCGGGGATTAAGGTGGTTTTTAATTACGTATTGCTTAAAAAAAAACCCAAATTACTATACATTTAATGTTGAAAAATATTTTTTTAAACCAAGTTTAATTTAAATTATTCATTGTAATACTAACACAAACAACTGAGACTAATGTGTTTACCGTTGGATTCAATAATTAATTTCAATGGCTAATTAAATGTATAGTAATTTGTTTTTTTTTGTTGTTTTTTTTAAGCGAGGCATAATTAAAAACAACCTTATTTTTTTTTTAAGTTCTTAATATTTCGAGGTAAAAATATCATCTACAGAAGATCTCCGAAACTGATGTTGTTGTTAGTGGCTGTCCATTGCATTTTCGGAGATCATCTGTAAATGAGATTCTTATCTCGAAATATTAAGAACTTTTTAAAAATACAAAGATTATTCGTATGTTTGTGTTATATATAAACAGACAACACCATCGTTACCTTATTTTTTATTTACACATGCATTGTGATAGCCTTTAAAAGCAACCACCAAACCAATATATATATAAGATTTTTGGATGTTTGTTTATTTTAGAAACGTTGCTGAATAAAGTATATATTAAATTTTTACTTGAAGGCACTTACAACGCATGTATCGCATAAAATTCGATACTTTTTCTTATAGAAAATGAACTTGACAAGTGTAATCCCAGCACACCGAGCCATCCTTTGCTGGGATTACACTTGTCAAGTTCATTTTCTATAAGAAAAAGTATCGAATTTTATGCGATACATGCGTTGTAAGTGCCTTCAAGTAAAAATTTAATAATATAATATATATATATATATATATATATATATATATATATATATATACCCCTCCGCACGTGTAGGATGCGACTGCGACACATGGTCTATTTATCAAGCCGAGTTTAGCAGGTTTGAATTCAGCGTTTTCCTTCTTCAAGACCGGTTATAGACCCCAGTCCGCCCTACTATTTACCCATATCTGGAAGGATAATAGTTCTATGCATACCTTTTCTAGGGGTATTAGCGCTATGTGGAATTCAAATAAATTCCATCAAGATTTGAACTCATCTCGGCGTCTCCATTTCCTATGCCGATATCCATTACACCGCGCGTTTCAGTGTGTCACGCTTTGTGTATACAATACTAAGAAAAATCAATGTATAGCACTAAGACAATTCAGTGTATAATACTAAGTAAATCAACCCCAATCCTTTTTATCATATATGTGCTTGAAGGCGGTGAATGTGTGTCTTAGTCTCTTGGATATGACGTTAAACTGCATCTTTTGGTAAAGTTCCATTTCTGGGGAATGAGGAATAGTCTTTTATCACCATTACTCCCAGGTCCACGCTGATCCGGATTGGTATTACCTATTATTGTTCCATCTATGGGTTGAATAGATTTTTTAAAATGAGTATTTAAAGATGTGTTTTTAAAAAATTCAGTTTGAAAAATATTGAATACTCAAGAATAAATAAAACAATATCTTCGTCGGCATAAAATAACCCAACAAGGGCTGACATGCCATAAAATTGTACCAATTTTTGAACAAAAAATGAGGAATACTCCTTTATCACCATTACTCCCAGGTCCACGTTTATCTGGAGTGGTATTACCTATTAGTGTCATATATCTGTGTTAAATAAATTTTAAAAATGAGTATTTAAAAATGTGTTTTTAAAGAATTAAGTTTGAAAAAAAAACTGAATACCCAAGAATGAATAAAACAATATGTCTTTTGTCGGCATGAAATAACCCAACAAGGGCTGACATGCCATAAAATTGAACCAATTTTTGAACAAAAAATGAGGAATGCTCCTTTATCACCATTACTCCCAGGTCCACGTTGATCCGGAGTGGTATTACCTATTAGTGTCATATCTCTGGGTTAAATAAATTTAAAAAATGTGTTTTAAAAAATTAAGTTCGAAAAGAATGAATAAAACCATATGTCTATTTTCGGCATAAAATAACCCAACAAGGGCTGACATGCCATAAAATTGAACCAACCAAACGAAACCCTAAGAAAATCAATCCATAATACTGGCGAAATTTCTTTTAAGGAATTGAAACAACAATTCCAAGATACGTGGGTCGATATATGGACAGAGAGATCAATTGCTTGAGAATCTAAAATCCCGACTACAGAAAATACTTGCATGTAGATCTTTCTTTTTGTATGCTGATCACTTCGCATCACGCGACAAATGTACCAATTAAAGATCTTGCTTCGTACAACAAAGTATACAAGTGCGTGACGATTTGTTGTACACATATCAGTACATATCATCGTGTGTGACTACATTAGGGAGACGGCTTACGCTTAACATCGGCTTGGTTTAAATTTGCAACGGAATACTTTCATGGCCAACATGCGGATGTAGAAAAGTCCCTGATCACTGAAATCTAATTTGTCAGAAAAGACCTAATCACGCAATCTATAAAAATAATGCCACGGACTTTACAGGAAGAAAGTAGGACCCATAAAAGCTTGTCTTTTTGTTATTTGAAGCTTGGGAGATCTGCATGTTCCAAACAATTTCCGACTCTTGCACACATAATCAGGAATATTTGAAGATCCAACTGCAATTTGATTCAACTGAGAGTCAGAGATCCTTCTTGCCGTGGATGTTATTATAGCAGAACTACCTTAACACAGTCAGCGAAACATTCTTGTTCGCTCTTAAATTTCCAGTTCTATACTGTGGTGCTTTTAGTTACGTTTTTGAATAATAAAAATAGCACTGCATTGTATAAAACATAACTAAATAGAATTTAATTAATTAGGTGCTGTAAAATATTTTTATGTTTTATAATTTGCTTGAAGCAACATTGGTATTATTGTCTCTATTTTTCCATTAAAATAGGGGCAATAATACGCAATGTTGGTAATCTCAGAATTAAAGAAGGTTTATTAATAGCTAAGTTACACCCTCGCATAAACAGTAGGTTAGAATTAAACACTGAATATATAATTAGTTAACATACACATTCCATAAATACATATTTTTAAAAAAAGAATGAAATTGAAATTGATTGAACAACTGAAATCACGTCTTCAATTTCCAGTTCTATACAGAGTTGCCTTTAGTTACATTTTTGAATAATAAAAATAGCACTGCATTGTATAAAACATAACAAAATAGAATTTAATTAATTAGGTGCTGTAAAATATCTTAATGTTTTATAATTTGCTAGAAGCAACATTGCGTATTATTGTCTCTATTTTTCCATTAAAATAGGGGCAATAATACGCAATGTTGGTAATCTCAGAATTAAAGAAGGTTTATTAATAGCTAAGTTACACCCTCGCATAAACAGTAGGTTAGAATTAAACACTGAATATATAATTAGTTAACATACACATTCCATAAATACATATTTTTAAAAAAAGAATGAAATTGAAATTGATTGAACAACTGAAATCACGTCTTCAATTTCCAGTTCTATACTGTGGTGCTTTTAGTTACGTTTTTGAATAATAAAAATAGCACTGCATTGTATAAAACATAACAAAATAGAATTTAATTAATTAGGTGCTGTAGAATATTTAAATGTTTTATAATTTGCCTGAAGCAACATTGCGTATTATTGTCTCTATTTTTACATTAATATAGAGGCAATAATACGCAATGTTGCTAATCTCAGAATTAGAGAAGCTTTATTAATAGCTAAGTTACACTCTCGCAGAAACAGTAGGTGAGAATTAAACACTGAATATATAATTAGTTAACATACACATTCCATAAATACATATTTAAAAAAAAAGAATGAAATTGAAATTGATTGAACAACTGAAATCACGTCTTCAATTTCCAGTTCTATACTGTGGTGCTTTTAGTTACGTTTTTGAATAATAAAAATAGCACTGCATTGTATAAAACATAACTAAATAGAATTTAATTAATTAGGTGCTGTAAAATATTTTTATGTTTTATAATTTGCTTGAAGCAACATTGCGTATTATTGTCTCTATTTTTCCATTAAAATAGGGGTAATAATACGCAATGCTGGTAATCTCAGAATTAAAGAAGGTTTATTAATAGCTAAGTTACACACTAGCATAAACAGTAGGTTAGAATTAAACACAGAATATATCATTAATTAACATACGCATTCCATAAATACATATTTTAAAAAAAGAATGAAATTGAAATTGATTGAACAACTGAAATCACGTCTCTTCCGCGTGGCGTTCTAACAATCCACGTGACGCGTGTTGATAACCTCAAAAAATATATATATAGACCGTGTCCATTTCAAAAACAGTCTCTGAAGATGAAGATACTTCGAAATTAAATAGAAATTGGACACTATTTTATATGCATTGTAATTGCCTTTAAAATATAGATAATAATATGTTTTTATGTTTATTCTTTCATAAATGATATTTTTCTTTCGGAAAACTTGTAAGTTGAGGCATTTATAAGTCAAGATATCATTGTACATGAAAAAGGTTGACATCTAAAGAAAATGAAGTTAGTTAGTTTATTTAACGGCATATCAACTCCTTATCGGATATATGATGCCAAAATTGAATTCCTTTGTATATTTTGATTATGTTTAGAACGGTACATTTAATGTTTCAGTGTATCTTTTTTAAATTGTACTTTTTTGATAGTCTTTTATCGCTTCTTTGCACAAAGTTATATGGTTTCAAGTATTCCTATCTAATATTAATATTTTTCAAACATATCCATTAGAGCAATATAAGAGACCTAAGCAGATAAACCACTCCGGGCCAGAGTGAACCTGATTGTAATGACAGCGCAGTTGTAATTCCACACTTCTCAGAACTCCAGAATGGATTCAGTTTCATGTCATAACCAGGAATCATTATTATTTGACCACACCTCTGATATATATGTATATCTATATATATATATATATATATATATATATATATATATATGTGTGTGTGTGTGTGTGTGTGTGTGTGTGTGTGTGTGAATAAAAGGAAGTGAATACAACGGTATGTAGTATAATAAAAAATTGAAAAAACACTGGTTTAAATGAGTTAAGTGATAAATTTATTGGCCGACGTTGCAAAAAGCCCTGAAGATGATCTAATTAATAGATCAAAGCACTGCAGCGTCGGCCAATAAACTCACCACTTAACTCATTTAAACCTGTGTTTTTCAATTTTTATTTTATATACATATATATATATATATATATATATATATATATATATATATATATATATATATATATATATATGTTATCTTGACTAACGATTTTAATTTGTTCTTCTCGTAATAGAATTTCCTGGTATATGAAATCAATTTTCCCCAATCAAATAAACTGAAATGCCATATATCCGTTCCCGCACCCAACTCCAAAAACTCTCCCTAATTTTTTGGTACGGTTTTTTTTTTATAGAAAATTATCACTGCATTGTATAAAAGTATCATAAAATATAATCTAATGAAATATGTGCTGTAATATGTTTTAGTGAACTTATCAACATAAATAGATCTGAAGCTCGCTCGTACCTAAAATTTTAGTTTACAACACAAAGCAAAAAATGGATCGAGTGACAGATCGTAACTTGGAAAATTCGTAAGTTAGGGCATTCGCATGTCAATGTACTGTATTTATGTTGTTTAAATCCATTTAACAAAATCATTTGTAATAATAATTGTTTTTTAAACCTATAATAATAAAATTGTTTTTTAAACTATAATTGTTTTGTAACAGATTCACGTGGGTGGCAGAAGATGGAATTATCATTATCGCCATGAAAAAACAATAAATTACAATTCTGGGCTTGGTGAATAAACAACCAGTCTAGAAGTCAGAGACTTCTTCGGACAGAGTGTCACCAGAGTTTGTTTGATCGATTTATCAGACAAGAGGTTGATCTCTTAAGTGATACGTGGAATAATATGGAAACTGGTGGAATTTGGTGGAACAATTAGAGCAATCAAAGGCTCGATAGTGTTCTGGAACATTCCACAACGATATCTATATAACAAGTTAGCCTTAGATTAAGAAGCAGTTGGGCTGGCAGTTTTTTGCCGAGGGCAGTTACCCTTAGACCTTGACGGACGCCAGTCGCGGTGAGCGACGCACGTGTTAACTGGGTTCATGAATCGTGTTTCACCAAAGAGGTATCCTGTGTATGAAACTAAAACTGCATTTAATGGAAATGACCCAATCCCGATGCTCTGAGGAGCGTGGGTTACTTCTTTGTTACCATTACTCCCAGGTCCACTCGGATACAGATTGGTAGTAAGTTTTAGAGTCTAATCTCTGGTTCGAATATATATGTTTGAAAAGTATTGATATCAAATAGTAATACTTGAAACCATTCAATTGTGCTCAAAATGGTTATTTGAAACTATAATTGTTTACAAGGGATTTCCATAGAATTGCTTGAAAGCATATAACTAAATGGAAACAGATTATCATTATAACATAAGAATATTTAGTATCATCTGTGTTATTCGGACTATTGTCCTCATCTTCATTGTCATCTTCATTGGACATATGGCCTAGTGGATAATGGAGTTAGGTTAAGACAGTTCTAAGTGACAGTTATCTCTAGATTGCAGGTTCAATCCTGATCAAGGGCAGCAGTAACATAGAATAATAATTAACACAGCTTAACGCCTCAACCCCAGCTATGGTTAGCGGAATGAGAACATGATACCCCCGTGGACTGAATAATGGGTTGGGTTCAAAGTTCCATGATGGCTCCTGATTGCGATAAGAAGGTTCCCGATTACGACAAGAAAGTTCCCGAGTCCGAAAAGAAGGTTCCCAAGTCCGACAAGAAATACCTGAAGAAGGCCAGAGGGCATATCGGCCGAAACGTTGTACAGATCACAATGAAGATGAGAACAATAGTCCGAATAACACAGATAATACTAATTATCAAGCCTCATCTCAAACGTTCAGAGAAATAGCATAAGAATATTTGTTCGATGCGTAGATTACTTTTGTTACCGAAGAATGTGGTCAATTTAAAAGAATTAAACTCGCCCAGAGGAGATATATATATTTACCAACTCCTCCGCACGAGCAGGATACGACACAAGGTCAATTTCTTAAGCGGAGTTCAACAGGTTTGAATTCAGAGTTTTCCTTCTCCTAGGCGGGTTACCTAGCCATGGTTAAAGAACCCAGTCTGCCCTGCTATTTACCCATAGCTGAAGGGAGAGTAGGATTCATACCTTTCCCAAGGGTATTAGCGCTAAGTGAAATGCAATTAACACGTCCAGGATTTGAACTCGGTGCGACGAGTCCATTTCCCATGACTTTAACCATTACACCACGCGCTTCCTATGCCCAGAGGAGATAAAATCTTTTTTGCCTTTCGAAGTACATATTTTCGTGTAAATTTAAGCTCGTGATTTTATTGCTGTTTCTGGTAGAGTTCGATACGTAGATTACAATGACACCGTTGAAAGAGATATATTGTGAGGGACAGTCGCTATGAGCGGCTTAAAGTAGGAAAAGAGTTGAATGCACGTAGGAAACAAATGTGATGGCAAGATTCTGAAAATAGGTGGACTGATAATGGAGAACATCTAAATTGACCTCTTAAGTTTGGTTTCTTGGTTTTTGTTCGGTTGGACGCTGAACGTGTCATGTGTTCATTTGTTATTAAGAGGTAATGTCGAAGGCACCTTAGTAAAACTATTAATCAGAACGTTTTAAACGTTCAAAATGTCATCTTTGTTCCTTTTTCTGTTTGTCTTTTATTCGTGGCTTTCAGTTCGAAAGCAAATAAACGTGAATGAATTTCTGTGTTGGCGTTAAAGTCGAGGCGAGAAGCTTTTACCGGAATATTTATTATTAGTTATACATGCAAGAGTTTTCATAAAAAAGTTTTAAACTGTTTATTCAGTCTCTAGTTTTCCAATAGGGTTTTATGAAGATCCACACACACACACACACACAAACACACACACATACACACACACACACACACACACACACACACACGGACGAGCGCACTTATCATATGTGTGCTAGAAAGCAGCGGGTGAGATCTTAGTGTTTTTGGTTTGACGTTAGAGTACATCTGGTGAGTGAGTGAGCTTCCAATTCTGGAGGTCGGGAGAGTGTGGAGTACTTTTTCGTTGCCATTACTCTCAGATAGACTCTGATCCGGAGAGGTAGTACCTGTTAGGGTCCCATGTGTGGGATAAATGAATAGAAAAGGAGTTGAAAAATCTGTTTAAGAAAGAGTTGTTTTTTTTTAAATTGAATACTCAACAGGAATGAATAAAACAAACGTCGTTGGCATGAAATAACCCAAAGGTTGACATGCCGTAAAATCCAACCAACCAACGAACACACGCATATATATATAATATATATATATATATATATATATGTTGTGTGTGTGTGTGTGTGTGTGTGTGTGTGTGTTTGTGTGTGTGTCTGTGAGCGCGCGTGTATGTGTCGATGTGTCCGCGTGTGTCTGTGTTTGGTTTGGTTTGGTTTGTTTTACGGCATACCAACCTCAGTGGTTCATTTAATGCCGACAAAGTTTTGAAATAAAGTCATTCTTAAATGGATACTCAATTTTTTTTATAAGCACATTTTTCTATTTAACCCATAGATGGGACTGTGTGTCTGTGTGTGTCTCTTTTAAACCAAAGATACTAGGATTGTCCCAATCCTATTGCCCTTATGGCAAGCCTCAACCCTTTTTATGATATGGGTGCTGTTAGGGTCCCATCTATGGGTTAGATAGAAAAATGTGTTTATAAAAACATTGAGTATCCATTAAGAATGAATTCATTTCAAAACTTTGTCGGCATTAAATGACCCACTGAGGTTGATATGTCGTAAAACAAAACAAACCAAATCAGCAAAGTGACTGGGTTTTTTTCAATTACAACTAAAAATGTTACCAACGAACTGTGGTTTCCAAACCGACAAAAATAGGAAAACAACTTTGATACATAGAAACCATAGCTCGTCCACAACAAATATAACTAATGATCTCAATACTAACCTATTTACTTTACGTCCATATCAACCTATCTTTGTCAATATTAACTATTTATCTATCTATCTATCGTTCTATCTATTTATCTATCTATTGTCAGCTGCCATGTGTTTGCTAAGGACTTAGGTGCGTGAACGGACGCAGACGGCATCACGTGAAGGCCTGATTGTCATCGAGTCTTTTTTGTTTGTTTGTTTTTTTGTTTCGTTTTTAGAAAGGAAAATATGAACACGTCTGTTCTTGCTCTCAGGGGTCGATGCTAAAAATCGTTGTCCGAACATTTCAAGTAAAATCATTTGCTGGTCAATGGAACGGAAATCGTTGACGTGATATTCTCGAGAGGGTGCCACCCTGTTTATAAAAATATAAGAGATTAATCACTTCGATTTTTCACACACACACACCACACACACACAACACACACACACACACCAATCATCACTGTGTATGTTACACTAGGGCTTATGGAACATAACATTATTATAAACAACCATACAAACAATACGTTTCCGGAAATATATTAATTTTGTATGTAGGGGTATTTACTGAATCTCCCCCCCCCCTCTCTCTCTCTTCTATATATATATATATATATATATATATATATTGAAATTTAATTTTTGAAAAAACAAATGATGTTATGTAATTGCTGACAGAAATCTGTTTCGACCAAATCGATAAACTGGTCTTCATCACGAGCAACATAGACGGGAAAAGAAAGATTGCTCGTGATGAAGACCAGTTTATCGATTTGGTCGAAACAGATTTCTGTCAGCAATTACATAACATCATTTGTTTTTTCAAAATATTAAATTTCATACTGTCGGATTAATTTCCATCTATTTTTCATATATATATATATATATATATATATTAATAAGTCATCCACAGACACGTGTTTCGGCGTTTCACGCCTCTTCAGTGTGGCTAGACACAACTATCCTTAGGCTAGGGGCGAACTCAGACGGACCGCATGGTAGTCCGATATCTTATCCCCTCGCCCACTGACAGCTGATGCGTTGACTTGTGTTTTTAAACTATATTAAGTACATAGGAATGTATATGTATTTTACGGTCACTGAGAGATCAAATTTCCGGAGAAATGATCATTGCTTATTAGCTTAGTAGTGAGAGTTAATCTAAATTCCCAATTAGAGAGCTCATACCAAATTTATGATATATATATATATATATATATATATATATATATATATATATATAAGGATATCTACTGAGTCAGACGAAACTAATAGTAGGTTCGTCTGACTCAGTAGATATCCTTATTACTTGGTTCTACTTAGGTATCGAGCACTTTTTACAAATTAGCTTCTCCTAGTGGTTATATGAATATATATATTCTATACATATATATACATATAAATTTGTTTTTTTTCTTTTGGCCAAATACTATACCAATAGATTATTTTGTTGTACGAATATCTTGGTCTTTTCTTTTTTCAAAATTTTTTTTCTTCCTGGTTGATGTTTGGTAGTATATTTTTACAATCAACTCTCTGCCGGGTTTTTTCTCTCCGCAAGGATCTACCCAACACGCTTGGTATATTAAAATATTATATATATATATATATATATATATAGATATATATATATCGGCGGGATGGCAACCTGGGATCAGACTATTAACTTGTAAGATCCAGGACCGAAGCCACTGCCCCCGGCATTAGCCGGATTCTATTCAATGTAGAACATACCAATATCATTAAACATTTTCAAAACTTTGCTTGAATGTAAGATTATTTTGAGTTTATGATTTAGCCTGTTTACCTCCACTAATTTATTCTCTGCAGCATTTTATTATACTGGTAAAAATATTCATTCTTTCATCACTATCAATAATCTGACAAAAATCGATAAAGATACATTTATGAGATCACATAGAATTGCAGATATCCATTCTTGCATTATAGTTGTTTCTATCAAATCATGAAGAATTCATTTACCAAGTTTAGATACATTTTTAAATTGTTGCAAGGTAATGGTTAACCATAAATGGCATGAATTCAGTTTTTGACCAATCTTTTAAATGTGACAGAATTATTTCATGTTCAGATAAAGTTAAGTCATCATAAACTCAACACAATGCCCTGTTTTTGGCACATCTCTAAACTGGAATTATCTTTTCTAAATCTTTAAAATCATCTTCGAAAATTCATTCATTCAAGAATCTCTTCAATAAACACCATTACAATTTTGGTGTTTCAGCAGTTTATTGCCTTTCTAGATTCATACACATAGGACAACCAGCATCATCTTACAATGCAATTTACTCATTTAATATACACAGATATACTAGCATTAATTACTTCATTTAGTATTTTCAACAAAATAATCATTCAGACATTACTTTTAGATGACCTAAAATAGCATTTCATCTTCTATTTAGCGTATTTTCCCAACATATAAGATGCACAATTAACTTTAAACAATTATTAGCAATGACACTACTATCCATTACTATATAGATATAGTGTTATCTACAAAGTTGAAATTGATAACTATGGAGTTGCATGAAGCCAGCATCATTCAAGTTCAAAAAAACTGATGACATATTAAATCCAACCTGTTTTCGTACATCTCTTAAATTGAAATCAGTCCATTAATAAGCTGAAAATCATCTTCAGAAGTGTACTTACAGAGAGTTAATAAAAACATACATTATACATCGCATGAAAAAAGTAATGGAATGAATCCGACAGTATGAAATAAATAAATTTTAGAAATGAACAACACAGTCGACAGATAAATAAATATTGACAGTAATGAAATAATCAAACAGTATGAAATAAATATTTTAGAAAAAAAAACACTTCGGGCAGCGAATTATAACACATGTGTTTTGTCTAAAAATATTTATTTAATCATTGCATGTCCGACTACAAGTAATTAATTATAAAACAGGACGAATGTAATATATTCTGTGAATCTCTAATCCTTAGCAATTAAACGTACTAAATACCATGTTTGTGTTTTTATTGATTTTAACGCATATCTACCCGTCTGGGTTAATTTGATGCCAAACGTTAGGAAGAATACATATCGTGTATTACTATTTATACGTTTTAGTAATTGGTTTTAACAATGTGTTAAGCACCATTGGGGTGTTGTGAAGTGTGATTAGTTTCAGTTCTAATTCTATGGTATAATTTATTCTCTCAAAAAGGAGAGAAAGATCATCATATGTTTGCTTAAAATAACGTTTCGAGCAAAAACCTGTATTCCATGAATAAGTACTGTAACTGTCAAAGGTGTTGAACATGTTTCCCACATTGTGGTTGTTGTTTTGTTTGAAAGTCTAAGGAGAATGCGTTAGTCTTGATGACCAATGGCGTAACGGACACCAATTGACTTGTTCCTTTTTAGACTCCTTAAATTGGTCTCCAGCCCCCAAGTTGGGTTTGATTAGGAGAGTTATCGTGGATGTGTTATTCCAGTGCTGTTGCATTTTGTATGAAGGAATCTATTAATTTTAGGTTTCAATCAGTATAAGAATCTTGAACTTGACTGGATCAAATCTAGAGCCGATTTAGATGCAGAGGTCAGCTCTTTCATTCCCACTCACTCCTATTATGTTGGGATCCAGCTAAATATACAGTCTTTCTAGGCAATTATTGGGCAGGTCACTTTTCCCGTTCTATAAAATAATGGATAAAACCAAAAAACAGAAATCAACAGCAAAATTTCATAAACTAAAGTAAGATAAAGTCGGGGTGCGCCTTAAAGTCGGTATCAGCCAGACAGCGAGGGAGTCTAATCCCTTTTCACTAGCGCGAGACCAAGAGATTATTTTACATCTGAGATGAAGCGCCACACCTACCGATCAGCTCCTCTGTTTAACGCACATATAACTGTGCTATCATACGCTGAGTTGGCGGAGTCTCGGTATCGAACCTAGAAACCATGTGATCCTATATTGACACTCTACCCGACTGAGCTAAAACCGGCGCACTTAAACATTCGATAATTAAGCCATACAATAATCAATGAGATGGCATATACTGGATTACATTCACGGACATCTTCAATCGCTTTCACTGATTATTGAAGCGAAACCAAGAAACCAAAACGAATTATGACATGATTTACAAACCCCCATCCGTTCGAGCGGGATGTGATATCTTTAATGAATAAAAGAAAAACGGTTTAACCTCAGTCGATATAAGAGCATCCACCAAGGAAACTACAAGTTTCCGGTTCAATACCGGCCGTAAAACGAAAATTCAGCATGAATAGCACAGCTTGATCTGGCGGTAATGTGGGAGGTGGGGAAGCTGAGGATAGATTTGTCCTTTTTTTCACTTCAGATACAAACAACAACCCTGTCTAGCGCTAGTGAAAAGGGGATAGATCCCTTGCTGTCCCGGATGATACCAACAATAGCGACTCCAGCCAACTTTACTATAATATAATTATATATATATATATATATAATAATATGTATTGGGAAAAACGTTTTTGGTTTACACATGTCAGAAGCATATATATATACATATATATTAAATATATATATAATATATAAAAATATATAGATAAAGAAGAGATGAGAGAGAAATAAAATATAGATACACTTATAAGATGTATATATATTGAAAATAAACAAAACAAATATTATATCCATATATATCAGTAAAAGTGGAAATTAACACTATATATGGATAACTTTTTGGCTACATATGTGAAGGAATGAATATATAAATATATATATATATATAATATAATATATATATATTATATAATATATATCTTAAAAGGAAAATAACACTTATGATGCGACGATATGAGATAGTGGGAGACGAGAATATTCAAATTGTTGTTTAAGACGTGCGAGGAACTTATGTTGGAATTTTTGTTTGTTTTATTTTATTTCAAATTAATTATCTTTCAATGTGTGCTCTTGTGCGCTTGGCATTTACGATCTTAAATTAAACTGATTTCGACAATCAAGTAACGTAATGCCGTGATCACTTTCAAGCAGTTACGTCACACAGAGTTTATCTTTTGTTTTAGTTAGATTCATCTGTCTATGAAGACTTCGAAAAGAGTGAAGCCACTGAAATATTGAGTAAAATAACGTAAGATCAAAAGCAATGAATTTTCATCCTCCAATCCTCTC
>CM042142.1:100897617-100945117 GCA_023376005.1 Doryteuthis pealeii
TTGGGAAAAACATCATTTATAAAAAAAATAATGGATTTTTTTTTTAAAACATAGTACAGCACATATTCATTACATTATATGTTATTATACTTTTATTACAATTGCAGTGATTAATTTTCTTATAAAAAAAAAACGTCCAAAAATTTAGGGAGAGTTTTGTGGGAGTTGGGTGCTGGGAACGGTATATGCATTTCAGTTTTATTTGATGGGGAAAATTGATTCATATTTAACCCAGGGAAAATTCTGTTACGAGAAAGAACAAATTAAATTCGTTAGTCAAGATAACATTATATATATATATAAGATATATATATATTATATAGTATATAATATAATATATATATATTATATGTAGTAATACAAAATTGGAAAACCACACAGGTTTAAATTGGAGTTAAGTGGTGAGTTTTGGCCGACGCTTGCAGTGCTTCGATCTATTTAATTAGATCAGATCTCAGGCTTTTTTGCAAACGTCGGCCAAATTAAACTTACACATAACCTCATTTTAAACCAAGTGTTTTTTCAATTTTTTATGTATAACTACAATAACGTGTATTCACTTCCTTTTATTCACACACACACACACAGACACACAACACACCACACACATCACACACACACACCACATATTATATAATATATTATATATATAATTACTATATAATATAATTATATCAAGGAGGTTTGTGGGTCCAAAAAAATGATTCCTGGTTATGACTGAAACTGAATCCCATTCTGGACTCTGGGACAGTGGTGGAATCACAACTGGCGCTGTCATTACAATCAGGTTACACTCTGACCCGGAGTGGTTTAATCTGCTTAGGTCTCTTATATTGCTCTAATGGATCTGTTGAAAATATTAATATGCGATAGGAATACTTGAAAAACCATATAACTGATGTGAAAAGAAGCGATAAAAGACTATCAAAAAAAAGTGCAATTTTAAAAAAAAAAAAAGATTACACTGAAACATTCTTAAATTTACCGTTTCTAAAATATACAAAGGACTTGAATTTTGCATCATATACCCGATGTAAGAGTTATATGCGTTAAAATAAAACTAACTTCAATTTCTTTAGATGTCAACCTTTTTCATGTACAATGATATCCTTGACTTATAAAATGCGCTTAACTTACAAGTTTTCGAAAGAAAAATATCATTTATGAAAAGAATAAACATAAAAAACATATTATATCTATATTTAAAGGGCATTAACAATGCATAATAAAAAAGTGGTCCAATTTCTATTTTAATTTCGAAAAGTATCTTCATCTTCAGATACTGTTTTTTTAGAAAATGCGACACGGTCTATATATAATATTTTTTGAGGTTATCAACACGCGTCACGTGGGTTGTTAAAAACGCACGCGGAAGAGACCATTGATTTTTCAAGTTGCTTTCAATTTCAATTTGCAATTTCATTTTTTTTTTTTTTATATGTATTTATGGAATGTGTATCTTAAACTAATTAATAATCAAGTGTTGTTAATTCTCACCTACTGCTTTATGCAAGAGTGTAACTTAGCTATTTAAAAAGCTTCTTCTAACTGACGATTAGCAACATGCGTATTATTGCCCTATTTTAATGGAAAAATAGAGGACAATAATACGCAATGTTGCTTCAGGCCAAATTATAAAACATTTTTTAAATATCTTACAGCACCTAATTAATTAAAATTCTATTATGTTATGTTTTATAACAATGCAGTGCTATTTTATTATTCAAAACGTAACTAAAAGCACCACAGTATAGAAACTGGAAATTGAAGACGTGATTTCAGTTGTTCAATCAATTTCAATTTCATTCTTTTTAAAAATATGTATTTTATGGAATGTGTATGTTAACTAAATTAATATATCAGTGTTAATTTCTCACCTACTGTTTATTGCGAGAGTGAACTTAGCTATTAAATTAAAGCTTCTCAATTCTTGAGATTAGCAAACATTTGCGTATTATTGCCCCTATTTTAATGGAAAAATAGAGACAAATAATTTTACCCGCAATGTTTGCTTTCAGGCAAATTAATAAAACATTTAAATATTTCTACAGCACCTAATTAATTAAATTCCTAATTTGTTATGTTTTATACAATTTGCAGTGCTATTTTTATTATTTCAAAAAACGTAACTAAAAGGCAAACTCTGTATGTAGAACTGGAAATTGAAGACCGAACAAGAATGTTTTCGCTACTGTGTTAAGTAGTTCTGCTATAATAAACATCCGTACCCAAGAAGATCTCTGACTCTAGTTGAATCAAATTGCAGTGGATCATCTTTCAAATATTTCCTGATTATTGTGTGCAAGAGTCGGAAATTTGTTTGGAACATTGCAGATCCTCCCAAGCTTTCAAATAACAAACAAAAAGACAAGCTTTTATGGGTCCTACTTTCTTCCTGAAAAGTCCGTGGCATTATTTTAATAGATTGCGTGATTTTAGGTCTTTTTCTGAAACAAATTAGGATTTCAGTGATCAGCGGACTTTTTAACCATCGGCTTTGAGTTTAAATTTGCAAACGGCAAATACTTTCATGGCCAACATGCGGATGTAGAAAAGTCCCTGATCACTGAAATCTAATTTTGTCAGAAAAGACCTATAACACGCCAATCTATAAAAAATAATGCCACGGACTTTACAGGAAGAAGAAAGTAGGACCCATAAAGCTTGCCTTTTTGTTATTTGAAGCTTGGGAGATCTGCATGTTCCAAACAAATTTCCGGACTCTTGCACACAAATAATCAGGAATATTGAAGATCCAACTGCCAATTTGATTCAACTGAGAGTCAGAGATCCTTCTTGCTCTACGCGATGTTAATTATAGCAGAACTACCTTAACACAGTCAGCGAAACATTTCTTGTTCGGTCTTCAATTTCCAGTTTAATACAGAAGTTGCCTTTAGTTACGTTTTGAAATAATAAAAATAGCACTGCATTGTTATAAACATAACAAAAATAGAATTTATTTATTTAATTAGGTTGCCTGTAGAATATTTAAATGTTTTTATAATTTGCCTGAAGCCAACATTGCGTATTATTGTCTCTATTTTTCCAATTAAAATTAGGGCAATAATACGCATGTTGCTAATCTCAGAAATTAGAGAAAGAAGCTTTTTATTAATAAGCTAAAGTTACACTCTCGCAGTATAAACAGTAGGTGAGAATTAAACAACTGAATTATATAATTAGTTAACATAACACATTCCATAAATTTAAATATATTTTTAAAAAAAAAAAAAGAATGAAATTTGAAATTGATTTTGATGGATTGAACAACTGAAATCACGTCTTTCAATTTCCAGTTCTATCTTACTGTGGTGCTTTTAGTTACGTTTTTGAATTAATAAAAAAAAATAGCACTGTGCATTCTATTAAAACATAACAAAATCAGAGAATTTAATTTTATTAATAGTGCCTGTTTAGAGATATTTTAAATGTTTTATAATTTGCCTGAAGCAACATTGCGTATTATTGTCTCTAATTTTCCAATTTTTTATTAAAATAGGGGGCAATAATACGCAATGTTGCTTATCTCAGAATTAGAGAAGCTTATTAATAGCTAAGTTCACACTCTTGCATAAACATAGGTGAGAAATTAAACATCTGAATATTATAATTAGTTAACATACACATTCCATAAATAACATATAAAAAAAAAAAAAATGTGAATTGAAATTGATTGAACCAACTGAAATCATGTCTCTTCCGCCGTGGCGTTTTTAACAACCCACGTGACGCGTGTTGAATACCTCAAAAAAAAAAAAATATAATAAATATAGACCGTTGGTCCATTTCTAAAACAGTATTCTGCAGATGAAGAAGATACTTCGAAAAAATTAAATAGAAATTGAACTATTGGACCACTATTTTTATAATGCATTGGTTGTTTAAATTGCCTTTTGTTTAAAATATAGATAAATAATATGTTTTTATGTTTTTATTCTTCATAAAAGAGATTATTTTTCTTTCGGAGGAAAACTTGTTAATTAAGTTTTTTAAGCATTTATAGTCAAAGATACATTTGTGTACAGGAAAAAAAAGGTTGACATCTAAAGAAAATGAAAGTTAGTTATTTTTTTTAACGGGCATATCAAACTCCTTATCGGGTATTATGATGACAAAAATTCAAGTCTTCCCTTGTTATTTTTGAAGGTTTAAATTTAATGTTTCAGTGTATCTTTTTTTTAAATTGCACTTTTTTTGATAGTCTTTTTATCGCTTCTTTTTCACACAGTTATATGGTTTCAAGTGTATTCCTATCCAATATTAATATTTTTCAAACCAGAGATCCATTAGAAGCCAAATATAAGAGACCTAAGCAGTTAAAAAACCACTCCGGGTCAGAGTGAACCTGATGTAATGACAGCCGCAGTTTGTTTTGATTCCACACTTCCCCAGAAGTCCAGAGTATGGATTCAGTTTCATGTCATAACCAGGAATCATTTATTATTTGACCACACCTTCTGCATATATATATATATATATATATATATATATATATATAATTTATGGTGTGTGTGTGTGTGTGTGTGTGTGTTGTGTGTGTGTGTGTGTGTGTGTGTTTGTGTGAATAAAAGGAAGTGAATACAACGGTATATGTTAGTATATAAAAAAATTTGAAAAAACACTGGTTTTAAATGAGGTATGTTGATAAGTTTATTTGGCCGACGTTGCCAAAAAGGCCCTGAAAGATGAATCTAATTAATAGATCGAAAGCACTCACTGCAGCGTCGGCCAATAAACTCACCACTTAACTCATTTAAACCTGTGTGGTTTTCAATTTTGTATCTATTACTACATATACTATATATATATATATATATATAATATATAATATATATATATATATATATATATATTAATGTTACTTGAACTAAGATTTAATTTGTTCTTCTTCTCGTAACAGAATTTCCTGGTATATATGAAAATCAAATTTTCCCCAATCAAATTAATAAAAACTGAAATGCCATATATCCTTCCAGCACACCACCCAACTCCAAAAACTCTCCCTAAATTTTTGGGACGGTTTTTTTATAAAGAAAATTATCACTGCATTGTATAAAAGTATAATAAAAAATATAAGTAATGAAATATGTGCTGTAATATGTTTTAATCATTATTTTTTTTTTATAAATGATGTTTTCCCTAGTCGTAATAGATTTGGAAATTTAGATAGTTTTTAGTGAACTTATCAACATAAATAGCAATCTGAAGCTCGCTCGTACCTAAAAATTTTAGTTTTACAACCACAAAGCAAAAAAAATGGATCGAGTGACAGATCGTAACTTCGAAGGAAAAAATTCGTAAGTTGGGCATTCGCATGTCAATGTTACTGTATTTTTATGTCAGATGTTTAAAATCCATTTTAACTGTATGCAATCATTTGTAATAAATAATTATCTTTTAAAACCATAATTGTGAACAGATTCACGTGGGTGCAGAAGATGGAATTATCATTATCCATAAAAAAAAAAAATAAATTACAATTCTGGGCTTGGTTGAATAAACAACCAGTCTAGAAGTCAGAGACTTCTTCGGACAGAGTGTCACCAGAGTTTTGTTTGATCGATTTATCAGACAAGAGGTTGATCTCTTAATTGATACGTGGAATAATATGGAAACTGGTGGAATTTGGTGGAACAATTAGAGCAATCAAAGGCTCGATAGTGTTCTGGAACATTCCACAACGATAATCTATGTAACAAGGTTAGCCTTAGATTAATAAGCAGTTGGGGCTGGCAGTTTTTTGCGAGGGGGCAGTTACCCTTAGACCTTGACGGACGCCAGTCGTGTGGTGAGCGACGCACGTGTTAACGGGGTCATGAATCGTTGTTTTCACCAAAGTGGTAACCTGTGTTATGAAACTAAAACTGCATTTAGTGGAAATGACCCAATCCCGATGCTCTGAGGAGCGTGGGTTACTTCTTTGTTACCATTACTCCCAGGTCCACTCGGATATATAGATTGGTAGTAAGTTTTAGAGTTCTAATCTCTTGGTTTCGAATATATATGTTTGAAAAGTATTAATATCAGATAGTAAATACTGAAACCATTCAATTGTGCGCAAATAGTTATTTGTAACTATAATGTTTTACAAGGGATTTCCATAGAATTGCTTGAAAGCATATAACTAAATGGAAACAGATTATCATTATAAACATAAAGAATATTTAGTATCATCAGTGTTTTATTCGGACTATTGTCCTCATCTTCATTGTCATCTTCATTGGACATATGGCCTAGTGGATGATAATGGAGTTAGGGGTGTTAAGACAGTTCTAAAGTGACAGTATCTCCAAATTGCAGGTTCAATCCTGATCAGGGCAGCAGCAGTTAACATAGAAAATAATATTAACACAGCTTAACGCCTCAACCCAGCTATGGTTAGCGGAATGAGAAACATGATACCCCCGTGGACTGAATAATGGGTTGGGTTCCAAAGTTCCAGATGTGCTCCTGATTGCGAAAAGAATTAAGAAGGTTCCGATTACGACAAGAAAGTTCCCGAGTCCGAAAAAGAAGGTTCCCCGAGTCCCGAAAAGAAGGTTCCCAAGTCCGACAGAAATACCCGAAGAAGGCCAGAGGGGGCATATCGCCGGACGAAAACGTTGTACAGATCACAATGAAGATGAGAACAATAGTCCGAATAACACAGATAATACTAATCATCAAGGCTCATCTCAAACGTTCAGAAGAAATAGCATAAGAAATTTGTTCGATGCGTAGATTACTTTTGTTACCGAAGAAATGTGGTCAATTTTAAAAGAATTAAACTCGCCCAGAGAGGAGATATATATATTTACCAACTCCTCCGCACGAGCAGGATACGACACAAGGTCAATTTTTAAGCGGAGTTCAACAGGTTTAATTCAGAGTTTTCCTTCTCCTAGACGGGTTACCTAGCCATGGTTAAATAACCCAGTCTGCCCTGCTTTTTTACCCATAGCTGGAGGGAGAGTAGGATTCATACCTTTCCCAAGGGTATTAGCGCTAAGTGAAATGCAATTAACACGTCCAGGATTTGAACTCGGGGCGACGAGTCCATTACCCATGACTTTAACCATTACACCACGCGCTTCCTATGCCCAGAGGAGATAAAAAATCTTTTTTGCCTTTCGAAGTACATATTTTCGTGTAATTTAAGCTCGTGATATTTTATTGCTGTTTCTGGTAGAGTTCGATACGTAGATTACAATGACACCGTTGAAAGAGATATATTGTGGAAGGACAGTTCGCTAATGAGCGGCTTAAAGTAGGCAAAGAGTTGAATGCACGGGGGAAACAAATGTGATGGCAAGATTTCTGAAAATAGGTGGACTGATAATGGAGAATAGCCTAAATTGACCTCCTTAAGTTTGGTTTCTTGGTTTTTGTTCGGTTGGACGCTGAACGTGTCATGTGTTTCGTTTTGTTATTAAAGAGGTAATGTCGAAGGCACCTTAGTTAAAACTATTAAATCAGAACGTTTTAAACGTTTCAAAATGTCATCTTTGTTCCTTTTTCTGTTCGTCTTTTATTCGTGGCTTTCAGTTCGAAAGCAAAAATAAACGCGAATGAATTTCTATGTTGGCGTTAAAGTCGAGGGCGAGAAGCTTTTTACCGAAAAATATTTATTATTAGTTATACATGCAAGAGTTTTCATAAAAAAAAGTTTTTAAACTGTTTATTCAGTCTTCTAGTTTTCCAATAGGGTTTTACGAAGATCCACACACACACACACACCACACACACACATACAACACACACACAACACAAACACACACACATACACACACACACAACACACACACGGACGAGCGCACTTATCATATGTGTGCTAGAAAGCGGCGGGTGAGGGATCTTAGTGTGTTTTGGTTTGACGTTAGAGTACATCTGGTGAGTGAGTGAGTTTCCAATTCTGGAGGTCGGGAGAGTGTGGAGTACTTCTTCGTTGCCATTACTCTCAGATAGACTCTTGTCCGGAGAGGTAGTACCTGTTAGGGCCCCATGTGTGGGATAAATGAATAGAAAAGGAGTTGAAAAATCTGTTTAAAAAAGAGTTGTTTTTTTTTTAATTGAATACTCAACAGGAATGAATAAAACAAACGTCGTTGGCATGAAATAACCCAAAGGTTGACATGCCGTAAAATCCAACCAACCAACGAACACACGCATATATATATATGTGTGTGTGTGTGTGTGTGTCTGTGTGTCTGTGTGCGCGCGTGTATGTGTCGATGTGTCCGCGTGTGTCTGTGTTTGGTTTGGTTTGGTTTGTTTTACGGCATACCAACCTCAGTGGTTCATTTAATGCCGACAAAGTTTTGAAATAAAGTAATTCTTAAATGGATACTCAATTTTTTTTTATAAACACATTTTTCTATTTAACCCATAGATGGGACTGTGTGTCTGTGTGTGTCTCTTTTAAACCAAAGATACTAGGATTGTCCCAATCCTATTGCCCTTATGGCAAGCCTCAACCCTTTTTATGATATGGGTGCTGATAGGGTCCCATCTATGGGTTAGATAGAAAAATGTGTTTATAAAAACATTGAGTATCCATTAAGAATGAATTCATTTCAAAACTTTGTCGGCATTAAATGACCCACTGAGGTTGATATGTCGTAAAACAAAACAAACCAAATCAACAAAGTGACTGGTTTTTTTTCAATTACAACTAAAAATGTTACCAACGAATTGTGGTTTCCAAACCGACAAACATAGGAAAACAACTTTAATACATAGAAACCATAGCTCGTCCACAACAAATATAACTAATGATCTCAATACTAACCTATTTACTTTACGTCCATATCAACCTATCTTTGTCAATATTAACTATTTATCTATCTATCTATCGTTCTATCTAGTTATCTATCTATTGTCAGCTGCCATGTGTTTGCTAAGGACTTAGGTGCGTGAACGGACGCAGAAGGCATCACGTGAAGGCCTGATTGTCATCGAGTCTTTTTTGTTTGTTTGTTTTTTTGTTTCGTTTTTAGAAAGGAAAATATGAACACGTCTGTTCTTGCTCTCAGGGGTCGATGCTAAAAATCGTTGTCCGAACATTTCAAGTAAAATCATTTGCTGGTCAATGGAACGGAAATCGTTGACGTGATATTCTCGAGAGGGTGCCACCCTGTTTATAAAAATATATAAGAGATTAATCACTTCGATTTTCAACAACACACACACACACACACACACCACACACACACACACACACACACCACACACACACCAATCATCAACTGTGTATGTTACACTAGGGGCTTATGGGAACATAACATTATTATTAAACAACCATACAAACAATACGTTTCCGGAAATATATTAATTTTGTATATTTACTGAATCTCCCCCCCTCTCTCTCTCTCTCTCTCTCTCTCTCTCTCTCTCTCTCTCTATATATATATATATATATATATATATATATATATATATTATATGAAAATTTAATATTTTGAAAAAACAAATGATGTTATGTAATTGCTGACAGAATCTGTTTCGACCAAATCGATAAACTGGTCTTCCTCACGAGCAACATAGACGGGAAAAAAAAGATTGCTCATGAGGAAGACCAGTTTATCGATTTGGTCGAAACAGATTTCTGTCAGCAATTACATAACATCATTTGTTTTTTCAAAATATTAAATTTCATACTGTCGGATTAATTTCCATCTATTTTTCATATATATATATATATATATATATATATATTAATAAGTCATCCACAGACACGTTTTTCGGCGTTTCACGCCTCTTCAGTGTGGCTAGACACAACTATCCTTAGGCTAGGGTCGAACTCAGACGGACCGCATGGTAGTCCGATATCTTATCCCCTCGTCCACTGACAGCTGATGCGGGGACTGGTGTTTTTAAACTATATTAAGTACATAGGAATGTATATGTATTTTACGGTTACTGAGAGATCAAATTTCCTGAGAAATGATCATTGCTTATTAGCTTAGTGGTGAGAGTTAATTTAAATTCCCAATTAGAGAGCTCATTACCAAATTTATGATATATATATCTGGCGGGATGGCAACCTTGGATCAATGCTATTAACTTGTAAAGATCCAGGACCGAAGCCACTAGACCCCAGCATTAGCCGGATCTATTCAAAGTAGAACATAACAATATCATGAAACTTTTTTCAAAACTTTGCTTGAATGGTAACATATTTTGAGTTATGATTTAGCCTGTTTACCTCCACTAATTTATTCTCTGCAGCATTTAATATACTGGTAAAATATTCATCTTTCATCACTAGTCAATAATCTGACAAAAATGATAAGATACATTTATGAGATCACATAGAATTGCAGATATCCATTCTTGCATTATAGTTGGTTTCTATCAAATCATGAAGAATTCATTTACCAAGTTTAGATACATTTTTAAATTGTTGCAAGGTAATGGCTAACCATTAAATGGCATGAATTCAGTTTTTGAGCCAATTCTTTAAATGTGACAGAATTATTTCATGTTCAGATAAACGTAGGTCATCATTAAACTGAACACAATGCCCTGTTTTTGGCACATCTCTTAAACTGGAATTATCTTTTGTAAATCTTTAAAATCATCTTCCGAAAATTCATTCATTCAAAGAATCTCTTCAATAAACACCATTACAATTTTGGGTTGTTTCAGCAGTTTTATTGCCTTTTCTAGACTTATACACATAGACAACCAACATCATGCTATTACAATGCAATTTACTCATTTAAAACTATACACAGATATACTAGCATGGATTACTATCATTTAGGTATTTTCAAACAGAAAATATATCATTTCAGACATTACTTTTCAGATGACCTGATAGATAGCATTTCATCTTCTATTTAGCGTAAGGTGATGGCTAACCATTAAACAGCTTGCATTAAGTTTTTGAGCCAATTCTTTAAATGTGACAGAATTATTTCATGTTCAGATAAACTCATGACATTATTAAATCCAACAGGATGACCTGTTTTTGGTACATCTCTTAAATTTAAATCATCCTTTAATAAGCCTTGAAAAATCATCTTTAGAAATTACTTTACAAGAGAGTTAATTAAAACATACATATACATGCATGAAAAAGTGAATGGAAGTAAATCCGACAGTATGAAATAGATATTTTTTTAAAAAACAAACACATTCTGTCAGCGAATTATAACATCATGTGTTTGTTTTGTCTAAAAATGTTTATTTTATATACATGCATGTCGGTACTACAAGTATAATTATAAAACAGAGAGGAATGTAATATATTCTTGTGTTTAGTAAATGCTCTAATCTTTAGTAATAAACGTACTAAATATACATGTTTGTTGTTTGTTTATTGATTTTAACGGCATATCAACCCGTCTGTGGTTATGTCATGCCTAACGGTTAGGAAGTAATACATATCGTGTATTTATATTTATTCTTTTTAGTAATTGGTTTTAACAATGTGTTATCATTATTGGGGATTATGTTGTAAGGTGCTGATTAGTTTCACGTCTATATTCTATGGTATAATTTTATTTCCCTAAAAAAGGACAGAATATCCTCCATTTTCAAACAGATCTTTTATATTGTTTGCTTTAAAATAACGGTTTCTGATGTGAGCAAAAAACCTATATTCCATAAATAAGTATTTAACTGTCAAAGGTGTTTGACATGTTCCACATTGTGGTTGTTGTTCTTGTTTGAATATATAGGAGTGCGTTAGTCTTGTATGACCAATGCGTAATGGGGACACAATTACTTGTTCCTTTCTAGACTTCCTTAAAGTTGGTCTCCAGCCTCCCAAGGTGGGTTTGATTAGGAAGAGTTTATCGTGGATGTTGTTATTCCAGTGCTGTTGCTATTTTGTATGAAGGAATCTATTAATTTTAGGTTTCAAGTCAGTATATGGAATCTTGAACTTGTCGGGGATCAAATCTAGAGCCGATTTAGATGCAGAGTCAGCTCTTTCATTCCCCCTCACTCCTATATGGCTTGGGATCCAGCATTAATATAGTCTTTCTAGGCAATATTGGCAGTCACTTTTTTCGTCTATAAAATAATGTATAAAACCAAAAACAGAAATCAACAGCAAATTTTATAACTAAAGTAAGATAAAGTTGGCGGGGTGGCCTAAAGTCGGTATCAGCCAGACAGCGAGGGAGTCTATCCCCCTTTCCCTAGCGCTAGACCAAGGAGATTATATTAGCATCTGAGATGGAGCGCCACACCGTCAGCTCCTCACTTTACCGCACAGATCCCTGTGCTACTCATATGCTGAGTTGGCGAGGGCCGGTATCGAACCTAGAACCATGTGATTCCTATATTGGCACTCTACCGACTGAGCTAAACCGGCGCACTTAAACTTTCATAATTAAGCATACAATATACCAATGAGTATGCATATACTGGATTACTTCAAGGGCATTAATCGCTTTCACTGATTATGAAGCAAAAACAAGAACCAAACGAATATGACATGTATTTACTAACCCCATCCGTTCGAGTGGGATGAGATATCTTTAAAATGAATGAAACAGAAAACGATTTAACTCATCCGCCAAGGAACCCCAAGGTTCCGGGTTCAATACCGGCCCTCGACAACTCAGCATATGAGTAGCACAGCTTTAATATGTGCGGTAATGTGGGGATCTAATGATAGATGTGGCGCTGCACTTCAGATACAAAACCAATAACCCTGGTCTAGCGCTAGTGAAAAGGGGATAGACTCTCTTGCTGTCCGGATGATACCAACAATAGGCCACTCCACCAAATTTACTACTATATATATATATATATATATATAATATATATATATATGTGTATATTGGAAAACGTTTTTCGTTTACACATGTACATGAATGCATATATATATATAATATATATATATAGAGAGAGAGAGAGAGAGAGAGAATATAATAGATACACTTATATATATGTATATATATTGAAAATAAAAACAAAACAATATATATATATATATATATATATATATATATCAGTAAAAGTGGAAATGAACACTATATATGGATAACGTTTTTGGCTACATATGTGAATGAATGCACATATATACACACACACACACACACACACACACACACACATATATATATATATATATCAGTAAAAGTGGAAATGAACACTATGTATGCGACGATATGACAGAGTGGGAGAAGAGAATATTCAAATTGTTGTTAAGACGTTGCGAGGAACCTTATGTTGAATTTTTGTTTTATTTTTATTTTCAAATTAATTATTTCTTTCAATGTGGTGCGCTTGGCATTTACGATCTTAAATTAAACTGGATTTCGAACAATCAAGTAACGTAATGCCGTGATCAATTTCAAGCAGGTTACGTCACACAGAGTTTTATCTTTTGTTTTAGTTAGATTCAGTCTGTCTATTGAAGACTTCGAAAAGAGGTGAAGGCCACTGAAAATATTGCATAAAATAAAGAAGATCAAAAGCAATGGAATTTTCATCCTCCAGAATTTTTTTTTGTTACTCTTATTATTTTTCCTGTGCTTCTAATGTAACCAAAAAACGGTTTCCAAAAATATCTATATTTATAACGAAACATACGTGGTCTCAACATCAACTATACACACACACACATACACACATGTATATATATATATATATATATATATATATATATATATATATATATATATGTAGTATATTAAGAAAAATGAAAAAACACAGGTTTAAATGGGTTAAGTGGTGAGTTTATTGGCCGACGCTGCAGTGTTTCGATCTATTAATTAGATCATCTTCAGGGCATTTGTTGGTATATGGAAGGTAATAAGAATTTTTTTATCACAGAATAACGAGAAAAGCGAGTGGTAGTCCTTGTTATTCAGTCTGTTTAAAAAAAATGTTGAGGTTTGAAAAAGGGGACGGTTTGAAATATGACGTCAAATATTTTTTTTACGGTGTGAGCATGGGACGGTGTAAGAGTGTGTATCGAAAGGAAACATTGTGCATTTTTTAGGTGTGTGGTTGCGTGTGTTTGTGTATAAATCTTTTGCGATAAACGACAGCGAAAATAAACCTAAGGTTGTGTGTGTGTGTGTGTGTGTGTGTGTGTGTGTGTGTGTGTGTGTGTGTGTGTGTGTAAGTGTGTGTGTGTGTGTATTTGTATATATATATATATATATATATATATATATATATATATTATAGTTAAGAGTAAGGAAATGAATCCGACGATATAAGTATAGATAAAAGGATATGAAAACACACAATGCTGTTAAAATGAAAATATTTTATATCATATTCATAGCTAATATTGAACAATATTTCGATTTATAAAAATCATCATCAATGTTTTCGTTTTGAATTTAAATTATTTTCAGCTTCTCTTTCGATGAGTCCGGTTTAAAAACAAGCTTTGATGATGATATAAAATATTTTCATTTTAACAGCATTGTGTGTTTTCATATCCTTTTATCTATATATATATATATAAGCCGTCATGCTTGAAGTATATATATATATATATATATATATATATATATATATTATATATATATATATGTTGTGTGTGTGTGTGTGTGTGTGTGTTGTGTGTGTGTGTGTGTGTAAGTTGAAAATGGAAGCGAATCCGAGGGTATGTTCAAATGAAAAGTAAAGGAAAGAAATTTTGAATGGATAAAATAGAATTTATTTTATTTTATTTTATTTTACTGACACGTGTTTCGGCCAGGAGTTTATCCATGCATACATGTATACTATCTATTATTATTTTAAATACAAAATAAAATAACAATAAATTACAAAAAGAATTACCAAAAATCAGTGAATTATCCGATTTTAATAAAATGTTCTGTATTGATTTATCAATTAATGAATTTTATAATGTATCAGTTATTTTATTTCGAAACTTTAATTAAATATTTTTGTCATGAAAAATTAATATATAAAATTCATTTAAAATAAAAAATATTCTGATGTTGAGTTTAAAATGTTATATTTTTAGATTCTAGAAATAAATATCTATCCAATGCAAACCTTATTTTAGTCAAACAAGTATACGTTTTGAAGAAAAACTCTATTGAAAATTTAGCCCCCCCCCCCCACACACACACACATTTTTTAAGCAGAAGAAATATCAATGTATTATTTTTTTCTTTTAAAAGATAATTGCCAATTAAATAATTATCGAAATGAATGAAAAAGAAATCTCCAAAAAATTAATTTTTTTCTTTTTTTACATTTTATTTTCCGATTTTCGGTACGTATTTTCTTATAAAATATTCCCCATAAGATTTATTTTTTCTATTTACAACTTCGGTCTTTTATCTTTTTATTTATACTGTAATTGGTATCAATCAAGGTACAACTCGGTGAGATTTTACATCCCCAAATTAAGGGGGTTCAAAATTAAGTGACCTGAAAAAAATGAGAAAGTTTTGAAATAAAATAAATAATGCTTTATAAAGTTCATTCATTGATAAATCAACACTGAAAATTTCATTAAAATCCGATAATTCCCTGATTTTTGGAAAATTATTTTCTGTAGTGTGTGTGTGTGTGTGGGGGGGGGGGGCTAAATTCATTTTGTCAAAAACGGAATTTATGCCAATTTTGGCATACCTTGAATATACAATGATTCAGGACAACGCAAATAAAAAAGCAAGCATAAAAGGCGGCACAGAGAAAAGAATTTATGGAATATCGTAATTTGCTTTACGTACCGTAAAGCAAATGAAAAACACTAAAAAGACTTTGGAACATTGACTTACCAAGTTTGGTTTATCGACGTATGAGAGGGGATATGATTAAAGTCTACAAAAATACACATGGTTTTTATTCAACAAACTTTGACCAACTACTCATTGCTCAAAATATCAATACCAGGGGTCATAAATTAAAACTCTTTAAAAAAAATTTGCAAAGCAAATGCAAGACAAAATTATTTTAGTAACAGAGAGGTGAATACATGGAATAAACTACCATCATCAATAGTGAATGCCCCATCTCTAAACTCCTTTAAAGCAAGGTTATATAATCTGTGGAAAGATTATAAATATTCTATGGAATTAAGATGAATGTTTATAAGGAACAGTTGACAGGTCTCGGACCTAATATACTAGCTGAAAGGATATTATTATGTACAGCTCACGAACAAGCGCTATAGAAAACAGAGAGTCGTAGAGTGTGAAACTTTAATCGGCATCCCTATTCGCGGGGTACATGCAGAGTTACCTCCCCGACGTAAGCTCTCTGATTCTTGTTTAACGGGCCGGAGTGCATAAATGACATAAGCAGAAAAGGACTTAGTCAGAGATTGATGTTTACCGGCTGATTTTTTTTCTTTCTTTTTTCTTTCTTTCTTTCTTTCATTCTTTCTTTTTCTTTTTTTTTCTTTCTGTCTTTCTTTTTTTTCTCTTTTTACTTACTATGCTGTTCCTTTTGATTTCTATTGTTTTGTTTTTTGTTTTTGTTTGTTTGTATTTTTTGTTGCTATTTGTCGTATTTCTTTTGTTCTGTTTTTTTTGTGTTTTTTTAGATTTTTGTTTCTTTTTATTCAGTTTTATTTTCTTGTTTATTTCTTCGTTTTTTATTTTGTTTAATTTTACTGTGGCTTTCTTATGGCTTTTTAAATGCTCCTTTTTCCTCTCCTTTCACTGTCTTTTTTTTCTTTCTTTCTTTTTTTTTCTTACTTTTTCTTTTTTCTTTTTTTTTCTCTATTTACTTACTATGCGTTCCTTTTGTTTCTATTGTTTTTCGTTTTTTTTGTTTTTTTTTTTGGGGGGGGGCTGGTGGGTTGTTGCTATTTTTCGTATTTCTTTTGTTCTATTTTTCTGGGGGTTTTTTTGCGGGGGGGTATTTATTTATTTATTATTTTTCAGTTTTATTTTCTTGTTTATTTCTTTGGGGTTTTTTGTTTTGTTTTATTTTATTGTGGCTTTTTTGTGGCTTTTTATATTCTCCTTTTTTTCCTCTCCCTTTCACTGTCTTTTTCTTTCTTTTTTTTCCTTCTTTCGTTCTGTCCTTCCATTATTACTGCTTTCTTTTCTTCTTTTTCTTTTTCGTTTCTTTCTATTTTATTCTGTATTTTACTTCTTTTCTTGTTTTATTCTTGTTTTTCAGTTTTATTCTTTCTTTGTTTCTTTTTTGTTTCTTTTCTTCTTTTAGTATTTTTTTCTTTTTTCTTTTTCTTTTCTTCTTTTCTTTTTCTTTTTATTTATATATTTATTTATTTAACTATTTTTTAATTTTTAATTTTTTTAAATATTCCTTTTTTTCTTTTCTTTTTTTTTCCTTTTTCCTTTTTTTCTTTTTTTTTTTTTTTCTTTCTTTCTTTTTTGATTCCCTTTTCTACTGGGTTTGTACTTTCCTTTTTTCTTCCTTTGATCTTTACCTTCTTGTTTTATTTCTTTTTTCCCCTTCTTTTTTTTCAATTTCCAACAATAAATAAATTGCTTTGAACTTTCTAAATATTTATTACGAATATTTAATCAAAATTAATATAATAACAATTGCTGCCACCAATAAAGTGTCTACATATTTTTAGCGGCACCTCCCCCTTCTTTATCACTTCTTACTTTTCTATTTTTACTCTTCTATTTCTCTCCTCCTACTCTCATATATACATATATTGTTTATTAAAATGACTTGACTCGGCATTAAATTACCCCAAAGTGGGTTGATGTGCCGTAAAAAAGACAACGAAACGAAACCAAACTTCAATTATGGGTAAATAGTAAGGCAGTCATGTCTCTTTGATATTGTAGTCTCAGCCGGTCTAGGAAAATTCAGACTCTGAATTCAAACCGGCTTAAAGATGGTCTTTGTGTCACATCCTGCCTCTGGTTATAGGGTTGGTTGAATACATACATGAGAAACGGAAGACAATGATATATTATTTAAACTAGCAAATATATGCACCCTCCGGGTGCAAGTATTTAAGTTTTAATGTAATGAAATATCGTATTAAATTAGAAAGTCTAATAAGAAGGCAGATAAAAAGATATGTAACAGAGTGGGTATAATAGAAAAATAGAAATGAAACTTACTCTTCCATCACTCCCGTCTTTCATTGCTGAATTTTACTTATTTAACCATTTAGTTAAATTAGGAAATAAAGAATAAAATGACAGTTATTTTTTCTTGTTAATGGATTCATTTAAGATTCATTGGAGAGATTTTGCTTATATTCATTAAAATAAAACCAAACAGTTAGAAAATCAATAATACTAAGTACATATTTAATAAAATCACATTTTTAATATTGATATATGCAAATTAGCCTTCCCATTCACACTGCAAACCGCTATTTTTTGTATATATAAATACAATAGCATGTTATTAGTATGTAGATATGGACAACACTAATAAAAAGGTGAAGCAATTTTATTAATAATTGAGGTTTAAATATAAATAAAATCATGGAGAATGTGATGTAAATAACAAAGGGAATTGTGACTCGATTAGTAATATAGTTTCGGTTACAGACAGAAAAACACACAATCTCCATTATAATAGGATATTATGAATGGCGGGAAACGCACTCTCATTATCACAATTGTGAGTATGATATATAGTTTCAACATACACTATTTCTCATTCACTAGAAGTGAGGTGTTATAGGATATTATGAAATAGTCTTTCCTGTCACAGGAAAGGGAAGAGGAATAGAATGTTTTGTAAAAGGACAGCTGCAATGGCACAGTTAATCGGGAAAGGTATTAAAGAAGAAGAAGAAGAAGAAGAAGGAGAAGGAGAAGAAGAAGAGATAAGGATAGCCTGAAAGAACGTGGGGTGGTAATGTGACCGTAGAAAGAAAGAACAAAAATAATAAGAAGAAAGAAAGATAATAAAGAAGAAGAAAAAGAGCAACAACAACAATAACAACAAAAGCAAGCAAGCAAGAAAGAAAGGAAGAAAGAAAGAAAAAAGAACAACAACAACAAAAAAGAAAGAAAGAAAGAACGAAAGAACGAACAAGACATATGTATGGGGAAGAATTCCTAAAATGACAAGGACTGGCAAAATAGCTGTCCAAAAAGGAAAGAAAGAAAGAAAGAAAGCAAAAGAAGAAAAGAAGAAGAAGAAGAAGAAGACAACAACAACAACAACAACAAAAACAAAAACAAAACAACGACAGTAGCAGCAGCAGCAACACAGAAAGAAAGAAAGAAAGAAAGAAAGAAAGAAAAGAAAAAAGATGAAAAAAGAAAGAGAAAAAAGAAAAAGAAAGAAAGAAAGAAAAAAGAAAGAAGAGAAAGAGACAGAGAGATTAATAAGAGAAGTGCGTTCATGGTTATAGTCGTGTATTCCTGATCGGCGTTAGAATTCCATTAGAATATGACAAAAAATCTGAATTTTAAATGTCATTTTTTAATGTATGAAATCATCTCTTACTGCCAGGATAAATAATGTGTACCAACCTTTCAACGGCTTCTGTCGCACTGAGGGTGGGCTGTAAGGTGTATAAATAGTCAAATGTCTTATTTCTGCCTAGTATGAAAGATAGCTCATTATTTTTTGATGCGACACGTTAGCTTATTTCAACTAGTATCTTGGATAACAATATATGAATGATATTACGTGCTCGTGGAGTTATATGGATTTGTGACCTTGGATTTATGATATATATATATTTACCAACCCCTCCGCACGAGTAGGATGTGACACAAGGTCAATTTCTTAAGTGGAGTTTGACAGGTTTGAATTCAGAGTTTTCCATCCCCTAGATCGGTTGCCTAACCAAGGTTATAACTCAGTCGGTAGAGAGTTCGGCTAGAAACCACAAGGTTCCTAGTTCGATACCCGCCCTCGCCAACTCAGCGTATGAATAGCACAGGGATCTCTGCGGTAAAGTAAGGAGCTGATGGTAGGTGTGGCGCTCAACCTCAGACGCTAACATAATCTCCTTGGTCTAGCGCTAGTGAAAAGGGGATAGGCTCCCTCGCTGCATGGCTTATACCGTCATTAGGCCGCCACGACGACTTTACTTTTACTTTTATATATATATATATATATATATAATATAATATATATATATATATATATATATATTGCAGAGTTTTCACAGATCAATGTTCATTATAAACAGCGACCCAGGTTTCATGCCAAGGGGCAATCATCAGGTTGTTGAGCAAGATCCCATGGTGTTTGTTGAAGATCTTTACTCAATGTCCTCATTAGCTCTCACAATTTGTGATTGAGCACTGTATTTTCTTTGTTTCATCACAAAAAAAATTGTTTTTATATATACCTATATATATAATATATATATATATATATATATATATATATACATACATATATATACTAACAGGCAACAATTAAACTAGTTATTCTCAAATTTATTAAAAAATTATAAAAATTGTAATCGTAGAAATAATTCGTCGCAAAAAATCAGGTAAAAATTGTATAACCTATCATTGTTCATTTTAAACAGAAATGAACTTTTCATTAATTAGCACGGCAGCCAGTCTAATAAAATGCTTCATAGTTTCCAAATCAATGCACGGATAAACACACGTCATATTCAACAGAGAATTACAAAATCTGTTAATATTTCAACAAAAAGTCGATCACTTCAAATCGGCAGTGAATCTAGACCGATGGAGTTGAATTATTTATAGCTTTCTGAGTTTATGTCACCAGGAGATACACAACACATATGTTGGGAAAATCGAGTTATTCACAAATTATTTATGAGAATAATATTTTTAAACACGTTTGGGTTCTGTCGTATTATATATTGTGCTGTTGTTATATATATATATATAATATATATATATATATATATATATGTATAGATAAATATATATATATATATATATATATATATATATATATATATATATATATATAATAATTTTTTGAAGGCGTAATAATGCACATTTATGTTTAAAAAACATATTTATTTCTTTTTTTTCCTTTTTTTTTTCATATTAAGGTTCCAACTATATCTTCGCCGGAAAAAAAAAAATAAAAAGAAATTTTTTCACAGTTACCACCAAACATTCAATGAACAACAACACGATTGAATCTATTAAATACAGATGAAAATTATGAAAAAAATAATTCATTCCCTGATGATGAGCTTAGCTCGAAAATTTGGAACCTTAATATGAAAAAAAAAAGGAAAAAAAAGAAATAAATATGTTTTTTAAACATAAATGTGCATTATTACGCCTTCAAAAAAATTTATTATTATTTTAATTAATGCTTCGAACTCACTATGAAAATAATGACAAAAAAAATCTTTATTCCAGTGTCCCTGAGCAGGACTTCATTATTTTATAGTATTATAAAAAAAAAAAAAAGAATTTATATATGAAATAATTTTCAAAAAATCCCGCGGAACACGATCATCGCAACGATTTATTACGGAATTTACCGAGCGTAACTATATCTTCGCCGGAAAAAAAAAAATAAAAAGAAATTTTTTCACAGTTACCACCAAACATTCAATGAACAACAACACGATTGAATCTATTAAATACAGATGAAAATTATGAAAAAAATAATTCATTCCCTGATGATGAGCTTAGCTCGAAAATTTGGAACCTTAATATGAAAAAAAAAAAGGAAAAAAAAGAAATAAATATGTTTTTTTAAACATAAATGTGCATTATTACGCCTTCAAAAAAATTTATTATTACATTTTAATTAATGCTTCGAACTCACTATGAAAATAATGAAAAAAAAATCTTATATATATATATATATATTATATATATATATATATATAATAAGATAAATATTAAAGGTTTTTACATATTTATTTATTAGGTGACAAAGGAACATTCACAACCATATTGGTTTCATGCGATGCAATCATCAGGTGAAGATGTTTCAAAGACATTTGAAACATCTTCACCTGATGATTGCAATATGGTTGTGAATGTTCCTTTGTCACCTAATAAATAAATATGTAAAACCTTTATATATTTATCTTATTATATTATATAACAGCTCTATTTTATATTGAGCACTCTACCAATAATTCTGCCTTTGGTACACCATTCTAGCAAAAGCTGAAACAGTGACCATCTCACACTATAGTATATATATATATATATATATATATATATATATGTGTGTGTGTGTGTGTGTGTGTGTGTGTGTGTGTGTGTTATGTTCTTGTGAACGTTGTTTGTTTGTTTTTTTGAAGCATTGGAAAAAAGAACAAAAACAACAAAAACAACAAAAATCAGAATTTTAATATTCAATTGTTGTTCTGTTCCTGGTTTGATCAATTCCGATATTTCGGGTGAAACTTCACCCTTTTTCAAGGTATATGAGACAGTCTGGAGAGAAAAAAAATGAAATGCTGTATATGAGGGCAAAAAGGTAATTAAATGATATATTTGAAGTGAGTACACTCGTGCACTCACTCCAAAAAATTTTATTAATCTTAGAGTTAGATACAGCAAGTGTGCCCACGACTCGGCATATAGCCGGAAGTTTAAAATTAGGGGGAAGGGTGACAAAACTGGTCATACCACTACATGGATCTAATTAGCTAGGTTCACTCGCCGACCGATCCATTCAAAAATAAAATCTTTCATTCTTTCCTTGTGCAGCCTACTTTCACCAAAATGCCTCTTTCGCTCTATGGCTTTATCCTACTTAAAATTATCCCAATTTGTGGATGGTTTTGATTTTTAAAGCACGTAACTCGTGCTTCGAATGATTTACTGGAGATGGAGGGGACTGTCTTCCGATCTTTAAGGTTTGAAAGCAAGCCGGTCAGTACCTCTAATAAGGGAGTGGGTGTCCTTAGCGGGTTTTTGGTAAAAAAAACAAAACAGTGGAGTTTGTCTGTAGGTCGGGATGGGTTTACTAAAAAAGCTGACTCTCCAGGAAAACTTATACTAGAGTAAAAGACGGGCGGGGTTTAGAAAAAAACTTTGGTTTGGGTTCCTGGATATGTCATACGCGAAAAAACTGGGGTTGATGATCTTTCAGCCACCTAACTAAGAGGCCCTATGGTGTATGCAGTTTTTGGCTTTGCCATGTTTGTCTATTATTTTTATTTATTTTTTATTTTAAAGATTTGTTTGTCTATCTAAGGGGTGGGGTCCTGAACAGGAGACCCGTCAGTGCTGGCCATGATGGCGCAAGCTTGTGCGTGAGAATGATGGCAGAAATAGAAACATCATTCTCACGCACAAGCTTGCGGCATTTATCCACCTTTTGTTGAATGTCATGGGTTCGAGCATCCCCCTATCGCACCTAATCTTTATCTTAAGCTGATGCTTGAAATAATAGATCAGATCCTGATGAGAATATTCCTCGCCCTCATGCAATCCCTTGTTTCGCGTCGTCCATACCACCATTCTAGCTACGGCTAGTTCAGCGAAAAACACTTTTCGTTTTTCTCCGGAGAACGGCGGATTGACGTTGCCCACGACGTAATCAACATCGAGCGGCACCCACTGATTGGGTGCGATACCTGTTTCCTTAATCCTTCCATATCCATTCGTGTCAAAAATGTGTTTACAATTCCGGGTGTATAACTTGACAAGCACCGGATGAAAGGGCCCTTGTTTTACTAATAACATTTGTTATTCCTTTCATTCCATCCATTGAAGTGGTGATCGCTATATAACCCTCAATATATTTATATATATATATATATATATATATATATATATATATATATAATATATATATATTCTGTAGTAATGAAACCTATATTCATACGTATGATCTCACAATCAATTAAATCTGAAGATGATTAATTGGATTACAAAGTGTTAAATATTTGAACTGATTGCACACACACACACACACACATATATATATATATATACATACATATATATACATATACATATATATATATACATACATATACATATATATATATATATATATATATATATATACCATCGAATAGGAAAAAGTCAGGCTTGTAACTCATGTTATAAAGAAGAAAATTATCTCCATTAACTTGATGCTATCTTATCAACACCGTTTCCAGATTCTGTCAGGGACAACAATGCTGTGAAAACCAAGATTATTCATGATCCCATTAGTGTCATGAACATTCATTTCTCTTACAAGAATAACAATAGATTCAAGTCCCAAAAGTATTAAGAGGGTTATCTCTTTTTCAGAAGGACATCAGAGCATTGAGGCTGTGACAAAATAAGCCCTTCTTAATTTATTTTAGTCTTTTGACACATTTCTTGTAATGTCATCATGGCTTAGAATACGCTGACTGTATCCTCTGAAAAAGTGTACGACCGACCTCCAAAAAAGATGTGTGCTGAGTAATATACTAAACGCACCAATCTATGACTGTTCCTATCTATCTCATTTTGTTGCCATCAATCCATCAATCTATCAATCAAGCCAGTCTGTTCCTATCTATCTATCTATCCGTCTGTCTATCAGTCAAACTATTCCTATTTATTTATCTATCAATCTTAGTTTTGTTCTTATCTATTTATTTATCTATATGTCTGACGATAACCAATCAGATGTAGTTTAGTGGGACTATATGACCTTTAGGCACCCATTTTTATCTCGATTAAAAAGGACATGTTTTTCATTTAAACCGTCAATATCAGTTGTTTGTTAGAACGGTTAGGGTAATTTATAATAACAAAAATCAAAAATCGCTGTTAAACAACTGGAATACGGTGTAAATAAAAAACAGTTCCTTTCTTAATCGAGATCAAAAAAGTGTCCTAAAGCAAATGGTTCACTAACGGCATCTAGTTGGTACGCAGACATTTAGATAGATGAAATAGATATAGGAACAAACTAATAGTGATAGATAAATAAATAGAAATTTAACGATAGACAGACGGATAGATAGGATAAGGAAAAAAAGAAAACAGAACTGCGTGATAAAATATGATAGATAGGATAGATAGATAGATAATGAGGCGAGGCAACAAATGAGATAGACTAAGAACAGGCAAGAAATCACGATAGCAAAACTGGAGATAGAACAGGATCAGACATAATAGACTGGGTAGACGTAACAGTGCTGAGAACACAACTACTACCTAAAAAGATGTCCTGAGATGAACACGAAAATTGTAGTGAAGTGGAGGTGAAGTTTTGAATCTGGGGCAGGCTGCTTCTTTGATGTTATTCCTCAAGCCAGTCGACCCAAATGTGGTTTGTACTAGTTAGGGTCCCTCATTGGTTAAAGCAGCCAGTGTCAAAGAATGAAGTAGGTGATAGGACAATGATGTGGAGACAAAACAAACTCAACCAAATCGATCACGCATTGCCAGGACATCACTGATCCGGAAGATAACCTGTTAGGTCCCACATCAGGTTAAATCGAATGTTCATAATGCAGTGATAAAAAATATGTTCTTCGAACTAATCACCATGCGTAATATCAAAGAAAGCTTACCGCGCATTAAATGATATCCTAAAACAAACCAAACCAAACAAAGACAGATGCTGCAGCCTTGTCCTTTGACGCTTCGACCAACTCCAGGACCCAAACCACGCGCTGAATATTAGGTCCAGCGTCGCTTATAAAAAGGTGCGAAGAATAGGAATCCGTCACGATCCAAACAGTCGTGCCAAGTCTCTACCATTGGTGCTACATTCGCTATTCCCGACCGCCGTTGCGTCTCTGTCTCACAAAACACTACTCACCATCTATCGGGCGACTATCTATTTCGCCCGTGAAAACGCCCTGTGGAAACTTGGCGCTATTATGAGAGATCTGTGTTCTTTATTAAGGTTTCCCAATCAGCACTCCATGTTTGCGGTGCGATCCCATTTTACGCTTGAATATCCATATATGAAGCTTTCTAAACATGTGTTTCAAGGTTTTAATTGTTTGTTTCCATATTTTAATTGGTGTCTGACGCTCGTAATGTTTATGTTCTTTACCGTTCCGACTAACAATGTCGCATCTACGCAATCCCCAAACAGAAAACTCCGACTTCTTAACGAAAGACAAGTAACTCGCAGGTCAATGACTGTCAGCGCAAAATTTCCTTTCTCCTGTCCATCTTCAAGAATCACCTACCAGAAGAATGTGCTTGAACTAAGTAGTTATTACAAGCTACAGCTTTGGCACAAGCCTAGACTAATGCACCCATGAGAACGAACTCACTAAACAATGGTGGCGAACTACTGCAACTTACACACGGAGTCCGAAGAAGTATCCTCAAAAGACCCTGATGTTACTCCTTGACAGATGTCGCAAAAGAGCTTGTTTCTAGAATTTCTTCTTCTCTATGAAGAACTTTTCCTACTCGCATCTCTCCACTCGTAACTAATGTTATTAAATGTTCTATTTCCATAAATTCTTACCTATAATCCTCACAACTTAATTCCCTTACCTCTCTTCTTCAAGTTCAACTAATATCCTACTGTTACCTTCACTAACTTTCTTCATTGCCTCTTTGTTTGTGTTTGGTAGATAAACGGCAATATCACCCCGGGTATCACCTAACGGTAGAAGGAACAGTCGCGTTATCAAGGACTAGTAATTGGTAACAATGTAGCAATGGATTAGGTGTAGATGATGGCATCAATACTATGGATAATTATCCCCCCCCAAAAAAAAATAGAAACACCTCCATGCACATCAAAACAGATTTCATATATTTGCTTCCAAATAACGGGGATCGAAAAAAAAACCTACATACCAGATATTAACTGTCAAAGTGGTGACATTTCACATGGGTTATTGTCTGTTGGTAAAAGGAGGGCATATCTTGAAGACCAACGAATCGGACACAAGACCTGTCCTAATCTTATAGCTTTACTACTCCTCTTTCTTACCGCACATTCCCTTCTTCTTTTCTCTCTTTTATCAACCAAAAGTCCCTCTCTGTAACCTTACACTGTTCTTCTACTTTATTATTCCACTTCTTCTCTCAGTACCCTAATGTTCTTCCCATTCCCCTTTCATCTTATTTAAACACATTCAAATATATTCTTTATATGCCCCGTCCTTCCCATCTGTCCACTTTATTCAAAAGTAAAACACTTTCAAGCAAAATGTCGCCATTTAACCGCAATTCGTTCTCGCTGGATACATTGACTTTGTAATCAAACAACCGAAAGGATTCTCGAACAAACACAAATCCACTATCGACCCCAAGACAAATCAGAGAAAAACCCGTGTTCATGAAGCGAACTCTCAAAGTCAATAAACAGATTTCTGGACAAAATACGCCTGGTCCCGTTTGTCTCCTTAAATTAAACAAAACATGCGCTATTATGTTAATCAAACCAAGACTAACACACCAAACGAATATCATTCTTGAAAGACCTGGATAGATGTTCTAACCACATATCGATCTGTTACACACACACCATCAAACGTACCAACGGCAATACTTAAGAGACCGCAGTAGAACGTAAAGGAATTTTAGACCGAATAACGATTAGAAATGCGTCATTCCTGGCGAACATCGATGCATTCTTTATTATAGTAATATCTCTATCGACCGTGTCTCATCTTCATGCACGTACACGTTCGGCGATTCCTCGCCTCTCAAGATACTTGTCGACTCGGGAACCGTCTTTCGAACCCGGAACTCTGCAACGGGAACCTCCGTCGAATCTGGACCAATCACGGAACTGAACTAACCCTTATTCATCCATGGATCCCATCACCGCAACCATAGCTGGGTAGGGGCGTTAAGCTGTAAAATCTATGTACTAAGCCTTGAATCAAGATGAACCGCAACAGAAAAATCACTGCAACTGTCTTAACCTAACTACCTACTTCACTAGGCCAGTCAATGACATCAGAGAAACAGCTTTTTATTATAGCATACACGATAGAAATAAAGAATAATACGTAATCGCTATACCAAAGTATAGTCCCACAGCTAGTTTGCGCAGCGTGCTACTAAGTGCACGTTGTGATACGTGAGTCGGAGGTGAAGCATGAATGGCCATCTTTTCTTTCACACATCACAGTGAAATTAGACCGCCCACACGCATATGCACAAGAGACCCAACCTGGAATGAAGTCCGGGAACGAAATCATCAGAATTTTAATCAATATACGGATAGTACTCTACGTAAAGTGTGTATGAGTGGAACGAGGAGTGCCGTACTGTAGATCCCACGATCGATTAAATAGAATTGTCTGAAATCATATTCGAAGTAGCTGAAAACAAAACAACAACTGGAAAGTGATTTTCGAGACAAATCCTGAAAGTACCAAATTAAAAAATCACCACTCCAGCGGAGGATGGCACTGCTTCTCTAAAATTCACATAGCGACTTCTAAGAATGAATAATAATGTCATTATATAGTAATCCTTATGGAAGAATGTTACTAATAATGATCAAATTAGCTAAACAACACATATAGAGAGAAAGATTTGAAACCATACAATATCGAAGGAATATTCGAAACCACACAACTGTGCGTAATAGCACTAATGAGAAACAAGCAATAACCTGTCAAAAAAAACTTACAACAGTATACAAAAATAAAAAAGAGTAAATCGAAATTACATAACATACTAGCAAAAGCCTGGACCAGATGAAACACCGTAAAACCATCATCAATTCAACAAGTAAAAACAATTCGGGAATACGATAACTTCTTAAATACAAAGCAATCACTAATACAGTATGTCCATAGCAAAGTACCTTCATAAAAAACTGTCGTCTAAGATACCAGAACTGACTAATGCTACGACCATAAACATCAAAATCACTATCACCTAATTAACATCTACGACAGGAAACGTTGTGAAAAATGTATAATACATTTAATAAGGAAATCACTATTCATATAGTTACGCGCCGTTTGGTAGGTACCAAAGAACGAGAAAAAATGACCATGCACCGGCGCCAACCCTAGAGATAGTAAGAAGAAAGTTCAAGAAAGGAAGGGAATAGGTCGGCCACACAAGAGGAACGCTAAAACCAACAATCCACAACCGTGAAGATTACACAAGAAAGAGCAAAGACAGACACAGCGGCCAACAAGTATAATGACAATTTGGACAACGAAAAACAACAAAGACAGAAACAAAAGGGAAGAAAACAAATATGACGCTTCAAAGAACAAATAGAAACCGGTTGCACATAAAATACTTGATATCGAGAAATCGGAAACCCCAAAAAGAAACAGATCATTGAATACAATTTGCTGGCACAAAATAATGCCATAGGAGAGAACATATCAAACCGGAAAATGATAAGACCGCAACCAAACTGAAATCGTAGACTGTGTAAAGACGATGAGACTGAAACATATACATGCGACTCGAATATAATACTAGCGAACATACGAGAAACCAAAACAGACACGACTGGTTGGAAGGTATCCCTGGAATCTATCGCAAACAATTCAATTATGACCATAACAAACAAAATGGCATAGCATAACCAGAATCTTTCTTGCGAAGAAAGCCACAAAATGGCTCAGAGAACCTGAAAAAAAACGGATCACGTTATCCCACAAGAAAACCAACCTAGTGTGAAAACAAAAAGAAAGAACGCAAACGTAGGATTATGCCAGCAATACAGGTGAAAGCAAAAGAAAAGGAAAAAATGGACAAATACTGAACCACGAAAAGCCATATGCGAGATACGAAGGAAAGGAAACCAAGTGTAGGTTGTGCACTTAGAACAGTCTCCAAAAGATTGAAAAGGAGGAAAGTTTGCCGAATCAAGGAAGGAAGGAAGCTGAAAAACCATCAGAACACTCGCACTGAGCTGCAATCGCAAACTAGCCAGAAGAGATCCTGGAACCGAGACCTGCGTCACTGCACACTCCATGAAAGTGAAAACCAAAGGAGTAAATAAAAAAATAAGAATAACATAAGAATAAACTAAGAATAAAATAACAAATAAGAAAAAAGAGAACTGAGAAAACTGTGAACAAGAAGGTAAGCGAAAAACACACACGTGGAACGCTAGAAACCGCAGAAAGACCCTGCAGACTGAGGAGACTTGCCAGCACTCAGCATCCATGACCACCGTCTCGACTGTTGAAAACTCAAACTAACTAATATATCCAAGTTCAGTTCGAATGAAGTAATCTTTGTTAAAAGTAACTTTCTGTTGAACAAGAAAATACGTTATAAAAAATACAGATTAAATAAGAATACTAGATGAACGCACGCACGACTCCATACCACACACACCACACACACATAGTACTAGCTATAATACTTATATATTAGATTATATATCTATAATATACTATGGACACAAGGAGAATCAAATGGAATATGCTTTGGATATATCGGTGGTCTCACAGTAGTTTTGACTGTTAGTATCACGAGAAGAGACTGTTTATGAAGAACTTATTAATGAAGTTCTTTAAATATTTCAAGTTGAAATAAACAAGAACGAACAAAAATGAACAGAGGAACAAGCATTCGCAATTATGTGAGATCAAATCATATTGCTACCAATGTAAGGTGTCGCTCTAACGAACTTCTATCACAATATCCTCATCGAAATCATAAGACCCAAAAAGGCGAGAAAGTAAACCAAACCGAGGAGATATATCTAAAGCGTGAGCATGAGTGTTTCAAATAGCCACGCGACGCTTAGCTAGACACTACTTGTTTTTAGGTGAATAGTGCACCTGCAACTACAATACCTTGCACACATACTTAGATCAAGGCGGCGCGTTGTTGAGATCGTTGTACACTAATTAAAGCCATGGTTAATGTTTGAAATCTATCGATCTTACGTTCGACCGGAGTGCAATGCCAATGCAATCTAGATCTTCAAAGAGGAGAACCATTAAAAAAAAATATTATTAAGAGTAATGAAAAAAAAATATTCAATATTACGTGGGGGATTGCCATGAAACAATCAAAGAATCTTAAAAAAAGCGTGATTACAATGACGAAAGACTGCTGCGCGTGAAAAATTACGAAATATATATAAATTATATAGGTGCCGATTGGAGGATAATGCTATATCGAACCATTACCTAATCTGAAAAAATTAGTAATAATGATGAATATAGGCGCGCGGACGAAAAATTGGATGGCCAAACGGGTCGGCGAAATCTCCGCCTGAGCACTTGCAAGCGAGTTTATCGAGATCTCAGAAATACGAGAAAAAAAAAAAAGAATCTTCAGAAGTTCTTTACTAATGAATCTAATGTATAACCAAAACAACCGGCTATAAACCAAAGCCTGAGTGAAACAAAAGGCAAAGCTGACTACATTAATGACTAGACTGTCACATGAGAACAAAGAAATGAATTGCATCATCATACAATGACGCGTCAGGCTGGAATATGCCACAACTCTAACACCACACACACACACACAAATAATGAAATAATATGGGGGTGGGGTGAAGAGATATCTATATCAGCGCATACTAATATCCATCCCATCCCCCGGGGTGAGACTGAGGGNCAACGGGGGAGTCTATCCCCTTTTCACTGCGCTAACCAAGAGATTGTTTTGCATCTGAGGTAGAGCCGCCACACTTAGCATCAACTCCTCACTTTACCGCCATTAGATCCTGTCGATACTCATACTGATAGCGGGGACCTGGTATTATAAATAGGGTCTCGGCATGTTCAATTCCTGGACGAAGCTGTTTGCATTTCACATGGCACTAATACAATTCTCCCTCCAGTATGGGCTTAAATAGCAGAGCGACTGTGCTCTTTAACCATGGCTAGGTAATCAGTATAGGAAAAGGAAAGCTCTGAATTCAAACCAATTAAACCCGCTTAAAAATGACTTTGTGTCGTTTCCAGCGGCGAGTTTGTGAACTATACAATATGAAAGGTAAGTAAGAGAGATTGATATAGTTTTTGTTTGGTTTTAATAATTTCTGTCGAGAATTGTATTCCGATTTTTGCACGAGGAGTTATTTATGGATTGTTTTGACGACGAGATTATTTCTGTTTTACCATTTGACAATGAGAATTATTTAAGAGTCAGTGTTGACGGACGCGATCTAACATGTTCATTGTCTTTCCTTGTAAAGCTGGGCGTTTATTTATTCATTTTGTTTGTTTTGTTTTGGGCGTTGTCATTTTTGCCTGTAAACTCCGAATTGTTTTCGGTAGTTTACACGTTCTAAATTTCAATTTCGACTTTTTTCGTCTTAAACAATTATAGATTAGATTAAATCATCTAATCATAATGTAATTAAATAGCGTAGAAGGAATTTAGTTTTTCAGTCTGGCATTTGAAAAATGATTCTTGGTTCCCCTTTTTTTTTAGTGTCTATGCTGTTCTGAAAAGGATTATTGCATTTTGTCCATGCTAAGATTCACTGTCTTCAGTTGTATTTTTTTTTCATTGATGTTCGTATTATTATTAGTAAGTTTTGTCTCGTGCTTTTTCCTTAGGAGGGTGAAGATGACGTAGCGTGTGACTACCAGTTTTACCCATGACGCGATTATATATTTATTTCATACGTTCTATTCCTGATATCGAGCACATCCTCATATAATCAATTCCAAAACTTATATTTCTATCTCTCTCCTACCCCCCTCTCTCTATTATTGTCTCTCTCTCTCTCGCTCTTCTCTCTCTCTCTCTCTCTCTCTCTCTCTCTCTCTTTCTCTCCTTATAATACATAATATATATATATATATATATATATATGGTGAAAAAAATATTTTCAAAAGAATATAACAAATACGGATGTTACGGATCAGAGAAACAATTTTATGTGTTAACTTAAGTATTTCGGAATAAACCATCATCCAGGACACTGTTACAGAAAATTTTGTGAGGGGGAAAAATGAAAAATGTTAAGAGTTAATTGAATTGTGAGAATATAATGTTATTAACCGTTAATTTCTATATGTGCACTTGTTACGAAAGCTGATGGACTTGATCATTGCATGTGAGAAAAATCGAAAAGTCCTTATCGGATTCGTCCCCCATTTGCCATATCCAAAATTGTTTAATTTCATAATATTAATATAATTATAACTTATATTCCTATAAGAACTATATTAATTTAAATCTATTTTTGTCTACATTTAAAATTAACTCATTTTCTTTATTTAAGCAACTGAAGTGGTCTATATTCGATAATACATATTTTCACTTTAAGGCAAGGTTACACCTACTATAAAAGAATTTGGGATCGAAGATTTTTTAAATGCAGTTTACATTGAAAATTGGAGTTAATCCCCTATCATTCAGATTCCAATAGTTACTCGATAGGGCCAATTTGCTTGTTTAATAGAGGTTGAGAGAATGAATACCTATATTATAGAATATTGTTTCCAATTACCAGCAGAATAAACATAATAACCTTTTTTCTTATGTATTTTCTCTATTGCGAAAAGAGGTTGCTGGTATAACACTCTTCAGAGTTGCAATTAACCCTTTCTACCGGGCACTCTCCTTGATTCTACAATTGCCCAATTTTTTTTTAACCCCCCCCTTAAATTTCCTATTGGTTTTTTGATTTTTAATTTTCCTATTGATTTAGCAATTAACCTTGTAGGGGCAAAGTTATAGAGATATTATTAGTACACGGATAACTAATTTCCCAATTGTTTTCTATAAAAAAACAATTACTTATAAAAGATTATTTGGTTGAAGTATCTACTAGACTATATAAATATATAATTATATATAATATATATAATATATATATATGAATGAAGAACAAAATAAAAGTTTAAGCTTTATTTATTTACATGGAACAATATTAACGACCAATGTGTCAGCTAACACATTCGTCGGGTATCGAAATAGTTTGTTTTTTTAATGATAGAAATGGTGTAAATGGTTAAAATGTTGCGTTTTAACTATATTCTTCGTGTTGCATGTTTACGTGTTTACGTGATGTCGAATGCGCCTTTTGTTTGGACGTGCTCGTATTTTGTTTGTGACGTGCGCGTATGTTGTCATGCGCGTGTGCATGAAAAATGCGTTGAAGACTGAAGATCAATCCCCAGCGCGGGATTACTACTGCTTGTTCTAGCATAATTAGTCCAACGTACACACACACACACACACACACACACACACACCACCCACACAATAATATAATATATATATTATATTATACTATATATAACGTGAGATGGACTGAAATATACATAATATGATGTTATATCAACTGTTTCTGCTTTGTGACAATGAAGTCTATGAACTTTTCAGCCGGGACCCACGTGTATATATATAATATATATATATATATATATATCTATATTATGCGTTTGGATCATTCATATATATATATATATATATTATATATATAAATATATATAATTTTGGGTAGCGAAGCACAATGTCACGGCGCTTCAGTATACATATGATATATATATATAATATATATAGTTCTACCAATGTTATTGAGCACACTTTGATTATAGATATAGGGAAACGTATATATATATATATATATATATTAATATATTATATATTATATTATTTGCGTTATTCGGACTATTGTCCCCATCTTCATTGTTAACAAAGAAGATGGGACAATAGTCCGAATAAACGCCAAAAATACTAATCTCAAACCTCATCTCAAACATTCAGAGAAATATATATATATATATTTATTTATTTATGATATATTCGATTTATACTTTTGTTTATAATTTCTATTAATTACTCGGCAAGGAACATCATCCTTCGTGGGGTAAATGCTGTACGAATCACATTTTTTTATCCGTGTGAAGTGATTGGCTGAGTTCTTAAAACAAAGCTCCATCATGTTTTTGTTTTTAAAAAACAGTATTCTCATGGCACCTGTTCAAAACGTGTTTGTCGTCACTTTTCAAATGGAAACGTGGCGTGAGTTATCAACTCAGAACTTATCTTTCCAAAATCAAAAGTTAATTGCTATTCTCAAGAATTGTCCAAAAAACGGCAGCACACTTCTCAAAACCTGACATTCTTGGATAAGAATAGAAATACCTTTGTAAACTGGTGTAAAATAACTAAATAAGAAACGAATATAAATAACACACTTATTTAATTGTTTATTTTAATTATCTATATTAATTATATATATGATTGCTATTAAATTACGTTGAGAATAACATGATATATTAGAAATCAGTAACGGAAAATAATTATTTAAACCCACTTTTGTTAAAGTCATTGTGTAAATATCCTACGTATGTTATGTAAACTTTTGTTCTTAGAGATATATAAACATATTCATGATTTTAATTGATTATAATATGAAAAAAAGGGCCCAATTTTTTTTTAAAAAAAATCCAAAAAAATTTCCCCAGCTAGGGGAACTTTAAAATTTTTTAAAAGATAATTTCGTTACTAAATAAGATGCTTTAATTAGATTAAATAATGGACTATCATAACCGTTGAAGAAATAACTTAAATAACTTAGAAAAATCGTTGCGTCATACATTTTTTATTCGTTTTTCTCATGAATACCAAAAAACCTATATAAAAATAACAATAAAAACGCTACAATTTAAGAGGCGATTTGCATGAAAAACCAACAACCTAACATAAATTTAAAATAGCATTTAACACCGCCAATTAATATACCGAACTTTTAATAACTAACACCACTAATCTTAGGCAACCTCAAAAAATAAAAATAGACTCTCCGAACATGTCTAATCTAATCTAAGGGCCATTATGTATGTATGTGTACCTAACCAATCTAACACTCAATCGAAGATTATTTTGTAAATAGTCAAACCTTTTGGGTTATTAACCAATACCCTCCTTGTAGAAAAACAACTATTTACCAAAATAAAGACCTGGGACATACCACAGTTTGATAATTCAATTATTACAAGTTCGATAGTTTAACTTACAACTACAAAAAACTCACGAAAAACAAGCCAGTTTCATGATAAACCATCGGGTTGAAGGCGCGGAAGTGGAATTGAACCACTTTGACGTAGTCAACTACAGTTTGAGGCCTCGCGCCAAACAGGCCGCTGGTGGTCATCTGGGCAATTATTAGACAACTCAATCTATTTATAACTATGAATATGATTAGATATGAAGTTAGTGATATAGCTATTGCAAAGTAATTAAATAGTCTCATTTTAGTATATACAGGTATATACGTGCTTATTTCAACCAGTTGCCAGCAGCTTCTATTACAACATAAAACAGGATTATAAAAAACATTACGGAATAAATAACTTGGATGCACAATGACACAGATCAGAAGAAAATTGGCCTTGGTTGGGGCATCCTCGATATTCTGACGAGCGTTTGAAGCCATTGGAGATATTGTAAAAAAAACCAAAAAAAAATTAAATTCATATATAATAAAATGTGCGTTGTGGAAATGTAATACAAATTAAAAATACCCAAAGATTTTGTAACACAGATTGTCGAGGGACACTCCTCCTGCGCTGCGAGGACGACCCCTCCTGCCGCTGACTGCCAAGTGCACTACTTGGTGTTGATTGAAGACGTGTTGACTACCTTTTAACTGCCAAAATCCTCTGAAATATAACCTATATATATATAATTGTAATGCGCTATCACTTACATTTATTGCATAATAACTCAAAAAAAGACATAAGTCACACACTATTAGAAATTAACCCTAATGCATATACGCCTTTATTTACAGTATGGCTGTTACAAATGTACAGTATGCATTATCTAGAAAAAAAACTAGAAGGTTATGAAGTAAAACGGATCAAATAGAATCAGCACCCCCCAAATTTAGTTCAAACAGCTATTTTGTGCCTGCCTCCAATTCTTTGAAACCAGTGTAATACAGTTCAAATGTAAAAAAAAAAGTAATAATTTAAAAAAATCTAAGATTTAACCTCTTTCCCTCTGGGGGGGGGAAAAAAACCCCTCCGCCTGTCCGGGGCTGTGATTACCGACAATAGGCCACTCCATCCCCAAAATTACTTTACTTTTAGTTGTGTGTTTTTATTCTCTGAAAATGTGAACTTGAAACTATATTTTCTCTCTTGTCTTGTCTGTTCTGCCTGTTGGTCTCTTCCTCTGTCTGCTCTGTCTCTCTCTGTGCTGTCTGTTCTGTCTGTCTGTCTGTCTCTCTCTCTCTCTCCTCTCTCTCCTCTCTCTCCTCTCTCTCTCTCTCTCTCCTCTCTCTCCTCATTTATGCGTGGGACGTTTGTTTTGTTTGTTTTTTGTTTTTTTTGTTTTGTTGCTGTGGCAGGATATACATGCGGGGAAAGAGAGTGTTAAACTAAGAAACCTTATAAGGGCTCTCAGTGAGAAAGTTAAGGACGTGAATTATGGGTTTTGTTATTAAAAAAAAGGAACGTGGGTTTATTGGAATCACCTCCGAGGCAAGGGTGAAGCTTGCTTCCTACAATATTTCTGCCCAAAGGATAACTACACTTTTTTTAGGGCATACCACCATCTCCCAACATCTGTCTTCACAGTGACCAATCTTTCTTTTAAGAAAGACTCACTCCCATATAGGAAGATTTCCGACTGTCGACTTTTTTCATTTTTTTACTCTTTTTTTTCACACAATGTCAGTATCTAGATCTTCATAATGAAGAGAGTTACTTCCTAGCTTCATTTTAAATAGAGAGAGAGAGAGAGAGAGAAGAGAGAGAAGATGAGGATGAGATTTGCGAGAGAAGTATGAGTCAAATCAAAGAAAAATGCTATGGACAGACCAAATTACTTTGACTTAAACGATTTCATATTTGTTTCTAAATAAAAAAAATGAAGACCCTCCGTAAACCTCTCCTTAATTCTACTATATTCCTTTTCTTTTAAGTTTAGTTTTGTATAAACAAAATACAATAGAGAAATGACGAAAAGGCTGCATCCTCCCATCTCGAAGGCAAATTCGGAATCTGTAAGAATTTCAGAGTAATCTTACTGCTATAGCCGCTAAGGTTTATTATGGTCCTTCTTCTCAATCGCGATTGGGGCGGGACAATCATTATAGGTGCTAGGGCTTGACATGACCAGCCGATTGATCGTATGTAGTCTCCGACCGCCCGTCTATTCCAAGGTAAAGTTTCAAAGAGGTGTTTTGCAAGTCATTGACTGCTCAAACACAGGGTCCGTCCCTTAAGCATCATGGGTCGTCCACTCATGATCAAACAGGTGCCCCATTAGGTTATTTACTCCTCCCCCTATCAGGGTGCAGTGGCTATTCTACAAACCCCAATCGATAAGGCTTCTCTCCTTTAGCTTCCAGTCTATTCTCCATACAGTATAAAGTAGAAAATCGGATTTAAATGTGCCCCATAGCTGGACCCAAAATGCCGTAAATTTGGCTAATAAAGAATGATATATTATATAAGAATAGATTAAAAAACCTCTTAGATTGTGCTATCATTTTTTGAGGGGTGGAACGAATTCATAATGTCACATTATAAAAATCCAAACAAACCACTTCATGTTACTAGATACAATCCCAGAAAGTCCGATAAAGCTGCATTTTAAAATATAATACACCTATTACCACCGTTAACCATTCCAAAGTAGACTTAATGGGACATGATTATTTAGAGATTATTCCTACAGCAATAAAATTAGTTTTAAAACATGAGTCATATCGTATTTCTGTTCTTGGTGCGTCGTATTCTGTTCACTTTCATAATTAACCCTATTAGTATGACCATTATTTTAGGCGTCATTCATTTTAGGTTGGGGGTTTGGAAACGTTTTGTGTTGCTGATTTATTAAGCAACCAATTAGTATAGATTGATGGATGGTCTGAATTTGTTTAATAAACATTCAGAACACATAATTCATATATTACATATAATATATATATATTATATATATATATATAGTATTGTGTGTGTGTGTGTGTGTGCTGTGCTTGTGTGTATAGAATATATATATATAATATATTAAAGTAAAATTTAACAAAGTTTATTATACAGGGGACAATATAGAAAATAATCGTTTCAAATGCCTTAAAAATTAATATAAGATTCATCCATTCGCATCTAGAATTTAGGAGTTTAGACACTGCTAAGCTTTCTGAAATAGACTATAATGCAAAAACTTATCTTTATGTTAATATTTACCTAAATTCTGCTGACTCTAAACAATCAGAGCACACATTGAGCTCTGCAAACTGCGACAGATTTTTTAAAACTACATGCGTAAGCCAAAATATTACTTCCCCGGAATTTTGGATTATATATATATATATATAATATATAATATAATAATAATAGTGTGTGTGTGTGTGTGGTGTGTGTGATGTGGTGTGAAATAAAGAAGGAACAACGGTATGTAGATATAAATAAAAATTGAAAAACACTGGTATTAAAATGAGATAAGATGATAAATATTATGGCCGACTTGCAAAGCCCTTGAAGAATCAATTAATAGATCAAGCACTAGCAGCCCGGCATAAACCCTCAACTTAAATCATTAAACCTGCGTGTTTTTTCAATTTTTTATAACTACAATATACTAATAGCTTAATCATCAAGATAATATATAATCACCTATATATATTCATAATAAATATATATATAATTATTCTGATACGATCTTCTCTCTCTTTTCTCCTATTTGTTCTTCCTCGAATCAGAATCTCCCTCCGCTCGGTAATCTCGAAACTCACACTCTTCCCCCAATCAAAACCTAAACTGGAACCATGCCATATCATCCGTCCCCCACCCAACTCCAAAACTCTCCCTTAAATTTTTTGGTCACGAGTTCTTTTTTAAAGAAATATCACTGCATTGTATCAAAAGTCTATCATAACAATATAATCTCTAACTGACAAAGCTGCTTAATCATGTTTTAGTGAATATCAACATAAACTAGATCTGAAGCTCGCCTGTACCTAAAATTTTAGTCACAACAACAAAGCAAAAAAGGACGACTGACAGATCGTAACTTGAAAATCGCTAATTAGGCACTTCGCATCAATTTACTGTATTAGTGTTTAAATCCATTTAACAAATCATCTGTAATAATAAGTTTTTAAACCTATATAATTGTTTTGTAACCATATATTGTTTTTTTAAACCTATAACTTGTTTTAACAGATTCAGTGCCGCGTCGGCGCCGAAGCCACTGGACATATCACTTAGCTGGAAAACAATAAATTACAATTCTGGGCTTGGTGAATCAACACCAACCAGTCTAGAACGTCAGAGACTTCCTTCGACCAGAGTGTCACCAAGTTGTCCTGATCCGATTCATCAACCACAGGCTTGCATCTCTAATATACTGAATAATATGGACGTGGAATGGCTGGACACAACTTAGAGCAATCAAAGCCGAATTTCTGGAACATTCCACAACGATATCTATTATAACAATTCCTAGATAAAAGCAGTTGGGGCTGGCAGTTATTTTGCCGAGGGCAGTTACCCTAGACTCTGACCGGACGCCAGGCGTGAAGCGACGCACGTGTTAATGGCTTCATCGACATCGGTGCTTACAAAGAGGTCTGTATGACAATAAAACTGCATCTCTAATGAACTCCACCCAATCCACCTGCTCGAGAGCGTGTATTCTTTTACCATTATCCCACGGTTCCACTCGAGACAGAAGTGTAGTAAGTTTTAGAGTCTTAATCTCTGGTTCAATAATATATGTTTGAAAAGTATTGATACAAATAGTATACTGTAGAAACCATCAATGGCCAAAGTATGAAACATTAATTGTTTACAAGGATTCCATGTTATAATTGCGATATGTTATAAATACTAAGTAATACATGATTACATTATAACATAAAGGAATATTTAGTATCATTCGTGTTATTCGGACTATGTCCTCAATCTTCATTTATCTTCATTGGACATATGGCCTAGTGGGATAATGGACTGAGGGTTAAGGACAGTTCTAATGACAGATCCTAGATTGCAGGCAAATTCCTGACAAGGCGAGCAGTAAACAAGAATAATACTTAACACAGCTTGAATGTACTCCGACTCGTAACTCGCGAGCGGGATGGTAGCTAGATGTGATACATATACCCCCGGGACTGAATAATGGTTGGTTCAAAGTTCCATGAGGCTCCTGATTGCGAAAGAAGGTTCCCGATTACTGACAAGAAAGTTCCCGCAGTCCGAAAAAAGATTCCAATCGGACAAGAATACCTGAAGGAAGGCCAGAGCAATCGGCCGGAAGACTGTATCAGATCTAGCTATATGAAGATGAGAACAATAGTCCGAATAACACAGTATAATATCAAGCCTATCTCAAACCGTCAGAGAAATAGCATAAGAATATGTTTCGATGCTGAGAGATACTTTTTTACCGAAGAATGTGTCTATAATATATATGAATATAAACTCGCCCAGAGAGATATATATATTACCAACTCCTCCGCGACGAGCAGGATACGACACAAGGTCAATTTCTTAGCGGAGTTCAACAGGTTTGAATTCAGAGTTTCCTTCTCCTAGGCGGTTACCTAGCCATTGTTAAAGAACCCAGTCTGCGCCCTGCTATTTAGCCCATAGCTGAATGGGTGAGAGTAGGATTCATACCTTTCCCCAAGGGTATTAGCGCTAATGTAATGGGCAATTAACAGTCCAGGATTTGAACTCGTTGCGACGAGGTCATTTCCATGACTTTTAGACTTGCTTACACCACGCGCGTCGCTATGCCCAGAGGAGATAAAATTCTGGCCTTCGATTAGACATATTTTCGTGTAAGTTTAAGTCGTGATGTGAGATGCGTGTTCTGTAGAGTTCGATACGAGAATACTATATATCATCCTGAAAGAGATATATTGGGAGGGGACATCGCTATTATGTCGTCTATATATAATAATATATATATCTTAGAACAGAATGTGATGGCAAGATTCTGAAAATAGGTGGACGGATAATGAAACAGATCTAAATTTTGACCTCTTCAAGTTTGGTTCTTTGTTTTGTTCGGTGGACGGCTGAAACGTGTCATGTGTCAGTGTATATAGAGTGGGTATGTCGAAGGGCACCTAGAAACTATTAATCAGAACGTTTTTAAACGTTCAAATGTCATCTTGTTCCTTTTTCTGTTTGGTCTTTTATTTCGTGGCTTTCAGTCGAAAGCAAAATAAACGTGATAGGAATTTCTGTGTTCGCGTTTAAAGTCGAGGCGAGAAGCTTTTACCGCGAATAGTTTAATTATTAGATTATACATGCAAGAGTTTTCATAAAAAAGTTTTTAAACGGTATTCAGTCTCAGTTTTCCAATAGGGTTTATGAAGATCCACACACACACACACACACAACACACACACATTACATACACACACACACAACACACACACACAACACGGACGAGCGCCACGTTATCATATGTGTTGCAGAAGCAGCGGGTGAGGAATCTTAGTGTTTTGGTTGACGGTTAGAGTACATCTGGTACTGAGTGAGCTCCAATTCTGGAGGTCGGGAGAGTGTGAGTACTTTTTCGTTGCCATTACTCTCCAATAGACTCTGATCCGAGAGGTAGTACCTGTTAGGGTCCCATGTGTGGAAAATGAATAGAAAAGGAGCTTGAAAAATCTGTTTAAGAAAGAGTTGTTTTTTTAATTGAATACTCAACAGGAATGAATAAAACAACGTCTTGGCATGAAATAACCCAAAGGTTGAAATGCCGTTAAAATCCAACCAACCAAACGAACACACGCATATATATATATATATATATATATATATATATATATATGTGTGTGTGTGTGTGTGTGTGTGTGTGTGTGTGTTTGTTTGTGGTGTCTGTAGAGCGCGCGTGTATGTGGCGATGTGTTCCGCGTGTGCTGTGTTTGGTTTGGTTGGTTTGTTTGACGGCATACCAACCTCAGTGGTCATTTAATGCGACAAAGTTTTGAAAAAAGTCATTCTTAAATGGATACTCATTTTTTTTATAAGCCATTTTTCATTTAACCCATAGATGGGACTGTCGTGTCTGTGTGTGTCTCTTTTAACCAAAATTACTAGGATGTCCCAACCTATTGCCCCTTATGGCAACGCTCGAACCCTGTTTTATGATTAATGGGTGCTGTTAGGTCCCATCTATGGGTTAGATAGAAAAAAATGTGTTTATAAAAACACTTGAGTATCCATTAAGAACATGAATTCATTTCAAAACTTTGTCGGCATTAAATGACCCACTGAGGTTGATATGTCGTAAAACAAAAACAAACCAAATCAGCAAAGTACTGGTTTTTCATACAACTAAAATGTTACCAACGAACTTGTTTCCAAACCGACAAAAATAGCGAGGGGAAACAACTTTGAACATAGAAACCATAGGCCGTCCACAACAATATAACTAATGATCTCAATACTAACCTATTTACTTTACGCCATATCGACCTATCTTTGTCAATATTAACTATTTATCTATCTATCTATCGTCTATCTATTTTATCTATCTATGTCAGCTGCCATGTGTTCGCCTAAGGACTTAGGGCTGACGGACCGCAGACGGCATCACGTTGAAGCCTGATTGTCATCGATCTTTTTTGTTGTTTGTTTTTTTGTTTCGTTTTAGAAAGGAAAAATATGAACACGTTCTGTTCTTGCTCTCAGGGGTCGATGCTAAAAATCGTTGTCCGAACATTTCAAGTAAAATCATTTGCTGGTCAATGGAACGGAAATCGTTGACGTGATATTCTCAGAGGGTGCCACCCTGTATAAAAATATAAGAGATAATCACTCGAATTTTCACACCACACACACACACACACACACACACACACACACACCAATCATCACTGTATGTACACTAGGGGGCTTATGGAACATAACATTATTATTAAACAACCATACAAACAATAGTTTCCGGAAATATATTTAATTTGTATGTAAGCGGTATTTACTGAATCTCCCCCCCTCTCTCCTCTTCATATATATAATAATATATATAATATGAAATTTAATATTTTGAAAAAACGAAATGATGTTATGTAATTGCCTGACAGAATCTGTTTCGACCAATCGATAAACTGGTCTTCATCACGAGCAACATAGACGGGGGAAAAGAAAGATTGCTCGTGATGAAGACCAGTTTATCGATTGTCGAAACAGATGTTCTGTCAGCAATACATAACATCATTTTTTTTTCAAAATATAAATTCATACTGTCGGATTAATTTCATCCTATTTCATAATATAATATATATAATATATTAATAAGTCATCCACAGACACGTTTCGGCGTTTCACGCCTCTCAGTGATGGCTAACACAACTACCTTAGGCTAGGGGCGAACTCAGAGGACGCATGGTGTCCGATATCTTATCCCTCGCCACTGACAGCTGATGCGTGACTTGTGTTTTTAACTATATTAAGTACATAGGAATGTATATGTATTTTACGGTCACTGAGAGATCAAATTCCGGAGAAATGATCATTTCTTATTAGTTAGTAGTGGAGAGTTAATCTAAATTCCCAATAGAGAGCTCATTACCAAATTATGATATTATATATATATATTATATATATATAATATATTATATATATATAAGGATATCTACTGAGTCGACGAAACTAATAGTAGGTTCGTCTGACTTCAGTAGATATCCTTATTACTTGGTTCTACTTAGGTGTATCGAGCACTTTTTACAAATTAGCTTCTCCTAGTGGTTATATGAATATATATATATCTATATACATATTATATACATATAAATTTTTTTTTCTTTTGGCCAAATACTATACCAATAGATTATTTTTTGTTGGTACGAATATCTTGGTCTTTTCTTTTTCAAAAATTTTTTTCTTCCTGGTTGATGTTGGTAGTATATTTTTACAATCAAACTCTCTGCCGGTTTTTTCTCTCCGCAAGGATCTACCAACACGCTTGGTATATTAAATATATATAATATATATATAATATATATATTATATATATATATATGGCGGGATGGCAACCTGGGATCAAGACTATTAACTTGTAAAGATCCAGGACCGAAGCCACTGGACCCCCGGCATTAGCCGGATCTATTCAATGTAGAACATACCAATATCATTAAACATTTTTCAAAACTTTGCTTGAATGGTAAGATATTTTGAGTTATGATTTAGCCTGTTTACCTCCACTAATTTATTCTCTGCAGCATTTTATATACTGGTAAAATATTCATCTTTCATCACTAGTCAATAATCTGACAAAAATGATAAGATACATTTATGAGATCACATAGAATTGCAGATATCCATTCTTGCATTATAGTTGGTTTCTATCAAATCATGAAGAATTCATTTACCAAGTTTAGATACATTTTTAAATTGTTGCAAGGTAATGGCTAACCATTAAATGGCATGAATTCAGTTTTTGAGCCAATTCTTTAAATGTGACAGAATTATTTCATGTTCAGATAAAAGTAGGTCATCATTAAACTCAACACAATGCCCTGTTTTTGGCACATCTCTTAAACTGGAATTATCTTTTCTAAATCTTTAAAATCATCTTCCGAAAATTCATTCATTCAAAGAATCTCTTCAATAAACACCATTACAATTTTGGGTTGTTTCAGCAGTTTTATTGCCTTTTCTAGATTCATACACATAGACAACCAGCATCATGCTATTACAATGCAATTTACTCATTTAAAACTATACACAGATATACTAGCATGTATTACTATCATTTAGGTATTTTCAAACAGAAAATATATCATTTCAGACATTACTTTTCAGATGACCTAATAGATAGCATTTCATCTTCTATTTAGCGTATTTTCCAACATATAAGATGCACATTTAACTTTAAAACAATTATATGACAATGACACTCACTATCCTATTTACTAGTATTATGACTATAGTGTTATCTACTAAAGTTTGAAATTGATAACTATGGAGTTGCAGTGAGCAGCATCATTTCAAGTTCAGATAAACTCATGACATTATTAAATCCAACCTGTTTTTGGTACATCTCTTAAATTGAAATCATCCTTTAATAAGCCTTGAAAAATCATCTTCAGAAGTTACTTTACAAGAGAGTTAATTAAAACATACATATACATGCATGAAAAAGTGAATGGAAGTGAATCCGACAGTATGAAATAAATATTTTTAGAAAGAACAAACACATTCGACAGTATGAAATAAATATTCGACAGTATGAAATAATCAAACAGTATGAAATAAATATTTTTAGAAAAAAAAACACATTCTGTCAGCGAATTATAACATCATGTGTTTGTTTTGTCTAAAAATATTTATTTTATATACATGCATGTCGGTACTACAAGTATAATTATAAAACAGGGACGAATGTAATATATTCTTGTGAATGCTCTAATCCTTAGCAATAAACGTACTAAATATACATGTTTGTTGTTTGTTTATTGATTTTAACGGCATATCTACCCGTCTGGGGTTATGTTATGCCAAACGGTTAGGAAGTAATACATATCGTGTATTTATATTTATACGTTTTAGTAATTGGTTTTAACAATGTGTTAGCACCATTGGGGTGTTGTAAGTTGTTGATTAGTTTCATGTCTATATTCTATGGTATAATTTTATTTCTCTCAAAAAGGAGAGAAGATCATTCATATTGTTTGCTTTAAAATAACGGTTTCTGAGCAAAAAACCTGTATTCCATGAATAAGTATGTAACTGTCAAAGGTGTTTGACATGTTCCACATTGTGGTTGTTGTTCTTGTTTGAATATATAGGAGTGCGTTAGTCTTGTATGACCAATGCGTAATCGGGACACAATTACTTGTTCCTTTTTAGACTTCCTTAAAGTTGTCTCCAGCCTCCCAAAGTGGGTTTGATTAGGAAGAGTTTATCGTGGATGTTGTTATTCCAGTGCTGTTGCTATTTTGTATGAAGGAATCTATTAATTTTAGGTTTCAAGTCAGTATATGGAATCTTGAACTTGACGGGGATCAAATCTAGAGCCGATTTAGATGCAGAGTCAGCTCTTTCATTCCCACTCACTCCTATATGGCTTGGGATCCAGCATAAATATACAGTCTTTCTAGGCAATATTGGCAGTCACTTTTTTCGTCTATAAAATAATGGATAAAACCAAAAACAGAAATCAACAGCAAATTTCATAACTAAAGTAAGATAAAGTCGGCGGGGTGGCCTAAAGTCGGTATCAGCCAGACAGCGAGGGAGTCTATCCCCTTTTCACTAGCGCTAGACCAAGGAGATTATTTTAGCATCTGAGATGAAGCGCCACACCTACCATCAGCTCCTCGTTTTAACGCACATATGACTGTGCTACTCATACGCTGAGTTGGCGAGGTCTGGTATCGAACCTAGAACCATGTGATTCCTATATTGACACTCTACCGACTGAGCTAAACCGGCGCACTTAAACATTCATAATTAAGCATACAATATATCAATGAGTATGCATATACTGGATTACTTCACGGACATCAATCGCTTTCACTGATTATGAAGCGAAACCAAGAACCAAACGAATATGACATGTATTTACTAACCCCATCCGTTCGAGCGGGATGTGATATCTTTAAAATGAATGAAACAGAAAACGGTTTAACTCAGTCGATAGAGCATCCACCAAGGAACTACAAGGTTCCGGGTTCAATACCGGCCGTCGAAAATTCAGCACATGAATAGCACAGCTTGAATCTGTGCGGTAATGTGGGGGTGGGGAGCTGATGATAGATGTGGGGCTTCACTTCAGATACAAAACCAACAACCCTGGTCTAGCGCTAGTGAAAAGGGGATAGACTCCCTTGCTGTCCGGATGATACCAACAATAGGCGACTCCACCAACTTTACTATATATATATATAATATATATATATATATATA
>CM042142.1:100950117-100952617 GCA_023376005.1 Doryteuthis pealeii
TTAAATATTATGAATGGCGGGAAACGCACTCTCATTATCACAATTGTGAGTATGATATATAGTTTCAACATACACTATTTCTCATTCACTAGAAGTGAGGTGTTATAGGATATTATGAAATAGTCTTTCCTGTCTCAGGAAAGGGAAGAGGAATAAAATGTTTTGTAAAAGGACAGCTGCAATGGCACAGTTAATCGGGAAAGGAATTAAAGAAGAAGAAGAAGAAGAAGAAGAAGAAGAAGAAGAAGAAGAAGAAGAAGAAGAAGAAGAAGAGATAAGGATAGCCTGAAAGAACGTGGGGTGATAATGTGACCGTAGAAAGAAAGAAAGAAAGAAAGAAAGAACAAAAATAATAAGAACAAGAAAGAAAGAAAGATAATAAAGAAGAAGAAAAAGAAGAAGAACAACAATAACAACAAAACAAGAAAGAGAGAAAGAAAGAAAGAAAGAAAGAAAAAAGAACAACAAAAACAATAAAGAAAGAAAGAACGAAAGAACGAACAAGACATATGTATGGGGAAGAATGTCCTAAAATGACATGGACTGGCAAAATAGCTGTCCAAATAAGGAAAGAAAGAAAGAAAGGCAATACAGAAGAAAGAAGAAGAAGAAGAGAAGAACAAGAAGAAGAAGAAGAACAAACAACAACAAAGCAGCCACAGAAAGAAAGAAAGAAAGAAAGAAAAAAATCATGTTTAAGAGAGGAATGGCTTAAGAGGATATTGAGTGGTAAAATGGCCTTAAAATGAATGAAAAGAAAAGAAAGAAAGAAAGAAAGAAAGAAAGAAAGACAAAGAACAACAAAAACAAGAGAGAAAGAAAGAACGAAGGAACGAACAAGACATATGTATGAGGAAGAATGTCCTAAAATGACATGGACTGGCAAAATAGCTGTCCAAATAAGGAAAGAAAGAAAGAAAGGCAATACAGAAGAAGAAGAAGAAGAACAAGAAGAACAAGAAGAACAAGAAGAACAAGAAGAAGAAGAAGAACAACAACAACAACAGTAGCAGCCACAGAAAGAAAGAAAGAAAGAAAGAAAAAAATCATGTTAAGAGAGGAATGGCTTAAGAGGATATTGAGTGGTAAAATGGCCTTAAAATGAATGAAAGAAAGAAAGAAAGAAAGAAAGAAAGACAAAAGAACAACAAAAACAAGAGAGAAAGAAAGAACGAAGGAACGAACAAGACATATGTATGAGGAAGAATGTCCTAAAATGACATGGACTGGCAAAATAGCTGTACAAATAAGGAAAGAAAGAAAAAAGGCAATACAGAAGAACAAGAACAAGAACAAGAAGAACAAGAACAAGAACAGGAAGAAGAAGAACAAGAAGAAGAAGAAGAAGAACAAGAACAACACGAAGAAGAAGAAGAACAACAACAGTAGCAGCTGCAGCAACAGCAGCAGCAACACAGAAAGAAAGAAAGAAAGAAAGAAAGAAAGAAAGAAAAAAATCATGTTAAGAGAGGAATGGCTTAAGAGGATGTTGAGTGGTAAAATGACCGTAAAATGAAAGAAAGAAAGAAAGAAAGAAAGAAAGAAAGAAAGAAAGAAAGAGACACCGAGTAAGAGTTAGTTATTAATATGAAGTGCGTTCATGGTTATAGTCGTGTATTCCTGATCGGCGTTAGAATTCCATTAGAATATCAGACAAAAAATCTGAATTTTAAATGTCATTTTTTAATGTATGAAATCATCTCTTACTGCCAGGAAAAATAATGTGTACCAACCTTTGAACGGCTTCTGTCGCACTGAGGGTGGGCTGTAAGGTGTATAAATAGTCAAATGTCTTATTTCTGCCTAGTATGAAAGATAGCTCATTATTTTTTGATGCGACACGTTAGCTTATTTCAACTAGTATCTTGGATAACAATATATGAATGATATTACGTGCTCGTGGAGTTATATGGATTTGTGACCTTGGATTTATGATATATATATATTTACCAACCCCTCCGCACGAGTAGGATGTGACACAAGGTCAATTTCTTAAGTGGAGTTTGACAGGTTTGAATTCAGAGTTTTCCATGCCCTAGATCGGTTGCCTAACGAAGGTTATAACTCAGTCGGTAGAGAGTTCGGCTAGAAACCACAAGGTTCCTAGTTCGATACCCGCCATCGCCAACTCAGCGTATGAATAGCACAGGGATCTCTGCGGTAAAGTAAGGAGCTGATGGTAGGTGTGGCGCTCAACCTCAGACGCTAACTTAATCTCCTTGGTCTAGCGCTAGTGAAAAGGGGATAGGCTCCCTCGCTGCATGGCTTATACCGACATTAGGCCGCCACGACGACTTTACTTTTACTTTTATATATATATATATATATATATATATATATATATATATATATATAGTATGAACAAAAATTATTATTAAGACAATCAGGAATATTTCTTGTTTGTTGTTTAATTTCAACTAGTTTCGACCTTCGGTCATCTTCAGGAGAAAATTTCTTATTTGAAGAAATTGTTGATACATTATTAGAAAGGGAGCATTAT
>CM042142.1:100957617-100967617 GCA_023376005.1 Doryteuthis pealeii
ATGAATAAGTGTTTAACTGTCAAAGGTGTTTGACATGTTCCACATTGTGGTTGTTGTTCTTGTTTGAGTATATAGGAGTGCATTAGTCTTGTATGACCAATGCGAAATCGGGACACAATGACTTGTCCCTTTAATTCTTTTATTTAGCTTTAAATTATTTCCTCTCTTTTATGCGTCTACATTCTCCTTCTTTCTTTCCTTTTCTTTCTTCTTTTATTCAACTCTAAAATGTTCCCTCTCTGTTATCCTTTTTTTATTCACCTTGGTTTCTTTCTATTCTTTTTAATTTTATTCCACTTCTTCTCTCTATGTTATCCTTCTAATTGTTCTCCCCAGTTCCTTCCTTTTCTATCTTTTTTGTTATTCATCTTTAAATGTTATTCTTTTATTTATTCTCCTTGTTTCCTTCCCATTCTTCTCACTTTTATTCAAATTTAAACTATTCTTTTCAGCAAAATGTCGTCATTTTCTCGTTCAATTCTTTTTCTTCGCTGTGTATTATATTTCATTTGTTACTTTGTTTTATTTCAAACAGACTCTGAAAGGATTTCTCAAACAATGACACAATTCCCTACGACCTCAAGACAAATTCAGAGAAAAAAACCCGTGTTCATTGTAAGCGAAACGCTTCTGCTAAAGTCATATAAACAGGATTTCGGGAGCAAAATAGCCTGGCCCGTTTTGTTCTTAACGAGTTATTTAAACAAACATTGTCGTCTTATTTTTATTGTTATACAAACCAAGACTTAGACACACCAAACGAATATTCATTCCTGAAAGACTTCTGGATAAGAATTGTTCTACACATATCGTATTCTGTTATAATACAATCAAACTGTACCAACGGCATGATTACTTAAAGATGACCGGCAGTAGAACTGTATTAAGGAAGTTTATTAGCCTAAATAATCGATTTAGAAATGTTTCGTCATTTCCTGGCGTAACAGTCATGTCAGTTTGCTTTTTATTTAGTATTATCTGCGTTATTCGGACTATTGTCCTCATCTTCATTGTTATCTGTACAACGTTTCGGCCGATATGCCCTTCGGCCTTCTTCAGGTATTTCTTGCCGGACTCGGTAATCTTCTCGGACTCGGGAACCTTCTTTTCGGACTTCGGGAACCTTCGTTTTGAACTCGAGAATTTTCTTGTCGTAATCGGGAACCTTCTTGTCGTAATCTGGAACCATCACGAAACTTTCAACCTAACCCTTTATTCTGTCCACGGTGGTATCTTGTTCTCATTCCACTAACCATAGCTGGGGTAGGGGTGTTAAGCTGTGTTAATTATTATTCTATGTTAGTGCTGTCCTTGATCAGGATTGAACCTGCAATCTAGAGATAAATGTCACTTAGAACTGTCTTAACTTAACTACCTTATTCACTAGGCCATGTGTCCAATTGGACATTCAGAGAAATAGCTTTTTATTTAGTTAAGCATACTACGATAGAAATAAAGAATTATACGTAATTTCGCTATAACATATATTTATTATTGTCACACTGCTTTTTGCGCATGCGTGCTTATAAGTGGCACTGTTGTGGACACGTGATCGAGTTGGAGCCTGATTTTGCCATTTTTGCTTGCTCTCATCACAGTGTAAATTAGGCCGCTCCACACGCAGTATGCACCAAGGAATTGACCCAATTTCTCTGGATGGAAGAGTTGTCGGGAACCGAAATTCATCGGAAGCTTTTAATCAATATACGGATATAGTGTACTTCTACGTAAAAGTGTGTATGAGTGGATAGAGGAGTGGCCGTACCTGTTAGGATCCCATCGATTGATTAAATAGATTTGTCTTAAAATAATATTCTGATATTGTTATGCTGTAAAACAAAACAACCAGATGGAAAGTGATGTTTTTTTCAAGACAAATTTGGTAATTAATTAACTATTAAAACATTTTTAAAAAATCACCACTCCCCAGCTGAGGGATGGGGGATTGTCTTGTCTCCTGAAAATTCAATATGGCCGACTTTTAAGATATGAATAATTAATGTCATTATAATTGTAAATCCTTTATGTTAAGAATTGTTTACTAATAATTATCATAAGTTACTTGAAACCATACGACTATTATTAGAGAGAAATGATTATTTGAAACCATACAATTATTCGATAGGAATATTCGAAACCACACAACTGTGCGTGAAATATTTGCATTAAATGAGAATACTTGATATCATATAACTCTGTGCAAAAAAAACTTTTACGAAACAAGTATACAAAAATGTAAATATAGATGTACAATGAACGAAATTACATAACATCTAGGCATAAAATGGCCCTGGACAGATTGAAACACCGTTAAAATCCATCAATCAATCAAATAATTGAATACATATGTGGGTAATAGATAACTTTCTTAAATACAAAGCAATCTACTAATATGCAGTATCGTCCATAGATAAGTGACCTTTTTATAAAAAAACTTGTCTTCTAAGATACCAGAACTTGAGTAATTGTACGAACACATAATACATTCAAAATTTGCCTTATTACCTATTATTTATTATCAAATTCTACGACAGGGAAACTCTGTTGTGAAAATTAAAATTGTATAAACATTTATAAGGAAATCACTAATTTTTCGATATATTTTTAGTGTCGTAGTGTTTGGTAGGTTGACCAAAGGACGAGAAAATTAATGACCATGCACAAGGCTCTCCACCCTAGAGATGATAGAGATATATTATATGTGTCAAGAAAGGAAGGGGGAAGAGGTCTTGCCAACATAGAGGAACGCGTAGAAACCACAATCCAACAACTTGAAGATTACACAAGAAAGAGCAAAGACAAACTACTTATGGCGGCCAACAATAGTAGAAGTGACAGATGGACAAACAGAAAAACAACAAAGACTAGAAAACAAAAATGGGAAGAAAAACAATTATATGGACGCTTCAAAGAACAAATAGAAGAGGTTGCACATAAAAATACTTGGATATGGTTAAGAAGGGGAAACCTCAAAGGAGAAACAGAATCATTAATAATTGCTGCACAAAATAATGCCATAAGGACAAACTATATCAAAGCGAAAATTGATAAGACCCAACAAAATAGTAAATGTAGACTTTGTGGTAATAGAGATGAGACTGTAAACCATATATTCTGCGAATGTAACAAACTAGCACAACGAGAATACAAAACTAGACACGACTGGGTTGGGAAGGTGATCCACTGGGAATTATGCAAACAATTTAATTTTGACCATACAACAAAATGGCATATGCATAAACCAGAATCTGTTCTTACGAACGAAACACATAAAATTCTCTGGGACTTTGAAATAAAAACGGATCACCTTATCCCAACAAGAAGACCAGACCTAGTGTTGATAAACAAAAAAGAAAGAACTTGTCAACTGGTGGATTTTGTAGTGCCAGCAGATTACAGGGTGAAGCTAAAGGAAAATGAAAAAATGGACAAATATCTGAACCCTGAAAAAGCTATGGAATATGAAAGTGAAAGTGATACCAATTGTAGTTGGTGCACTTGGAACAGTCCCAAAAGGATTGGAAAAGGGTCTGGAAAGTTTGGGAATCAGAGGAAGAATTGAAACCATTCAGAACACTGCACTGCTGCAATCTGCCAGACTACTCAGAAGAGTCCTGGATACCTGAGGAGACTTGCTGTCACTCAGACTCCAGTGAAAGACCATCAGCTAATGCTGATGTGAAAACTCAAAAGGAGTAAATAATAATAATAATAATAATAATAATAATAATAATAAGAGAACTGAGAAAACTGTGGAACATGAAGGTTAAGGTCGTACCCTCCAAATAACAGCACTGTTGGGATCGGCTAGAATACTCAGAAGAGACCTGCAGACCTGAGGAGACTTGCTGTCACTCAGCCTCCAGTGAACCACCGGCTACGACTGGTGTGAAAACCTCATAATAATAATGATATCCAAGTTCAGTTCGAATAGAAGTAATAAAAATCAGGTATCTTTTGTTTAAAAGAAAATATTTTATAAAATAAATACTAGTTAAATAAATACTAGATGAACGCACGCACGCTCGCACGCACGCTCTCACACACACACACACACACACACAATATATATATATATATATATATATATATATATAAAAGTAATTGGTAATTTGCTTGAAGCATTGTTAAGTATGTTATAAAATAATAAATTCGAAGGCAATACAATGCGTAAAAAATAAAGACAAAAAGATGTTTTATATATAAATGATGTTTTATATATAAACATCTTTTTGTCTTTATTTTTACGCATTGTATTGCCTTCGAATTTATTATTTTATAATATATATATATATATATATATATATATATATATATATATATATATATATATATATATATATATATTATGGACACAAGTGATAATCTAAATTGGAATATTTCTTTTGTGTTATTTATATTCTGGTTGTTCTCAAGTAGTGTTGACTTTAGTTCACCGAGAAAATGTTTTTATGAGGAAACTTTTTTAAGAAAGTTTCTTTTAAATTATTTCTAAGTGTTGATAAAAGAAGCGACAAAAATGAACGAGGATACATAGCATGTCCATTTATTGAATGGAAATCATTATTTGCTATCCAAGTGTCCTCAACTGAACTTTATAAGATCACTGTTATCATAGACCCAAACACTGAGATATCCATTTGGGAGGTATATATTAAACATGAGCTGAGTGTTTCAAATTAGCCGTGACTGCTTGCTTAGCTATTTGTTTGTTTAGGTGTTTATATGTGTCACCCTAAATCTGCCAATTCTATTTCAAGGCGGCGTTTTTTTGAGGATCGTTTAACATGATGTTAAAGCCATTTGGTGTAATTGTTTTGAGATGCTTTATCGATTTATCTCTTCCCGCCGTGATATTGCCCAATGCAATTCTTTAGATTCTTTCAAAGAGTGTTGTTATGAAGCTCATTTAAAAAAATATTATTTTAAGGAGTAATGAAATAAAAATATTCGAATATTTTTCGTGTGGGGATTCCATGAAACAATTCAAAGAAATCTTTAAAAATGATAGCGTTGATTACAAATGATTCCTAAAGACATTTGAAAACTTTATTGAAATATATATATATATATTTGGAGGATATATGCTTAATTGAAGTCATACCTAATTTTTGAAAATTAATTAGTTAATAATTAATGAATTTAGGCGGGCGGACGAAGAATTTGGAATTGGCAAGCTGGTGTCGTGGTGAGAATCTCCGCCTGTCAGCTTGGCAGTCGAGGTTTCGAGATCTCAGAAATACGAAAAAAAATAGGAAATGTCTTAGAGTTTCCTTTTACTTAATTTGATATTCTAATTGTGATTAATCCATTGCTAATGGCTGGTAAACAATTGTCTGAGTTTGAACAAAAGTCAAATTGTGACTACATTAATTGTTGACTGTCACCATGAGATACAAAGAAATTGAATTGTTATCATTCATCAATTGATGTTGTTGAAAACCGGACCAGACGCTGTCAGGCTGGAATTGATGCTAATACATACTCTAACACACACACACACACACACACACACACATATATATATATATATATATATATATATATATATATGTGTGTGTGTCTGTGTGTGTGTGTGTGTGTGTGTTAGAATATCTATTATCAGGATGACTATATATGCTCCCCATCCCCCTGGGGTTGAGAACTTTTGAGGGGATTTCGCAGATGACCACCAACTAAAGCGTAAACGCAACGCTTTCCTATAAAAGGGATGGAGCACTTTATGGCGGCCCTTACATACATACAGATGTGTGTATTAAAACAGTTAATATCCCCTTCGCATTCTCTGTGTAACGATAGCCGAGCGGTTCGACTGATGCTGAATCGATCGTAGTTCTATCCCGGACGTAGGTAGCTCGCAAAATGTCTATCCACACTGAAGAGACTTGATAAGATGAAACACGTGTCTGTGGATCACTATATATATATATATATATATATATATATATATATATATATATATATATATATATAATACTTTTAAAGTTTTTTCCTTAAATTTAATCAATCAGTGTAACATATACTTATCAATCATTTATTTTTCTTATATTTTTATGGCGTTACATTTCGAAACACATTTTAATAAAAGGAATCTACCTTGACACAATAAAATTGTCAATGACATTTGAAACACAGAAAACATTTTTTTAATTATTTCACTAAATCAAGAATATTACATTGAATATTGCATTGACCAAAACAAATAAAAATCTCTAGATTTATTTATGAACACGAGTAATACTATATAAAATGATTACATAGTCAACTTTCTACCAAAAATAGTTTACTACTTTATGAGAATTAAATGTGGTTTTAACTAATGTGGCAAAAAGCACTTCTTATGATACGTTAGGAGGCTCCAGAGAAACCTCAGAACGTAGCTGAATATCTTATTATAATGGAGATTGTGTGTTTTTCTGTCTGTAACCGAAACTATATTACTACTCAAGTCACAATTCCCTTCGTAATTTACATCACATTCTCCATGATTTTATTTATATTTAAACCTCAATTATTAATAAATTGCTTCATCTTTTTATTAGTGTTGTCCATATCTACATACAAATAACATGCCATTGTATTTATATATACAAAATAGTGGTTTACAGTGTGAATGGGAAGACTAATTTGCATATTGATATTAAAAATGTGATTTTATTAATATGTACTTAGTATTATTGATTTCTAATTGTTTGGTTTTATTTTAATGAATATAAGCTCCAATGAATCTTAAATGAAATCCATTAACAGAAAAAATAACTGTCATTTTATTCTTTATTTCCTAATTTAACTAAATAGTTAAATAAGTAAAATTCAGCAATACGGCAGTGATGGAAGAGTGAGTATTTTCTATTATACCCACTCTGTTACATATCTTTTTATCTGCCTTCTTATTAGACTTTCTAATTTAATACAATATTTCATTACATTAAAAATTAAATACTTGCACCCGGAGGGTGCATATATTTGCTAGTATATGTAAGAAAATAGTTTGATAAACATGGCAGCTTGGAGAAGAATTTATTTTTCAATGGAATCTCTCAGTTCAACGATTATTGCTGGTTTTATGCTTTTTGCATGATTTTTATTAAACAGTCAAATAAGCCAGGACGTCAATTTGACCAGTAAGCCATTTTCTTTGTTTATGTTTTTTTCTAAAAAGTACATTTAGTTAGGGAGGGTTATTTCCCTTGGCTCTTCGCTTCCATCATATGATATGACATCCTCCCTTTGCGACAATTGTTTTTGTTTTATTTATGATTTTATTTGTTATTGTTTCAAAATGTATTTATATATGTGTGCATGTGTATATGTATATATATTTACCAATCCCTCCACACGAGCAGGATGTGACACAAGGTCAATTTCTTAAGCGGAGTTCAACAAGTTTGAATTCAAGTTTTCCTTCTCCTAGACCGGTTGCCTAACCAAGGTTAAAGAGCCCAGTCTGCCCGACTATTTACCCATAGCTGGAGGGAGAGTAGAATTCATACCTTTCCCAAGGGTATTAGCGCTAAGTGAAATGCAATTACCACGTCCAGATTTGAACTCGGGGCGACGAGTCCATTTCCCATGACTGTAACCATTACACCACGCGCTTCCTATGTGTATATGTATATATTTAGTTATTATGTTATGAATGTATGGTGTCTTCTAGTTTTTGTACTTTCCTGGTATCTTAGTGACTCTTCCTGATCTTGTTGTTTAGCTTTGCAGATTGTATTGTGTTGTTGGTAATCTTTCTTTTAGTGTGGTTGGGTATTCCATAGGATTTTCTAGTGGAATGTTTGATTCGTTCTCTGCTGTTGACATATTTATGGCCTCCCTTCCTTTTTTAAAATTCTGTGTAGGGTGGTAGAGATGTTAACCGAAAAGTAGGTGGAGATGGTGCTTCCTGTCTTGTTATGCCGGTAATATTTGTGGTATGCCTTGGTTTGAGGTGTTTGGTATACCTTACCTCTGACGTTGATTAGGTATGTTCTTGGTTCCCTCGTGTGGTTGGGTCTATTTAAGACAGTGCCAGGTATCCAGATGCTGCGTACAGTGTCCCTTGCATAAATCGGCTCCATGATGTCCAATATTTCTTTTTCCTGACTGTAATGCCTGTCAGAATTCTGTTTTTTTCTTGGTTTGCTTTAGTTCATTTTTAAAAAATCGTAGGTGAGTCTGATTGCAACTCTTTTCTATACTCTCTTTAACTTCAACTGTATTTTCATATTTCCTGTGAGAATACTGGTCTGCACTTATGCACCTTTGTTGCACAATGTCCAGACCCCAATGTTGTGATGTTCTGTGCTGGACGATTTGAAAAGCACGAGTCAGAGACAGGTTCAGAAGGATTAAAAGAAACGAAAACACAACAAACACAAAGTCTGTTAATAGGACACTGATGGAAAAGAAAGTTATGACACTTGTGCAGTTTGAGGTGGACTATATAAGCTGGCAAGACGTTGTTATGGACTAAGTCGAATTACTGGCTTCACTGGCTAATTTCTCCCTCTGCTGCTACTGTCATTACCACCACCCGACTGCCGACCGAGAACTAACTACACGGGTGGAACAGTCGGTATATTGTGTGTTTTTCTGTCTGTAACCATTTTATTTTTATTTAAACTGACATACTAATAACATACAAAATAGCGGTTTACAGTGTGAATGGAAGGCTAATTTGCATATTATATTAAAAATGTGATTTTAATAAATATGTGCGATTTCTAATCGTTTGGTTTTATTTTAATGAAAAAGCCAAAATCTCTTCAATTAATCAAATGAAATCCATTAACAAGAAAAAGATAATTGTCATTTTATTCACTTCCTCCTTTTAACTCTTAAATTAGAAAAAATAACAGATGAAAACCCAGTTGTTCTATTCTTCGTTTAAACTCCCCTCTGTTTCAAATCTTTTTTCTGCTCTTATTTAGTTTATTAGCTAAAACTAAATACTGCACCCGGAGGGTGCTGCTGTTTTATATAAAATTCCACCCACCATCTCCACACCTGACTTAGCCTCCGCCCGGCACTCAATTTCATTCTCCAGGTGTTTTTTGTTTGAAATACTAACAATAATTAGCACATTACTCTAAACAAAATAACAATGAACAATTAACCAGAAATAAACCACCTCTTGACATTTTGACTCTGTCGGATATCAAATATTTTCCCATCTCTCTTTTTTTATTTATTTATTCATTCCTTTTCATTCATTGGTCATTTTATCACCTGTGTTTACACACAGGATTCACTATCTCCTATCTACATACGGATATATAAATATTTTATAAAAAAGAAGGTCCGCAAAATGTATTATGTTCTCAGAAAAAATTTTTTTAAAATTCTTTTATTATTTTATCTTACATATGTGACACGTGTTTCTGATCTGTTGTCTTCGTCAGGCATTGAGTCATTATTTTGGCAGAATATGTCCGATATTTGATAGGTTGTGAAACACACACAACCTATCAAATATCGGACATATTCTGCCAAAATAATAACTTAATGCATGAAGAAGACAACAGATCAGAAACACGTGTCGCATATGTAATATAAAAAGAATAACAAATTTTTTCTGAGAACATAATACATTTTGCGGACCTTCTTTTTTATAATATATATATATATATATATATATATATATATATATATTATATATTACACACATGATTGACTAGTTGCATTCTGCACCTATGGATTTACCCCCATGCATAGTGTCACACTTCCAATAGAATGTTAACATGAATTTCCTTTGTTCTAACCAAAGTCTTGACGCCATTATCTATTCTTATGTATAAAATCTGAAAAAAAAATGATTTGAGCTATCTGCTATTGAAGTGTGTCTACATTTTATTGAGAAGATCTGTCTACAAAGGTGGTTGCATAGAATGATATTTTTGTCCTAATTGGGTAAAAGTGTTTTGAAAAAGTGTAAGAGATACATCATTTTACAATTACAGGAATTTTAGAAAATCGATTAACTGGTCGATCAGAGTGTATGAAAAATAAT
>CM042142.1:100972617-100977617 GCA_023376005.1 Doryteuthis pealeii
GAAACTTACTCTTCATCACTCCCGTCTTTCATTGCTGAATTTTACTTATTCAACTATTTAGTTAAATTAGGAAATAAAGAATAAAAGTACAGTTATTTTTTCTTGTTAATGGATTTCATTTAAGATTCATTGAAGAGATTTTTGCTTATATTCATTAAAATAAAACCAAACAATTAGAAATCAATAATACTAAGCACATATTTAATAAAATCACATTTTTAATATCAATATGCAAATTAGCCTTCCCTTTCACAATGTAAACCGCTATTTTTTGTATATATAAATACAATTGCATGTTATTTGTATGTAGATATGGACAACACTAATAAAAAGGTGAAGCAATTTTATTAATAATTGAGGTTTAAATATAAATAAAATCATGGAGAATGTGATGTAAATAACGAAGGGAATTGTGATTTGAGTAGTAATATAGTTTCGGTTACAGACAGAATAACACACAATCTCCATTATAATAAGATTGAATTCTTTGTTTACTTTTTGTCATTTGAAATTCTTCTCTACTTCTTTCTTTCTTTATTTCAATTTCAATTTTTCTTTCTTTCTTTCTTTCTTTATATTTGAAATTCTTTTTTCCTTTCTTTCATATTTTCTTTCGTTTTTCATTTCACAATATTACAATAATTCTATCTTTCTTTACAGGCAAATCTATGGACTCAATCAGAATTTTAAAAAAAGAAAAAGAAAAAAAGCAAGTTTAACATATTTTATGAAAGACGAACGGACCGTAGAAATGATTTACGTGTTACTCCGCCCAACGCCCCACACCACACGCCCCACACGCATGCATATGGAAATGAGGAGGTTTGTGCGTAACGGTTATCGTCGGAACAAATAGACTCGAATACACGAGACTGTTTGCGTTTCGCTTCACGTTAAAGCCCTTTAGAAACTCATAAACCAATCTCTGTTTCACTTCAGCCATGGTTGAATAGTTAGGTAGATTGGGTTCATTCGCCTTGGTAAGGAAACCGGCCAAAGTGAAGGTAAATCCTAAATACATACACTGCTTAGAATTGACCTTATGTCGCATTCTATCAGTGCCGTGGGTTGGGCAAATACATACATAGGTGAATATATACATACATACATATATATACATATATATATATATATATATATATATATATGTGTGTGTGTGTGTGTGTGTGTGTGTGTGTGTGTGTGAAATGAAAATGGAAGTGAATCCGACGTATGTTGAAAAAAGAAAGAAAGGAAAGAAAGTATAGAATGGATAAAATAGGATATTTTAATCAATTTTACTTACTTAAAATAGGATATTTTAATCAATTTTACTTACTCCTGACCGAAACACGTGTAAGTAAAATTGATTAAAATATCCTATTTTATCCATTCTATACTTTCTTTCCTTTATTTCTTTATATATATATATATATATATATATATATATATATATATATATATATATATAATATATATATATATATATATATATATATATATATATATATATATATATATATCTGTGTGTGTGTGTGTGTGTGTAGGAGTGAGTCTGTGTGTGCATTCGTGTGCATTCGCGTGTGTGTGTGTGTGTGTGCGCGTGCATTCGTATGTGTCTGTGTATGTGTATGTGTGAGAGTGTGTGTCTGCGTGTGTGAATAAATACATTGACTCAAAAAATATTCGAGATAATGTAATGGTTATGACGAAAATCAAAATATAGTGCATATAATATTTCGCCCATATACGATCTTCACCAGAAAATAATCTTTAAGTATAGAAAAGCTGGTTTGAATTGTGAATTTTTTTTTCATTGACCGCTTGACTTACCATGGCTAAACAACCCAGTCTGGCCTATTTACATATAGCAAGGTGAAGTAAAAATGGATTCATGCATTTTCAAAAGGCATTAGCGCGAAGTAAAACGCAAAAAGTATCATCATTCAGTCTCAGATTTCATTTTCTACCATTACTATTGTTACACAAAGCTCGCCTAAAATGCACAAATATGTATTGATAAACTTTATTAAATGTTATAGAGCACTCTACCAAATTCAAAGCCTTAAATAGTTTACGATTCAGGACTTCAACAGTTGATTAATAAGCTGATTAATATTTGGACTGATCTTACTGCGTTTGGCTATACCGTATTTGACCCTCCTCTATTTCTTGTAAGTTGTCTTGTTAATTGTTTTGTAATTTATTATTCTGTGTTTTTGTATGTATCCGTTAGCACCGGAGACTGGTGAATAGTTGGGTAGATAGGGCCCTTTCACCTTGGTAGGGAAACCGACCAAGGCAAAGGTAAACCCTGAAATTGTACACCGCTTAAAAAGTGGACCTTATATCGTATTCTGTCCGTGCTGTGTTTTTGTGTGTATCCGTTAGCACCGGATACTGGTGCTGAATAAATATATCAAGCACTCAATTTCTTCTGTGTATCATTTCCCTCGACGATACAGCATTAAGTCAGATACAAGTATAACTTATAGAGGAGAGCTGGTTACCTTGAAAATCAGCATTCGGATGTTGAATTTAAAACTCTGAGCACGAACCTCTAATCAGCTCTGAATCGATATAACTTTGTGTTGCTTCGGGAATTTGTAATTAAGTCCAGTTCATTTCTACCACAGGCTTGTATGTTAATTCCCGTACATATTAGAAAATCAGTACAGATATTGATACTATCTAGAATACAGTGCATATACATATACACACGTACGCGACATGCCCTATATCTTCATTGTGAAGCAACTCTTACAATACTCTGGAGCCTTTGTAATCGATCTAACCCTATGCTGCTTGCCGTAATGTCTTAAGAGTCCTTCAGATATGATATAATACGATGAAGACAATTCAAACAGAAGCGCTGATATTTATGTAACCTTGATGATGCCATCTTGTCGGTCGGGGGCACTGACTCATACAGGCACACCCACTCTCTTATCATACCAACCACAAATTCGCCCTCTCCCTCTTTGAAGACCCCTCTTTATTTGTCTCTTCTTCTTCTCTCTCTCTCTCTCTCTCTCTCTCTCTCTCTCTCTTTTTCAACCTCTATCTTTCTCTCACATACACACTGTCTCTCTTGGTCTCTCTTTCTCCCTCTCTCCCTCCCTCTCTATCTCTCTCTCTCTCTCTCTTCTCTCTCTCTCTCTCTGTAAACATAAAATTTCCCTATCATCCAATGAAAAATAGAGAGTAAATTATGCCCCGTCCACTGATGATCTCGGCCTGGTTACTACAAGTAGCGATGGATTTTAACGGCACGTAAACCTATTTAAGGTTATTTTATCCCTAGCGTGTTCATAAATTTATATATATATATATATTATATATATATATTATTGCATAATTGTTTTGTGAAGAGGTGTTCTTTGTACACGGTCCTATCGATTATGGAAACATTTTCATTGATCACAAAAACGGAACTCGGTAAAAATAGCACTCTGAGAAAAAAAGAAGGGGGCTGATGCTATGTTTAGATCTATGACCTGAGAGAGATATGAAAAATAACGACAAAAATATATTAAATACATGCCCAGTATTATTGATTTCTATATAGTTTTTTTTTATCTCTCTCTCTCTCTCTCTCTCTCTCTCTCTCTATATATATATATATATATATATATATATATATATATATATATATATATATATATATATATAATGGTCATTTGTATGATGAATTTTGAAACATACCTATCTGGCTCATAGATGGGACCCTAACAGGTACTACCAGTCAGAATCAGAGTGAACCTGGGAATAATGCGAATGAAGGGATGCTCGACACTTCTCAGATCTCCAGAATTATAGCCTCACCATCAGATGCAGTTTAGTGTCATACCGAGGACACCCCATTTTTGTTCAATAATTATATAGGGGATCATAAAGATAATGAAAAACAATAGTATAAATTGTGCTAATAAAATATAAACAATAGCAGAAGGCATTGTATAAACATTAGTCTTTTTCAGAGTGTTAAGTTTTTTATGGGCCATCCGTTGGCCTGCGAACAAGAGCGCTTGTCCAACAGAAATCCTTTGGTAATCCTCTGGTAAAGAATCTTGACTATTGTAAGTTCCTTCGTCAATGGTCGCAAGTATACTGTGAAAGAATCAGTGTTTAAGTAGTTAATCAGCCGAACATTATGGCTGTTGATTGGCGTAGGAATAAACCACGTGACCTCGCCTAGTCTATAAATTCATGGTGGGAATTGGAGCACACCTTATGTACAACAATAAGTCCAAACCCCCCCCCATTTTGATAGCATATGAGTAGCACAGGGATCTGTGCGGTAAAGTAAGCAGCTGATGGTAGATGTGGCGCTCCACCTCAGACACAAAAACAATCTCCTTGGTCTAGCACTAGTGAAAAGGTGATAGACTCCCTGGCTGACTGGCTGATACCGACTTTAGGCCACCCAGACGATGACTTTTAAATAAAGTACAAATGGCGATAATCAAGTAATGAGGTATTTATTTTTTGGTGAAATTATTTACTACCGATTAGACTTGGTGGAGTGGCCTATTGTCAGTATCAACAGGACAGCGAGGGAGTCTATTCCCTTTTCGCTAGCGCTAGACCTGGGGGATTGTTTTTGCTAAGGTTGAGCGCCATATCTACCTTCAACTGTCCACTTTTTCTCACAGATTTGATTACCCAATCTGTTCTACTCGTGCGCTAAGTTAGTGAGTACCGGTATCGGACCGGGGACCTTGCGATTATCCAGCCGTCTGCTCTACCGACAGAGCTAAACCAGTATGAATATAATAATTGATAAATAGACTTCAATGATTGATTTTAGCTAAAACAAAATGCACCATACGACCTTTAGGCACCACTTTTGCGATCTCTATCCGTGTGGACATTTTTTCCATTTACACCGTCAAAATCCGGTTAATTGTTAACAAACGATTTTTACAGTTTTTTTTTAATTATAAAACTAACCCCTAACCCTAACGCCTAACCCTAACCCTAGCACCTAAACCTAACCCCTAACAAACAACCAGATTTTG